>JANAVB010027997.1:5209337-5579337 GCA_029216955.1 Iris pallida
TTAGTTATTGCTTAGCAGAGTCTGCTTAGTTGTTGTAAAATTGTGGTGTTGCTTCTGTGGCACTTTCATCTTTAATCTCATGTTTTCTATGAATATGTGTTCTGTTTGATTTTGATTTAGTAATCTTTCCGTATTTAGTTTTTTTGTTTCATCTAACAATTTAATATTTTTGTTATAAATCTACAGGGCATGGTGGTGCTGGAAGGAGAAACGAAGATGAAGAAGAAAAGAAGAAGTTTCGGTTCGCGGTGGACTTCGTCGAGTTTCTCAATCAAGCGGAATTAAACCTCTTATAGAGTTCCTTAATTGGAGTTGATCACGATAACCTTTTGTAATTTTCAAACGGATAGTAGAATCTTCCTCGAGCCCTCCTCAATCAAACGGCTAGTAGAATCTTCCTCGAGCTCTCCTTAATCAAACGGCTAGTAGATTGTTTGCTAGTCTCGAAATTTATTTGTCTTTCCATCTTTCTCACTTTTTATACTTCTCTCTTGCTATATATACAATAGTTTTCTTGTTTCATAGTACTATTATTCATTCTGAAATACATAGAATAGTTTTCTGAAATACAATAATTTTTTTGTTCTCAAGATGTCTACTCGTGTGGGGGGAAATGTAGAAGACGTAGAAGATTGGATGCCAAATCCAAATGAAACCTTCATTCCGCGTTTGTTGCGCAAGATTGAACAACATCTGTCGACGATTTCAGCTGATGTTGCAAAGATAAAAATTGAACAAATGAAGTTATCTCGGCGTTTGGATAATATTGAAGAATCTCAAGCTTTGAAGGAGGCATCTTCATCTAGAGCATTTAATAATGTGAAGGTGGTTTCCGTTGAATCTTCTTCCGAAGAGGAGGACGTGGAACTGCAGTCTCGTAGTAAAGCATTGGACCGATATCTCGCATTGGACGCTATAGAAGAAAAAGAAACTGACTTTAGCAGTCCTTCTAAAAGAATGCGTCGAAATTTACAGCCGGTCACACCATCCAAAAATTTAATAAGGGGTTCAACCTCGAAGCCTAGCAATTGTACTAGTGTTTCTTCGAGATATTACGACTATATTTTTGCAGATGATAGACCTGACGAGTAAGTAATATGAGTTTTGATTTAATTCCAACAGTTTTTTTCTCCTAATTTATTCGTTTCTTTTCTTAGAGAAATAATATCATCTTGCAACAAAACCTATGTGTCTCGGTGGGAGATGAAGACCTTAGCTCCTTTAACTAAAATTACCAATGGGGTATGTATAAATAGTATATTTCTTCTTAGATGCCATCTATGTTTACTTCGATTCCATCGCTGACATTTTTAATAATTTATTCAGATTGTAGGTATTGTATCTGCTCTTCTCACCGTGGAGGAACGGAGAAGAACCTCCAATAAAGCTAATGTATGGTTTTTACCAATAAGGATGTCGGTGAGTGAGCATTTTATTCTTCAATGCATATGCATTAACAATTTTATCGTTTGTTTGTCCTTCGTAATGTATTAATTGATGTGTATGTAGAAAGCCACGTTACCTCCATCCGTCAAAAAGCCTTATGAATTATGGAAGAAGTTTAAATATTTTCAGGATTACATGGGATCTTTAAGCACTTGTAAAGAGGTATTAATGTATTTATGTTTAATTATTAATCCTAATTTTCTGAAAATTTACTAATTTGTTTTACCTAATTATCCTGATTCAGATATACATACCCATTCATTTGGGCGAACACTATACTCTTGCAAGAGTTGTGTTTAAAAACAGGACTGTTGAAATTTGGGACTCACTTGCATCTAAAGATGATCCGATTCAAAGCAGAACAGTTATAAAAGAAATAGTAAGCTCATATTTATCAATTTTTATGAATTGGGTACAAGAATACGCATTATACCAATACATATTGTTTTCTGGTAATTGTAGCTTTCAAATTTAGATATCTTTCTCGAAGAAGAGATTTTGAAGCTGAGAGATGCTAGGTTCAGCTTTTCTACTTTTGCAATAAAACGTCCTTCTTATGTTCTCCGCCAAGGCAATTTAGTTGATTGTGGAATTTTTTTAATTGCATTCATGAAAGACCGATATAGCCTGGACTACCGTTCTATCGATGTAAGTATGAAAATATATCGTCAAAAACTTTAACTTTTTAGAGCAATATTTTTGATGTTTATTTGTTATATGCAGTTTGATGCGGAAAAGGAAAGACGCATAGTTGCTGAATGGATTACAACTTCAGAGCACAATGAAGAGCTAAAAAAGAAGTCCAATCTGGTTGAATATGGAAGACGATGATTTTTTTTCTTCTTCTTTTATATTTAATGTATGGAAAGCCCTAATGTATTATGTTCATTTGTTTTGTTGAGTTGTAATGACATTTTTGCCAAACGGCTTCAATTCTTTTTAATTAAGCAGAAAGGAGTATTTTGCCCTTCCATCGAATGACATTTTTGTCCTTCTAATTAATTCAAAACACCCCCGAACCCTTTTATTAAAAAAAGAAAAGGGAAAAAGAAAACCGTTTCGGAGCCTCCTCTTCTTCCATACTCCACTCTGTACTCAAACCTAGATCATTCTCCTCCAAAATCTTCAAACCTTCCTCCCCATTCGCAATATTCACACCATGTCGGCATCAGCGGCAGAATCATCACCGGCAGCATTACCAAATAGAGAAGATGCACCAGTTACAGAAAATCCAAAAGCGACAGACGGAGAACAACGGAAACCCTATTCTAAGAAAGTTGCAAAAAAGAAAAAGGAAAAAGTTGCTAAACAAAAAGAAGTGCAAGAAGAAGTGCAAACATAAGGTATAACTTTGATTTTATGTTCGCAAATTCTGTATATATTTCAAGGAAAATGACATTCTCCGTCATAAAACGCATTTGAATGTTAAATTCTATTCGCCGTTTAATTTGGAACGGATAATGTCATTCTCCGTCTAACTTGAAACGGAGAATGCCGTTCCCAGTGTTAAAACCCATAAGAATGGCCATTCTCCGACCTAATTTTGGTTTTTTTTTTGTTTTGCAGAAAGAAAATCTGTCAGGAATAAGGATTCAAGACTTTTCCGTTCTACCTTCAAGCCAATGCTAAATCTTATGGAGGAGGTCAATCGAGATGCTGGCCGTTTACCTGAGCCAGTTATTGGTTCTTTGAAGAATACCGGTTTCTGGAATTTTGTCGAGATTTTCTACCAAAACAGAGTCCACGTCTCCGAAATGGCCAAGGTAACGGAAGGGCTTGAGAATTTAATTGCAAGTTACACAGAAGAAGAAGATAGCGTCGGGTGCTTTGAATTGAGCACCACTGTTAAAATCGCGCCAAGCGTCAAGGATATGGCAGTCATATTCGGTCTACCGCTGAATGAAGAAAGCGTTGATGATGTTTCTTACAGAAGATTGATAAAGGAAAAACAACAGCAGCCCACACCACCAGCATCATTGAGCCTGTGCAGAGATCATTTCACAAGATTGCTGGCTAATACTAAGGACAAACACTCAGAAGTCACGAATAAGGAAGTGAGAGACAAGTTCTTTGAATTGTTACGACGGCTTCGTGGCGGAGATAACGCTGTTAATCCAGATGATTTGGCCAAGCTAATAATCTTCCACTTGTGCCAAACTGTATTCTTCACAAAGTCTGGCGGTTCAAATTTGCCATACAGATTCTTGGCCTTGGTAGACAGTGTGGACGTGATCAACAGTATATGCTGGCCAAGGTTAATCCTGGCATATGTAATGGATAGCTTAAAGAGGAGTAGAAGCAAAACTGAACAGGAGGATTACTCAATGGCTTTCCACAAATTGGAAGGTTGCACAATATACTTCCTCTATTGGTTTGCAGAACATAGTAAATTTGTGGAAAGGAAGTTCGCCCCAATTCCTGATTACCCAAGATTTTTCACATGGAATGGGTACGATATCTCAAACTTCCTCAAGGCCGAATATCACAACAAAATGAGATCGAAGATGATATTGGAAGATCTGGTTATACCTGTTGGGGAAGAAGAAGGGCACAAAGAAGAGGAGCCACCTATAGAAGAAGTTGAAAAAGAGGGAGAGGAAGAACACCAAGAAGCAGGTGGGGATAATTTTGATGAACAACGGATGACACCGCATCATGAAATGGGCGCTGTGATGGACGACTCAGCAAAGAAATTGGAGGATTTGAGAAGACATCATTCTGATATTCTTGCGCAGAATGAAGAACTGAAAGAAAAGTTGAAAGAGATGGAGGCACAAGGAGCGCAGTTACGTGCAGCCAACTTTGAGAATGCCATACTCAAAGAAAAGCTGAAAGTGCTCCAGGCAGAAGAAGAGCAACAACGTGCAGTCAACGTTGTGATGGAGGGCTCTGTGCATGAACTGGAGGATTTGAGAAGACATCATTCTGATATTCTTGCGCAGAATGAAGAACTCAAAGAAAAGTTGAAAGAGCTCGAGGCACAAGAATCACAACAACGTACAGTCAACGTTCTGATGGAGGGCTCTGTGCATGAACTGGAGGATTTGAGAAAGCAGAATTCTGTTCTTAAATCAGATCTACATGCACAAGGTAAAATCTTTTCTATGTCAAATTTCTGATTTGTAATCTTCCAGGAGAATGACTATTCTCCGTGTACTATAACACGGAGAATAGTCATTCTCCGTGTTATTTGGAACGGATAATTGCTATTCCCTATCATGTCGATACTGGAAAGGTTATTCTCCGTGTAATTCCAAACGGAGAATTCTATTCTCCGTATTATATTATACGGAGAATGTCATTCTCCGTGTTAGGTTCACATCATACATTTCATTGTTGTTTGTTTTATTTCAGTGCGAACAACCAAACAACTCAGAGAAACAAATGAAAGGCTCGTTGAGGAGAAAAGGGAGCTTCAAAATAAAGTTGAATCATTTAAATTTGAAGCCAATGAAAAGGATTGCAAAATTAAAGATCTCGAAGCCATGGCTAAAGTACTTCAGAATGAGGAGTTACAAGCTGCTGCTGAACCTGCTGCTCCAAGAGAAGTCAGAAGAAGAGGAGGATCGGGGGAAAGAGGTTAATAAAAAGCAATACAGTTGGAGAGGCTAATAAAAAGCGGAAGGTTAATGATGCTACGAAATCCCGAGAAGACGCCAAAATGGCTAAATTAAAGAAGAACTACGTCGTACTAAGGGAATGCGATGAACTCGTACTTTGGAAACATGCGGATGAAGAGCTGAAGAAACAATACATCGACATCGTAATTCCCAGAAAGAATTCTCCAAAGTATGTATTCTGAACCCTTTTTTTATTTCGTTTTTTCTAGACTTTTTTCACAATTATGTAATGAGAATCTATCTTTATTAATTTAATCTAAACTAAATTTATGTGCAGTGATATGGTATACGAATTTTATCCGGAAAAGGGTGAAAATGAAGTTTCAGTCCAGCTGTCGGCAGTAGACATGCAAGACATACTCAACTATGACGACATGGAGGCTGGCATACTGGACATAATAATAAGGAAGCTGAAAGAAATTCAAGGCAGTAAAAGGTGTGCCCCGTCTAGTTCGAAGGAGGTGCCATTGATCCAAAAAAAAAAGCCGGCGCTCCAATCCCATAAGTGGTCTGCATTCATGACGGCCCACACATTGGTAAGAATTCAAACAGAAAAATCCATATTCATGTGTACACCGATGAAAAATGACAGAAAAAAATTACTCATGATATTGTGTATTGTTTTTGGGAAACAACAGACCGTCATTCAACGTGTCAATGAAGAAACCGCAAAACCCGGCGCCTGTGAAGACATCCAAAAAGTAGAAGACTTCGTCATGGGTTTGGAGGACGACATAGAGTTGTTATTCATCCCACTTTTTAATGCAACCATCAAACACTATACTCTGCTCACATTCAACTTTATCTCCTACGACTGGACACACTACAACTCCTTGTTGCAAACCACGTACGATACGTGCAAGGTGGATGCAGAATTAACGAAGAAAACCTTAGAGCCTATCGTCAGGAGAAAAGTTGATATGATGAGGGAGGGATGCCCGGCGAAGAAGGAGTATGAGAGCAAAGTGCTGAATTGTTCTCTAAATTGCCCACAACAACGGGCACCCAACTGCCTCTTGTACACGGCGTATTATATGAATAGGTTGACGACTCCTCCCTTCGAAATACCGGGAGGAAATGACAATGAAACTCACCAGAAGATTACAAAGATGAGGTTGTCATGGGCTAAGGAGTTGCTTTCAAGCAAATATGTAAATCGATCCTAGCAATGACATTGTAAAACAACAATGTAATTATGATGTAATTGGGCAAGGAACTTCTGTCTTTGATAAGCTCTGCTTTTATAATATAATCATTTTGAATTACATTTACATCGTCAAAACCACGAAAAGTTTGACTTTTATTTACATATGAAACAACTCGAACTCATGCGCCAAAAGGGCAGTGGGTTCCTTAGCCTCAGGAGTCTATCTCTTCGACATGTTCCTTGTTGAAGAAGAATGGCTTTGCACGGTGCTCTCCCTCAAAACAAAATTCCTTGAGGCAGTGGGTTCCTTTGCCTCAGTGAATTCCTTTGCACGGAGGATGCACGATGAAGTGACTTGCCTCAAGGAGTCATGCTACGGTTCCTATGCTCTGACCATGCACGATCAATACCATCTACCACGCGGACACGAACTGAAAGACGACAGAGAACAACACTCCTTGACAATTGAAGCTTTCAATTGGATTCCTTGAAGCAAAACACTTCATCGTGCATCGTCAGAGGAGTGTTGTTCTCAAGGAATTCAATTGAAAGCTTCAACTGTCAAGGAATGTTGTTCTCTGTCATCTTTCAGTTCGTGTCTGCGTCGTATTCATCGTGCATCGTCAGAGCATAGAAACCGTTGCATGACTCCTTGAGGCAAGTCACTTCATCGTGCATCCTCCGTGCAAAGGAACTCACTGAGGCAAAGGAACCCACTGCCCCAAGGAATTTTGTTTTGAGGCAGAGCACCGTGCAAAGCCATCCTTCTTCAACAAGGAACATGTAGAAGAGATAGACTCCTGAGGCAAAGGAACCCCCTGTCTCAAGGAATTTTGTTAACTTGTGGCAGAGCACCGTGCAAAGCCATCCTTCTTCAACAAGGAACATGTAGAAGAGATAGACTCCTGGCTGGCGATTCGACAGAGCGTGGAACGATAATAAACTCCAAACTCATGCACATCTCAGTCTTCTGAAGGACTTCACCATCGTGCATCGTCGGACCAATGGAACACGTTGAAGAGATGAACTCCTGGCGGCAAAGGAACACCGTGCATAGTCCGAGCCAATCAACGTGCGGGCGCTTCGTCAGAGCGTAGAATGGCAATAAATCTAAACCCAGGCACATGTCAGTCTTCTGAAGGACTTCACCACCAAAGCTTCTTCGAACGAGGAGATCGACAACCAAGAGAAAAGAGTCTTGCCAAGGCGGGAGATCGGTAGAGTCCATCGCCACAAGAAAAGCTAAGTGAGATGAGAACAAACTCTCTCTACACTACTGGCATTTATAGGCATGGAACAACTCGGACTCATGCGCCAAAAAGGCAGCCACTTCGAATTCTGCCCCTGCTCAATTAAAGCTAAGTAAGACTGGAACAATTAATTTTCATCAATACCAATGCCATTAATACCAATGAATATACCCCTTCGAATTCTGCCAACTTTGATACCCCTTACTGTATCAAAGTTTTTTTCTTGATACAGTAGGGGGTATCAAAGTTTTGATACCCCCTATGTATGACATGTGGGCCCTTCCTGCTTTAAAAAATGTGTACAAATATATATATATATACATAAATTTTAATAGGGCCCACAAAACTCTTTTCTAACAAAACTCTTTTCAAAGTTTTGATACCCCGATGTATGACATGTGGTCCCCTCTTGCTTTGTAAAACGTGTAAACATATATATATACACATTATTTTTTGAGATGGCCCACATGTTATACATAGGTGCCTGTATCAAAGTTTTTTCCCTTTTAAATAGCACCCATAATTAACTTACAAAAAAAGTATAAATAAAATAAAATATTGTTATAGTCAAGATTTGAACCAATGACCTCTTGAATACAAGTCAAGCAGTGTAACCACGACACCACAATAGCATTCTCTGTGTTTTATTAAACGGAGAATAACATTCTTCGTTTTGAATTAAACGGAGAATAGCTTCACAGTGTTAAAAACAAATTAGAATGTTCATTCTCCGTTTTAAATTAAAACGGAGAATATCATTCTCCGTTTTAAATTAAAATAGAGAATGACATTTGCCACATAAGAATGACATTGTAAAACAACAATGTAATTATGATGTAATTGGGCAAGGAACTTCTGTCTTTGATAAGCTCTGCTTTTATAATACTAGCATATGTGCACGTGCCTTGCACGTACTTTAATATTTCTAAATTAGTTTATGAAGACTCTTTAGGAAGACCAAAGGGTAGTATTCCTAATTACTAAGTTGTCCTTATTAAAATTAATGAACTATTTTTAATTGGTATAAGTATGTAAGGGTATTTTCGGAATTCAAAAGTTTCACCATCTAAGTTTTCCTATTATAAGTAGATTACTAAGTTGTCCTTATTAAAATTAATGAACTATTTTTAATTAGTATAAGTATGTAAGGGTATTTTCGGAATTCAAAAGTTTTACCATCTAAGTTTTTCTATTATATAGTAGAATAGATAATCATTTTTGAATTACATTTACATTGTCAAAACCACGAAAAGTTTGACTTTTATTTACATATGAAATAACTCGAACTCATGCGCCAAAAGGGCAGTCATTTTTATAATAAGATCTCCCAAATTCTGCCATTTATTGGCAAAATTTAACAACTCGAGGAGTCATCCTACGGTTCGTATGCTCTGACGATGCACGATGAATACCATCTACCACGCGGACACGAACTGAAAGACGACAGAGAACAACACTCCTTGACAGTGGAAGCTTTCAATTGAACTCCTTAACATTCTCCGTTTTGAATTAAACGGAGAATAGCATTCAAAGTGTTAAAAACAAATTAGAATGTTCATTCTCCGTGTCATTTGAAACGGAGAATGTTATTCTCCGTTTTGAACTGCACGGAGAACATATTTTCTCCATTTTTGATGTACTACGTTTTGAAATTGGAATTTAATGTTCTCCATTTTTATCTAATTGTCTTCTCAAACTTTTGCATTGGAGAACATATTTTTTATCTAGTTGTCTCGTGTGAATGACATCTTGCCACATAATAAAGACATTATCTTAAGTCAACGACGTTTCATTTTATTCCATTTGCTCATTTTTACTATTTCGCTTTCGTACTTTACAATTACGATAATCGTGACCCGTTTTTTTACAAAATCTACATATTCTAGCCTTCGGGATAGATTGACTTTCTGTAGGCTGGCTTGATTTCCCTTGAGAAGGCCTTCCTTTTGTTGCTACCGGATTTGGCTCTTTTAAAGCTTCATGCACTCCTTGAACTGCATCAGCTACCATTTGTTCTTCTTCGCCAATATCGGACACCATTTCTTTCAACTCCATCAGAACAGACGACATCAACTCCGTTCCCCTCTCTTGAACTTTGCTTTATTTTTTACAAAAGTATGTAAACAGATTAACTTGTTCATTAATAGCACCATACCTTCTGCTCTCAATAATGTCTGGGTGGATGAATCTTCTTTCTGAGCCAGGTCCGGAGAGATAACTCTCTTTGCAATCCTTGAGCCAACGAGATTTTATCAAGTTCTTTGGAATATCTCCAATTTGTAATCTCTTCATTGCTGCAAAAATATGCCTACAAGGAATCCCCTTGGTCTCCATCCACAGGCATTCACATGTTATGATGTTGTCGGCCGAAAAAAATGTAACCTTACGGTTGACACTGTCTGGCGACAAATACTTTTGGACAGTGCAAACTTCTGTCCCTCTTACGATGTGATGATGGGGAACAATATATGCATCAGAACGTGTGATTTCCTTCCTTACATCTATAAACACCTTTTTAGTGTAAATTGCGGCAAATTTACCTTCTATTACGGCCATGCTAGTTTGATTCACAACTGGTGTTGAGAATTTATCATTGACATGCTTACCCATATGGCCGTAACGTAAGGCCGCCAAACCGTGGTCACAATTTTGAAGGGCCTTCCAAAGTGGCAGCTTCTTATTCAAAAACCTTTTCAGAAAAGCGTTCATAGATTCACATCTATTTGTTGCTGTAGAACCGCCAAAATAATTACCACGTAGGAATGTGTCCGCCCATCGCTCCCTCGTTCTGTACAATGCAGTGGTCCACTCATTGTTTTCTAAATTATAATCTGTTAGCATCTGCTGCCAACGGTTTTCAAATTCTTCGACTGAATAGTACCTGTTTAGAAAACATGGACATTAACTAAAGTTGTGATATTGTAACAACAACATACTTCAAAGTAAAGTAGCAAGTGTGCTATGTACCTTTTAATCAGAAGACTCAGTTTATTGTGAAAACCCTCTCGGTGTACATTTTTGGCAGCATTGTTAAGGATATGCCATGAGCACGTTCGATGAACTACGCTGG
This sequence comes from Iris pallida, assembly GCA_029216955.1. NCBI lineage: Eukaryota > Viridiplantae > Streptophyta > Magnoliopsida > Asparagales > Iridaceae > Iris > Iris pallida. Next base: position 5,219,871 of record JANAVB010027997.1, read on the forward strand.
GCATTAAATCCTCAATTGCTTTATTCATGGATTTGCAACCATCCGTGAGAACTGTCAATGGTAATTTGCCATTCATACACTCTAGGAATTTTTGCAGAACCCAAGAATAAGTCTCCGCAGTCTCATTGTGGATCATTGCAAACCCAAACACACAAGTCATCGCATGATTGTTTGTACCCACTAGAACCACCAACGTCATTTGACTTCTATTTGTTTTATATGTAGAATCGAATGCTAGTGAATCTCCAAATAGTTCGTAATCGAATCGACAAGAACCGTCAGCCCAAAAGAGATGGGTCAATCTGGAATCTTCGTCTACCTTGTAGTCGTAGAAGAAATCTGGGTTACTATTCTCCTTTGATTGAAGAAATGTAAGAGTTGTCGAAGCATGAACATCGTCGAGTGCTCTACTATCTCGAGCTAGAACGTTGTATAAATCCTTTCTCGTCCATCCAACATTATCCCAGCCACCCTTCATCTCGACAAGTAAATTCCATATCTCTCCAGTCCCCATCCCTGATTGCTTCATAAGCTTAATTTCTTCCAACTCTGCGGGTGTTATATTACGATGGGATCTCAAGAACGCTGATTCATAATTACTCGCCAGGCTATGGTTGTGAAGTACATAAATTTTTTTGACGGACCACATCTTTGTTTTATGGGTGTACCCAATTCGAAAAATTGTTTTACAACCAGTTCTGCTTTCACTTCTTGGCTCACGAACCCTGTTTGGAGCTTCCTTGTATTTCTTGTGTCTGAATCCCGCATTCGAGCAACACCAACTACGGATCGTCACCATACCAGATTTGTTTTTCTTTACCTCGTTCTTTCTAATACTGAAACCATATGCTTTTGAATAAATTCGGTAGAATGTCCCTGCTTCTTCAATAGAGTTGAACTGTAGGCCAACAATATCTTCTTCTAAGAGCATAGTTGGATCTTTATTAATGTTGGCAGATTGCAATATTTTTTTTATTGTCGCTGCATCGAAATCCAATGGAGATTCATCGGCGTCCCTAAGAACAGAATAAAACAAAATAAACATGAGAAATATATGTAAAACTATAACGCATTTCTTAAATCCATTAGAAAGGGTGATGCGAAATAACATTTCGTTGTTTGAGTTGATGTCTTCATCTTGTTCTTTACTGTCTCCTAAGCTAACATCTTCCAAACTTTGCTCATCTTGCGGCAAATCATCTGACAGTCCTCTTGAATGGAGTATTTCTTCATCGACTAAATCTTCCCCACGACGATCACTTTCTCCATGTGACGTCGACATTGAAGAAAATAGTGTGTGTTAGAAACCAGCAGAAGAAACGAAGGACAAGAAACAATAGAAGAAGAAAGAGTAATGATATTATCGTACCTCCATATTGACCCTCTATATATAGCCCTCCCATCTGATGTGGCATGTTAAATAAATGAGCTTCTTAGCATTTTCCTAAATTAATAGTGTGTCATCTGACATGACTGATGACATGGCAAATTTTAATCCAAAAAGTTAACAACCCAATTTTCTCCACAATAATTTAACGTTAATATCAAAGTTATTTTAGTGTTAATATTAATTTATGTTAATATTAATGTTAAGGTTAATGTTAATATTAATATTATTGTTAATGTTAACGATAATATTAATATTAATGTTAATGTTAATCTGGAATATTAACTTTAATGTTAATTTTTATTTTTAGTTTTATTTACAAAAAAATTTGCCACGTCAGCTGCCAGATCAACTTGTCACGTCAGCTGCCACGTAAGGATGGACAGTTTGAAAGTGCAATTTGGAGGTACAGAAAACATTATGCAGGAAGAAACAACTTCCAGCAAGGCAACAACACAACCTTTTCGTCTTCATTGTAACTCCGCCACGTGGCCCTCTTTTGATGGCTCATGAAAAATCTTGAGTGATTCTAGGAGCAAGCATAATTTTAAGGAAACAACTTCCAACAAAACTTTCTCGTCTTCTGGGTACGTGCCTTATTAAAATGTGTAGCTAATAACGCATGAGGAAGCATGCAACAGCAATCTCCACGTGGCCCTCTTTTGTAGGATAACACATGCATCAGCATTTAATGCTACGAAACCCTATTGTCTTGTTATGTATTGTGTATCCTATGTGGCATGAGACAGAGCCGCAGAAGACAATAACTTGCATAGGCGGCTATATTCAAAAATGACAAGAAGTTTAAAAAGTCATCTCCAATGCAAAAAAAGTATTGAGAAGACAATATAAAGTAATTTTTTACGACTTCCAAGACAACCTTTGCTCTTCTAATGATATGGTATCAGTGTTTATTATTAAATTGTGTAGAATAACGCATGCAGAGCATTTAATGCTACGGGACCTGTTGCGTTAAGGAACACAACATGTGAGAAAGAACCCGAGAGAGATAGAGAGAGAGAAAGAGAGTGTGGGAGATGGGATAAAGAGGAAGGATCGAGCTCGACTAGATTTTAAACTTAAAATTCAATTTTTGGTTATCATTACTAATAACTAGTTGGCACGTACTAGTTTAGACGAACACTAACCGAGCCCCGAGCAACGTGACATCAGCTAGCTAGGTTTCTAATACCGTGGCATTCATGTTAATTTAAACATTTACAATATTATTGAAACTAATATGACTACTAAAATTAAAAATAGTTTTGGATTTAACATTTACTTCAAACTAGTTAAAGTTAAAATTGCATTCTTTTTTATTTAAAATGTAATTGGAACTACAATTAATACTAACATTCGCTTGTCCCATAGTTTAAGTCGTATTTCCCTCGATGCTAGGCTTGACGTAGCCCTTGCTTGTCAAGTCGTTGCACGAACACATTAGAAAAGAGTTTTGTTGGGCTATCGAAGTATAGCAAGCAGCGTCCCGTGTCACGTGCATTTGTTAAGCAGTGAAAGGGTGTGAAGGCCACTAGCAATGTCAAGACATCACGGACTATAGCTGGGTTAGACGACGACCCTTTTGCTGCGGGCCGAATCGGTCCCTTGGCCTAGGAATGGATTGGTTGAAGGAGCAATACACAAGAATAGACTGCCATAGCTGGGTTAGACGACGACCCTTGATTCTCGACAGGTTGTAATATCTAACTGTTGTTAGATAGTAGAACTAGACAGCGTTCTACGTCGTTTCTGCGGTGTAGGCTGGGACGCTGTTACGTTATGGAATGCCCTTACTCTGGGTGCGGGTTGTGATAGGGTGCGCGAGAAAGGAACACTGTCGCTATTGATTCGGTCGGGACCGATAGGTCGGGATCGATTGACTCGATCGAACGGGAACGGTTGAATTAAGATCCATTCTCTCGCCTGAAGTAAACTCAATGTGAGTGGCTGACCCTCCTCTTCTCGACCCCCTTCCTAGGTAAATTGATAATGTTGTTGCAAATGAAAGGATAAATGCAAGGGCGCAAACAACTTGCCGACAACGTAGTTTCCTCGATCAGCACAGGTTTAGCGGGGACTTGCATCGGAGCTAGCTACTTACGTTGAAAGGACCCCGATTAACAAAGCTATACGTCCAGGATGGTTCCAGAGAAGCCATTCCATAACGTGACAGCGTCCCAGCCTACACCGCAGAAACGACGTAGAACGCTGTCTAGTTCTACTATTTAACAACATATATAATATCAAAACCTGTCAAGAACGATCAACTACGAATGGAGGACAAGCAATGTCAATATAATATACTTAATAAGCTATGATATTGTTGCGACCGTCCAGTGTACGTATTTATGTATGGTATTTATGGTGCACATCATCTTAATTCAACCTAGGGTACTCCTCTACGGTCTGGTTCCCCTGAACCAGGTTCTCGAACTGCGTCTCCAAGGCGCCGACTGCCTGATCTGGAAAAAACTTCCCCTTGAAGAGCTCCTTGAAAGCTCCCCATGCCTGCCCTGGAGTACCTACTCTCGGATCCGTCTGATACCAGGTACGGGCAAGATCCCACATCTGGCTAGCTGCTGCCTCCACCTGGTGTCCGGCTGGTATCTCCGCCAATCGGAAGATCTCCTCGATGTGCTCTATCCAGTCATCCGCAAAAAGAATCCCCTCAGTACCCAAGAAGTCCCTGGGGTGCATCTTCTTGAACTCCTGGATGCCAGGAATCCTCTGCTGTCGCGGCGGTCCTGCTCCTCCCTGCGGCTGGGCTGCCAACCTCTCTATCGTCGCTGTAGCCAGCCGATGGACATCATCAATGCCTCTGGTAAATGCCGTCGTCTGACGCTGCTGCAGGGTCTGCTGCGACTCTAGGAACTGCTGGAAATATGTAAACATCTGTGCAGCATCCACAAATCCAGATGGCATCTGCTGCTGGTACTGCTGGTGCTGCTGGTGCTGCTCAAACTGAGGCTGACGAAACTGCGGGGGAGGCATGTCTGGGGTAGCTGGGATGGTCCCCCGAATAAGTAGAGGTGCACCCCCAAACGTGGCAGAAGCTCCCACATGAGCTGGAGTAAGGGGAGCTGCAGTATCCGGGTCCTGGTGAACTGGACGAGAGGTGGCAGACCTCTCAGTGGTGTCACCTGGACCGAGACGCTGCGATCGTGTCTCCACCATCCTGAAGACAGATCAACAAGGAAGTCAATAACGGTACAAGGATGATAGTATCAAAGGACAATATGAAATAGATTATATAGATTTGAACAAAAGTCAGTAGATTCAAATCCATGAAAATTTTCCTAATTGTGATTGAGCATCCACTCTCTCTAAGCCTATTCCTTAAATCCTATCACAGGCTGTAGTGATACTCTAGTTCGAATACCACTACATAAACAGGACCTGCATGGGCCACCACTAAAAACGTGTCACGACCCGCACCCACTGTTAGGGTACGAGAACGTAACAACGCCCAGCCTACGCCGCAGTGTCGGCGGTAGAACGCTGTCCTAGGTAAATCATCTAACAGTATAAAGTACCTGTACAGTTTATACTCTCCGAATGGAGGTGACAAACAGAAAATAAACTCAATCACATCTAGGTAGAGAATGAAGAACAGATAGATAGATAGATAGATAGATAGATAGTAACTCAAGAGAACAGTATCATAGATGAATAAGACTAAGTGTCTAAGATACATAACATCCAGAATGACAACTCATAATACAAGTCTAAGAGTCTATACAACTCAACATCTCAAAATACAACTCAGATGTGAGACAAAAAGATATAGAAAGACTGCCTAGTCTAAACTGGTCTAGACTACTGGAACAACCTCCTCAGCTGCAGGTGGATCCTGCTGAGGGTCCACAACATAGGTGTCATCTAGTCCTGCTCCGTAATAGGTAGATACCAGGGCCTCCTCCTCATCCTCTGTAATATTTTCAACAGGTCCAATCAGGACGGGAACGAGCACAATACATCTCACGCAGTGCATAGTATGATAGGAGATATAAAGCATACAATAGAGTAAAATACAGGAACTGCTGAAAGAAGATACATGTAGCAAAAGAGATAGCTGTAAAGGAAATATCTACTGTATATAGAGAACTAGCAGTGTCTAGTGAGTCAGAGTAAAATATAGACATGTGAAATGGCATAGGAGATTCATGGCTACAGCTAAGAGTGATTCATGACTACACTACTTTGGATATTATTCACATGACTATTTCCACTCCCCCATCCCCAATCAATACACAAGGATCCATTCAGGTTATGTTAAGATTCGTGATAAGCCCATAAATGGGAGATTCATGAGAGGCTCTGTGAGCATGAGAGTACATGAGTCACAAGCGATTCGTGAATCTATGAAAGCATAGAGATACATGATGATTCGTGAAAAGCACAAACATGCTGTATCTGATGCTCCCGAGGAGGATAACATCTCATGAAAAGATCCATATAGTACCAATCCGTGATAACAATCGTGTCAGCATCAAGTAAAGTAATCTAGAGCAAGAATATAAATCCTGGCAAATATGAAACGGTCAGAGAATGTACTCGCCTGATAACTGAATGTCTGAAGAGGATATACTGCCTGAGGAGAGGTGTCTGGCTCCTAATCAGAGCAATACAAGTCACAATGTATCCACAATGGTAAAAATAAAGTATACAATGCATACTACATGATTCCTAAGCCAAACTAGGTCAAAGTCAAACTTGGTCAACTCTAGACAATTCTAACAGTCAACTAAGTCAACTTAAGTCAAATTTAGACAAATCAAGGTTCTAGTCAACTTTAGATTAGTCAACAAGGTAATTGGGTCAAGGGTCAACTATCCAAGTCAACTCTATAAGGTTAACTCAACTAACCATAGGCTAACTTGTCTTAGGTTACCTAAGATACCATAATACAAAGCTAAGGTATAACCAACTTCCTATATAAGGTATACCACATATAAATACATATATTTAGTACAACATCAAACTTAATCTTATAATCAAGCTAAACCATAGTCTAACTCAATCAAGACTCAACTCTAAGTATCCTACTTAACCCCATACCTATCTTCACTCTACATAGGGCTATCTATATAACCAAGTCATAAATAATACCCTTATATAGGTCAAGTCTAACCAACTAGTCAATAGTCTAGGGTTTAGTCAAACTTAGGTCACCAAGTCATTTAGAGTCCATCCAAACTATTTCTAGGCCAATTTGGTTAAGGTTTGACCTATAGTTGACTTTGGTCAACCATGGTCAAACTTGTAGTCAAACTAAGTCACAGGAAGTCATACTAAGTCAAATAGAGTCAAACAAGGTCAAACAAGTCAAATACTAGTCAACATGATCAATCTGGGTCAAGTCTAGGTCAAACTTAGACCAACTAAGGTTTTGGGTCAAACAAAGACCAGTCAATAAGGTAATTAGGTCAAACAAGGACCAGTCAATAAGGTAATTAGGTCAGACTAGTTAAACTAGTCATTTTAGGTTAGTCCTAGTCAAATCTAGGTCAATTAGGTCAACTTTGACCTAAGGTTGACTTTGGTCAACCCTTAGTCAACAAGGGTCAATAAGTTGGGTTTTGGGCCATTAGGGCTAGTTGGGTTAGCCACTAATGCCATAGGCTTGTAACCTAGGCCATAGGCTAATAGTTATAGGTTTCTATAGGCTAAAGACTTATGGGTTTTCATATAACTATATCTATAAGTCATACCTATATATATATATCTATATATCTATATATATAGATATACACATCTATCTATCACCTATATACCAATATGGGATACATTATATATATACATTCTATATATATATATAAATATATATAACCCATATACCCTTAACTATATATACCAATATATAACTATATATAATATAACATATATATATATGTATAACATATATATATATATAGAGGGAAATAGAGAGAGATGTGAGAGAGGGACAATGAGAGAGAGAGAAGAGTCACTGCACAGCAAGGGGGGGGGGTTCCAGGATTACTGGAACCAAAATCCAGCCCCAACACACACATACACAGCCTACATATATACATACATATGTATATACATACAACTACCTAAATACACAACCATTTAACCCCAAATCTCACCCACACTCACACATACATATATACTACATAATTATATACTAAAAACATATAAATACATGTATATATCAGATCAAAAATAGGTTTGAATTTCATTTTACAAAACTGGAAATAATACAAAATCCTGGAAATACTGCACTGTGTATTCGAAACAGGGAAATCCCAATTTCTCACACGAAACCAAGCTGTGGCTCGAAACTCTAGGTTGGTAACTGACACCCTAGGTGTCCTCTAGTGTCTAGGGTCCCTGACACGACACCACGATACGGTTTCACGTGTCTAAACACACGAAAACCACACCCGGGTAAATTAGGATACACAACACTAATCGCAGTGTCGTGCACGCGTGCACTTAGCTCTAGGACACGACACACGTGTCTAGAAGTCTCGTGCACGTGTGGATAGGTTCGCCTAGGGTTGGTCTAGGGTTTAGGTAGCCTGTCTCGTGTCCACGTGTCCTCAGGACACGGCACGAACTCCGTATCAGTCGAAGGAAATCGACTGATACTCAGTGTTCTGCACCGCGTCGTGCAGCGATGCACACATCTCGTGCTCGCGACACAGGACACGACGCACCTCGTGCTCGTGTCCTCGTGTACGCCAACTATAGGGCTACACTCTCGTGTCACTACGAGGTGTCATCGTGTCGTGTCCGTGCGACACGAGACACTCGAAGTTGGTGTCTGTGCGTGTGTGCGCTGACAGCCCGTGTCCAGTGCGAGTGAGATTTCTCACTCAACACGACACGAGGCGACACCAAATTTTGGGGGCATGTGCGCAGACATTGCCCCCTCGTGTCCACAAAATTTCTCGTGTCCTAGTGTCGTGTGTAGGGAGAACTAAGGGGATGGTAGCAGAGGATTTTACAGTGTAAAAACAGTGTCTAACAGTGTTGTGTCCAGTGAGCTTTGTGTCCAGTTTTGGACACGACACAAGCTCAAAACGTGCTCAGTGTTTTAGGGTTAGGTTTAGGGTTAGCTAGGCTAGGTTTTTGGTTAAAAAGATTTACAAAACAGTGAGTATTATTAATGTGACAGTGTGCAAAATCAGTGAACATAATTAGGGTTTATATGTAGGATACGCGTCCGATACGACACCAAACAATTCCTAAATTTCACCAAACCCTACCCACAGCTAGTATACACCTATATGCATGCATTCATGAAGAAAAAATCACTACATTACATAGATAAAATGAAAATACCTCTATGTGCTAGAAATCAAGAAAAATCAATGTAGAGGGGGGGCTTCACTTCAACTTTGTGATGTCCAAAACCTCAAAAACTCCAACTTCTAGTCTCCCCTAGCTCCCTTGGTATGTTAGGGTTCCAATGCAAAAGATTTGAGGTCAATAGGATCACTAATGGTGAAGTTATGTAGGTTTGAAGAAATTGGAATTTTCTAGGATTAAAATTCATGTAAAATCTTCATGAATGAATGAAATGAGATTATATAGAAGGGTGGCTGCTAGGGGGGTGCCCTATGGCCGGCCATGGCATGGGGGGGGGGTGTCCTTGCCCTTCCTTCATGGCTAAGGCAAGGACTTTGGTGAAAAGGTCTTGATATTTTGCATAAATCAAGCAAAATATCATATGTAAAATATCTAGATATTTTCCCTACTTTAACCCATGACTAATATCTATCCCCTTATCATTCTAGGTTAGTAGCTAACCCCTAGATTAGTGCTAAACTAGGTTAAGGACTAACATGACACTAATCAATAATTAAAAACACATAATTACAAATAATTCCAAATAATTCTAGAAAATTACCAAAATACCCTTTTAGGCTAAAATCACTAATTTGGTGTTCTAAGCCTATGACTAAGCTCTCATGGTCATGGCAACTTCTAGGTTAGAGAAAACTAGGGTTTACACTAAGTTATACTAACCAAAATTACAAAGTCATAAGTCATGACTTTAGAAAATAGTTTTAAATCAAACTAAAATTTACCAAAAATCATGTCATGACTAAAATACCATTATTAATTAATAAATTAATAAAATTTCGAAAATAACCCATTTTCAGAAAAGTGGGTGTTACAAGTCTACCCTCCTTAAAATAATTTCGTCCTCGAAATTTAGATGGTCGTACTCCTTCTAGGTCAAACCTCCAACAATCAAGGACGAAGCCACTACCTAGGCAACATACAAGGTCAACAAGCCAAATAGGGGTAGTAGATCTATACTGGGTCATGTCCAAAAATTGGTTGGCAGTTTTAGGTCATAAGGTGTAGTATGTCATGTCTAGGTCATGTATGTGAAGTCAGTTTTGAGAAAACAACTAGTCTTGTGCTCTAAATTTAAAAGTCACGGTAATGTACCTACGATGATCATAATTCAGAGTGGGAAAAGTCTATGGCCTAAATTGAACCAAAAATCATGATGAATAGTAGTGTAAAGGACATGTTAGGTGGGACAGTCCTGGTCATAGGTATAGACTGGGAAAATAAGGAAACAATAAATCACAGGGCTAAAAGGGCTACCATTCTATGGTCAGAGCTACTCTATCAAAAAGGTATAGCATATACATTAATTTATTTAAGAGAAAAATTCTTGACAAAAAAGTTTAGTCAAGAATTTATTAACAACTAAACTACTCCTACTCCTACTCCTAAGTAAAAGATGAATAAACAACAACAATCGACAAATCAAGAACTACCAGGTCAAACTGATCACTAATAAGGAACAGGTAGGAGCAGACGGAATTGGATTTTAAAATAGATATAATGAAGCAAGGTGGGAATGGAATTTAGAAGAACAGAACCTGCAAGCACATTGCCAACTGCCTGAGCATCCTCAACTGTCATGGCGTAAGCACGCCCCTGCTGACCTCTGCCAGCCTGCTGCTGAAACTGCATAAATCTCTGCTGCTGTGGCTGTAATGGTCCTCTCTGCTGCTGTCCTACCGGAGCCTTGGCTCCTGCTCCTGGTGCTGCTCCCTGTGCTACTCTGCCTGTGTACTGGGAACACTCCCTTAGCTGGTGGTCCGCTGCCCCTCATAGTAGGCACGAGCCCAACCTCTTCCTGCACTCTCCCCATCCATGTCCTAATTTCTTACAGTAGGGACAACTGGTAGTCTGCTGTCTCGGGACCTGCTGCTGCTGCCTCGGCTGCTGATACTGCTGTGGCTGCCTCTGCTGCTGCTGATAATGAGGCCTCTTGGCCTGACCTCCACTGCTGCCTGCTCCCTGTGTATCACGGCCCCTCTTGAGCTTCAGCTCAAGATCATCCTCAGCCGCCATCGCTCCTGCTAGAATATCCTCAAAGGTGGCACTCCTCTCACTCTTGGTCAAGGACTTGACTTCCTTGACCAAGCCTTTCCTGAACCTCCTCGCCTTCGCTGCCTCGCAAAGGCCCTCCACGAATCTGCTCAACCGGCAAAACTCACCGGCGTACTCCTCTACGGTCTGGTTCCCCTGAACCAGGTTCTCGAACTGCGTCTCCAAGGCGCCGACTGCCTGATCTGGAAAAAACTTCCCCTTGAAGAGCTCCTTGAAAGCTCCCCATGCCTGCCCTGGAGTACCTACTCTCGGATCCGTCTGATACCAGGTACGGGCAAGATCCCGCATCTGGCTAGCTGCTGCCTCCACCTGGAGTCCGGCTGGTATCTCCGCCAATCGGAAGATCTCCTCGATGTGCTCTATCCAGTCATCCGCAAAAAGAATCCCCTCAGTACCCAAGAAGTCCCTGGGGTGCATCTTCTTGAACTCCTGGATGCCAGGAATCCTCTGCTGTCGCGGCGGTCCTGCTCCTCCCTGCGGCTGGGCTGCCAACCTCTCTATCGTCGCTGTAGCCAGCCGATGGACATCATCAATGCCTCTGGTAAATGCCGTCGTCTGACGCTGCTGCAGGGTCTGCTGCGACTCTAGGAACTGCTGGAAATATGTAAACATCTGTGTAGCATCCACAAATCCAGATGGCATCTGCTGCTGGTACTGCTGGTGCTGCTGGTGCTGCTCAAACTGAGGCTGACGAAACTGCGAGGGAGGCATGTCTGGGGTAGCTGGGATGGTCCCCCGAATAAGTAGAGGTGCACCCCCAAACGTGGCAGAAGCTCCCACATGAGCTGGAGTAAGGGGAGCTGCAGTATCCGGGTCTTGGTGAACTGGACGAGAGGTGGCAGACCTCTCAGTGGTGTCACCTGGACCGAGACGCTGCGATCGTGTCTCCACCATCCTGAAGACAGATCAACAAGGAAGTCAATAACGGTACAAGGATGATAGTATCAAAGGACAATATGAAATAGATTATATAGATTTGAACAAAAGTCAGTAGATTCAAATCCATGAAAATTTTCCTAATTGTGATTGAGCATCCACTCTCTCTAAGCCTATTCCTTAAATCCTATCACAGGCTGTAGTGATACTCTAGTTCGAATACCACTACATAAACAGGACCTGCATGGGCCACCACTAAAAACGTGTCACGACCCGCACCCACTGTTAGGGTACGAGAACGTAACAACGCCCAGCCTACGCCGCAGTGTCGGCGGTAGAACGCTATCCTAGGTAAATCATCTAACAGTATAAAGTACCTGTACAGTTTATACTCTCCGAATGGAGGTGACAAACAGAAAATAAACTCAATCACATCTAGGTAGAGAATGAAGAACAGATAGATAGATAGATAGATAGATAGATAGTAACTCAAGAGAACAGTATCATAGATGAATAAGACTAAGTGTCTAAGATACATAACATCCAGAATGACAACTCATAATACAAGTCTAAGAGTCTATACAACTCAACATCTCAAAATACAACTCAGATGTGAGACAAAAAGATATAGAAAGACTGCCTAGTCTAAACTGGTCTAGACTACTGGAACAACCTCCTCAGCTGCAGGTGGATCCTGCTGAGGGTCCACAACATAGGTGTCATCTAGTCCTGCTCCGTAATAGGTAGATACCAGGGCCTCCTCCTCATCCTCTGTAATATTTTCAACAGGTCCAATCAGGACGGGAACGAGCACAATACATCTCACGCAGTGCATAGTATGATAGGAGATATAAAGCATGCAATAGAGTAAAATACAGGAACTGCTGAAAGAAGATACATGTAGCAAAAGAGATAGCTGTAAAGGAAATATCTACTGTATATAGAGAACTAGCAGTGTCTAGTGAGTCAGAGTAAAATATAGACATGTGAAATGGCATAGGAGATTCATGGCTACAGCTAAGAGTGATTCATGACTACACTACTTTGGATATTATTCACATGACTATTTCCACTCCCCCATCCCCAATCAATACACAAGGATCCATTCAGGTTATGTTAAGATTCGTGATAAGCCCATAAATGGGAGATTCATGAGAGGCTCTGTGAGCATGAGAGTACATGAGTCACAAGCGATTCGTGAATCTATGAAAGCATAGAGATACATGATGATTCGTAAAAAGCACAAACATGCTGTATCTGATGCTCCCGAGGAGGATAACATCTCATGAAAAGATCCATATAGTACCAATCCGTGATAACAATCGTGTCAGCATCAAGTAAAGTAATCTAGAGCAAGAATATAAATCCTGGCAAATATAAAACGGTCAGAGAATGTACTCGCCTGATAACTGAATGTCTGAAGAGGATATACTGCCTGAGGAGAGGTGTCTGGCTCCTAATCAGAGCAATACAAGTCACAATGTATCCACAATGGTAAAAATAAAGTATACAATGCATACTACATGATTCCTAAGCCAAACTAGGTCAAAGTCAAACTTGGTCAACTCTAGACAATTCTAACAGTCAACTAAGTCAACTTAAGTCAAATTTAGACAAATCAAGGTTCTAGTCAACTTTAGATTAGTCAACAAGGTAATTGGGTCAAGGGTCAACTATCCAAGTCAACTCTATAAGGTTAACTCAACTAACCATAGGCTAACTTGTCTTAGGTTACCTAAGATACCATAATACAAAGCTAAGGTATAACCAACTTCCTATATAAGGTATACCACATATAAATACATATATTTAGTACAACATCAAACTTAATCTTATAATCAAGCTAAACCATAGTCTAACTCAATCAAGACTCAACTCTAAGTATCCTACTTAACCCCATACCTATCTTCACTCTACATAGGGCTATCTATATAACCAAGTCATAAATAATACCCTTATATAGGTCAAGTCTAACCAACTAGTCAATAGTCTAGGGTTTAGTCAAACTTAGGTCACCAAGTCATTTAGAGTCCATCCAAACTATTTCTAGGCCAATTTGGTTAAGGTTTGACCTATAGTTGACTTTGGTCAACCATGGTCAAACTTGTAGTCAAACTAAGTCACAGGAAGTCATACTAAGTCAAATAGAGTCAAACAAGGTCAAACAAGTCAAATACTAGTCAACATGATCAATCTGGGTCAAGTCTAGGTCAAACTTAGACCAACTAAGGTTTTGGGTCAAACAAAGACCAGTCAATAAGGTAATTAGGTCAAACAAGGACCAGTCAATAAGGTAATTAGGTCAGACTAGTTAAACTAGTCATTTTAGGTTAGTCCTAGTCAAATCTAGGTCAATTAGGTCAACTTTGACCTAAGGTTGACTTTGGTCAACCCTTAGTCAACAAGGGTCAATAAGTTGGGTTTTGGGCCATTAGGGCTAGTTGGGTTAGCCACTAATGCCATAGGCTTGTAACCTAGGCCATAGGCTAATAGTTATAGGTTTCTATAGGCTAAAGACTTATGGGTTTTCATATAACTATATCTATAAGTCATACCTATATATATATATCTATATATCTATATATATAGATATACACATCTATCTATCACCTATATACCAATATGGGATACATTATATATATACATTCTATATATATATATAAATATATATAACCCATATACCCTTAACTATATATACCAATATATAACTATATATAATATGACATATATATATATGTATAACATATATATATAGAGGGAAATAGAGAGAGATGTGAGAGAGGGACAATGAGAGAGAGAGAAGAGTCACTGCACAGCAGGGGGGGGGGTTCCAGGATTACTGGAACCAAAATCCAGCCCCAACACACACATACACAGCCTACATATATACATACATATGTATATACATACAACTACCTAAATACACAACCATTTAACCCCAAATCTCACCCACACTCACACATACATATATACTACATAATTATATACTAAAAACATATAAATACATGTATATATCAGATCAAAAATAGGTTTGAATTTCATTTTACAAAACTGGAAATAATACAAAATCCTGGAAATACTGCACTGTGTATTCGAAACAGGGAAATCCCAATTTCTCACACGAAACCAAGCTGTGGCTCGAAACTCTAGGTTGGTAACTGACACCCTAGGTGTCCTCTAGTGTCTAGGGTCCCTGACACGACACCACGACACGGTTTCACGTGTCCAAACACACGAAAACCACACCCGGGTAAATTAGGATACACAACACTAACCGCAGTGTCGTGCACGCGTGCACTTAGCTCTAGGACACGACACACGTGTCTAGAAGTCTCGTGCACGTGTGGATAGGTTCGCCTAGGGTTGGTCTAGGGTTTAGGTAGCCTGTCTCGTGTCCACGTGTCCTCAGGACACGGCACGAACTCCGTATCAGTCGAAGGAAATCGACTGATACTCAGTGTTCTGCACCGCGTCGTGCAGCGATGCACACATCTCGTGCTCGCGACACAGGACACGACGCACCTCGTGCTCGTGTCCTCGTGTACGCCAACTATAGGGCTACACTCTCGTGTCACTACGAGGTGTCATCGTGTCGTGTCCGTGCGACACGAGACACTCGAAGTTGGTGTCTGTGCGTGTGTGCGCTGACAGCCCGTGTCCAGTGCGAGTGAGATTTCTCACTTGACACGACACGAGGCGATACCAAATTTTGGGGGCATGTGCGCAGACATTGCCCCCTCGTGTCCACAAAATTTCTCGTGTCCTAGTGTCGTGTGTAGGGAGAACTAAGGGGGTGGTAGCAGAGGATTTTACAGTGTAAAAACAGTGTCTAACAGTGTTGTGTCCAGTGAGCTTTGTGTCCAGTTTTGGACACGACACAAGCTCAAAACGTGCTCAGTGTTTTAGGGTTAGGTTTAGGGTTAGCTAGGCTAGGTTTTTGGTTAAAAAGATTTACAAAACAGTGAGTATTATTAATGTGACAGTGTGCAAAATCAGTGAACATAATTAGGGTTTATATGTAGGATACGCGTCCGATACGACACCAAACAATTCCTAAATTTCACCAAACCCTACCCACAGCTAGTATACACCTATATGCATGCATTCATGAAGAAAAAATCACTACATTACATAGATAAAATGAAAATACCTCTATGTGCTAGAAATCAAGAAAAATCAATATAGAGGGGGGGGCTTCACTTCAACTTTGTGATGTCCAAAACCTCAAAAACTCCAACTTCTAGTCTCCCCTAGCTCCCTTGGTATGTTAGGGTTCCAATGCAAAAGATTTGAGGTCAATAGGATCACTAATGGTGAAGTTATGTAGGTTTGAAGAAATTGGAATTTTCTAGGATTAAAATTCATGTAAAATCTTCATGAATGAATGAAATGAGATTATATAGAAGGGTGGCTGCTAGGGGGGTGCCCTATGGCCGGCCATGGCATGGGGGGGGGGTGTCCTTGCCCTTCCTTCATGGCTAAGGCAAGGACTTTGGTGAAAAGGTCTTGATATTTTGCATAAATCAAGCAAAATATCATATGTAAAATATCTAGATATTTTCCCTACTTTAACCCATGACTAATATCTATCCCCTTATCATTCTAGGTTAGTAGCTAACCCCTAGATTAGTGCTAAACTAGGTTAAGGACTAACATGACACTAATCAATAATTAAAAACACATAATTACAAATAATTCCAAATAATTCTAGAAAATTACCAAAATACCCTTTTAGGCTAAAATCACTAATTTGGTGTTCTAAGCCTATGACTAAGCTCTCATGGTCATGGCAACTTCTAGGTTAGAGAAAACTAGGGTTTACACTAAGTTATACTAACCAAAATTACAAAGTCATAAGTCATGATTTTAGAAAATAGTTTTAAATCAAACTAAAATTTACCAAAAATCATGTCATGACTAAAATACCATTATTAATTAATAAATTAATAAAATTTTGAAAATAACCCATTTTCAGAAAAGTGGGTGTTACAAGTCTACCCTCCTTAAAATAATTTCGTCCTCGAAATTTAGATGGTCGTACTCCTTCTAGGTCAAACCTCCAACAATCAAGGACGAAGCCACTACCTAGGCAACATACAAGGTCAACAAGCCAAATAGGGGTAGTAGATCTATACTGGGTCATGTCCAAAAATTGGTTGGCAGTTTTAGGTCATAAGGTGTAGTATGTCATGTCTAGGTCATGTATGTGAAGTCAGTTTTGAGAAAACAACTAGTCTTGTGCTCCAAATTTAAAAGTCACGGTAATGTACCTACGATGATCATAATTCAGAGTGGGAAAAGTCTATGGCCTAAATTGAACCAAAAATCATGATGAATAGTAGTGTAAAGGACAGGTTAGGTGGGACAGTCCTGGTCATAGGTATAGACTGGGAAAATAAGGAAACAATAAATCACAGGGCTAAAAGGGCTACCATTCTATGGTCAGAGCTACTCTATCAAAAAGGCATAGCATATACATTAATTTATTTAAGAGAAAAATTCTTGACAAAAGAGTTTAGTCAAGAATTTATTAACAACTAAACTACTCCTACTCCTACTCCTAAGTAAAAGATGAATAAACAACAACAATCGACAAATCAAGAACTACCAGGTCAAACTGATCACTAATAAGGAACAGGTAGGAGCAGACGGAATTGGATTTTAAAATAGATATAATGAAGCAAGGTGGGAATGGAATTTAGAAGAACAGAACCTGCAAGCACATTGCCAACTGCCTGAGCATCCTCAACTGTCATGGCGTAAGCACGCCCCTGCTGACCTCTGCCAGCCTGCTGCTGAAACTGCATAAATCTCTG
This sequence comes from Iris pallida, assembly GCA_029216955.1. Lineage (NCBI taxonomy): Eukaryota > Viridiplantae > Streptophyta > Magnoliopsida > Asparagales > Iridaceae > Iris > Iris pallida. The sequence continues at coordinate 5,237,340 of JANAVB010027997.1, forward strand.
CTGCTGTGGCTGTAATGGTCCTCTCTGCTGCTGTCCTACCGGAGCCTTGGCTCCTGCTCCTGGTGCTGCTCCCTGTGCTACTCTGCCTGTGTACTGGGAACACTCCTTTAGCTGGTGGTCCGCTGCCCCACATAGTAGGCACGAGCCCAACCTCTTCCTGCACTCTCCCCATCCATGTCCTAATTTCTTACAGTAGGGACAACTGGTAGTCTGCTGTCTCAGGACCTGCTGCTGCTGCCTCGGCTGCTGATACTGCTGTGGCTGCCTCTGCTGCTGCTGATAATGAGGCCTCTTGGCCTGACCTCCACTGCTGCCTGCTCCCTGTGTATCACGGCCCCTCTTGAGCTTTAGCTCAAGATCATCCTCAGTCGCCATCGCTCCTGCTAGAATATCCTCAAAGGTGGCACTCCTCTCACTCTTGGTCAAGGACTTGACTTCCTTGACCAAGCCTTTCCTGAACCTCCTCGCCTTCGCTGCCTCGCTAAGGCCCTCCACGAATCTGCTCAACCGGCAAAACTCACCGGCGTACTCCTCTACGGTCTGGTTCCCCTGAACCAGGTTCTCGAACTGCGTCTCCAAGGCGCCGACTGCCTGATCTGGAAAAAACTTCCCCTTGAAGAGCTCCTTGAAAGCTCCCCATGCCTGTCCTGGAGTACCTACTCTCGGATCCGTCTGATACCAGGTACGGGCAAGATCCCGCATCTGGCTAGCTGCTGCCTCCACCTGGAGTCCGGCTGGTATCTCCGCCAATCGGAAGATCTCCTCGATGTGCTCTATCCAGTCATCCGCAAAAAGAATCCCCTCAGTACCCAAGAAGTCCCTGGGGTGCATCTTCTTGAACTCCTGGATGCCAGGAATCCTCTACTGTCGCGGCGGTCCTGCTCCTCCCTGCGGCTGGGCTGCCAACCTCTCTATCGTCGCTGTAGCCAGCCGATGGACATCATCAATGCCTCTGGTAAATGCCGTCGTCTGACGCTGCTGCAGGGTCTGCTGCGACTCTAGGAACTGCTGGAAATATGTAAACATCTGTGCAGCATCCACAAATCCAGATAGCATCTGCTGCTGGTACTGCTGGTGCTGCTGGTGCTGCTCAAACTGAGGCTGATGAAACTGCGGGGGAGGCATGTCTGGGGTAGCTGGGATGGTCCCCCGAATAAGTAGAGGTGCACCCCCAAACGTGGCAGAAGCTCCCACATGAGCTGGAGTAAGGGGAGCTGCAGTATCCGGGTCCTGGTGAACTGGACGAGAGGTGGCAGACCTCTCAGTGGTGTCACCTGGACCGAGACGCTGCGATCGTGTCTCCACCATCCTGAAGACAGATCAACAAGAAAGTCAATAACGGTACAAGGATGATAGTATCAAAGGACAATATGAAATAGATTATATAGATTTGAACAAAAGTCAGTAGATTCAAATCCATGAAAATTTTCCTAATTGTGATTGAGCATCCACTCTCTCTAAGCCTAATCCTTAAATCCTATCACAGGCTGTAGTGATACTCTAGTTCGAATACCACTACATAAACAGGACCTGCATGGGCCACCACTAAAAACGTGTCACGACCCGCACCCACTGTTAGGGTACGAGAACGTAACAACGCCCAGCCTACGCCGCAGTGTCGGCGGTAGAACGCTGTCCTAGGTAAATCATCTAACAGTATAAAGTACCTGTACAGTTTATACTCTCCGAATGGAGGTGACAAACAGAAAATAAACTCAATCACATCTAGGTAGAGAATGAAGAACAGATAGATAGATAGATAGATAGATAGATAGTAACTCAAGAGAACAGTATCATAGATGAATAAGACTAAGTGTCTAAGATACATAACATCCAGAATGACAACTCATAATACAAGTCTAAGAGTCTATACAACTCAACATCTCAAAATACAACTCAGATGTGAGACAAAAAGATATAGAAAGACTGCCTAGTCTAAACTGGTCTAGACTACTGGAACAACCTCCTCAGCTGCAGGTGGATCCTGCTGAGGGTCCACAACATAGGTGTCATCTAGTCCTGCTCCGTAATAGGTAGATACCAGGGCCTCCTCCTCATCCTCTGTAATATTTTCAACAGGTCCAATCAGGACGGGAACGAGCACAATACATCTCACGCAGTGCATAGTATGATAGGAGATATAAAGCATGCAATAGAGTAAAATACAGGAACTGCTGAAAGAAGATACATGTAGCAAAAGAGATAGCTGTAAAGGAAATATCTACTGTATATAGAGAACTAGCAGTGTCTAGTGAGTCAGAGTAAAATATAGACATGTGAAATGGCATAGGAGATTCATGGCTACAGCTAAGAGTGATTCATGACTACACTACTTTGGATATTATTCACATGACTATTTCCACTCCCCCATCCCCAATCAATACACAAGGATCCATTTAGGTTATGTTAAGATTCGTGATAAGCCCATAAATGGGAGATTCATGAGAGGCTCTGTGAGCATGAGAGTACATGAGTCACAAGCGATTCGTGAATCTATGAAAGCATAGAGATACATGATGATTCGTGAAAAGCACAAACATGCTGTATCTGATGCTCCCGAGGAGGATAACATCTCATGAAAAGATCCATATAGTACCAATCCGTGATAACAATCGTGTCAGCATCAAGTAAAGTAATCTAGAGCAAGAATATAAATCCTGGCAAATATGAAACGGTCAGAGAATGTACTCGCCTGATAACTGAATGTCTGAAGAGGATATACTGCCTGAGGAGAGGTGTCTGGCTCCTAATCAGAGCAATACAAGTCACAATGTATCCACAATGGTAAAAATAAAGTATACAATGCATACTACATGATTCCTAAGCCAAACTAGGTCAAAGTCAAACTTGGTCAACTCTAGACAATTCTAACAGTCAACTAAGTCAACTTAAGTCAAATTTAGACAAATCAAGGTTCTAGTCAACTTTAGATTAGTCAACAAGGTAATTGGGTCAAGGGTCAACTATCCAAGTCAACTCTATAAGGTTAACTCAACTAACCATAGGCTAACTTGTCTTAGGTTACCTAAAATACCATAATACAAAGCTAAGGTATAACCAACTTCCTATATAAGGTATACCACATATAAATACATATATTTAGTACAACATCAAACTTAATCTTATAATCAAGCTAAACCATAGTCTAACTCAATCAAGACTCAACTCTAAGTATCCTACTTAACCCCATACCTATCTTCACTCTACATAGGGCTATCTATATAACCAAGTCATAAATAATACCCTTATATAGGTCAAGTCTAACCAACTAGTCAATAGTCTAGGGTTTAGTCAAACTTAGGTCACCAAGTCATTTAGAGTCCATCCAAACTATTTCTAGGCCAATTTGGTTAAGGTTTGACCTATAGTTGACTTTGGTCAACCATGGTCAAACTTGTAGTCAAACTAAGTCACAGGAAGTCATACTAAGTCAAATAGAGTCAAACAAGGTCAAACAAGTCAAATACTAGTCAACATGATCAATCTGGGTCAAGTCTAGGTCAAACTTAGACCAACTAAGGTTTTGGGTCAAACAAAGACCAGTCAATAAGGTAATTAGGTCAAACAAGGACCAGTCAATAAGGTAATTAGGTCAGACTAGTTAAACTAGTCATTTTAGGTTAGTCCTAGTCAAATCTAGGTCAATTAGGTCAACTTTGACCTAAGGTTGACTTTGGTCAACCCTTAGTCAACAAGGGTCAATAAGTTGGGTTTTGGGCCATTAGGGCTAGTTGGGTTAGCCACTAATGCCATAGGCTTGTAACCTAGGCCATAGGCTAATAGTTATAGGTTTCTATAGGCTAAAGACTTATGGGTTTTCATATAACTATATCTATAAGTCATACCTATATATATATATCTATATATCTATATATATAGATATACACATCTATCTATCACCTATATACCAATATGGGATACATTATATATATACATTCTAATCAATAATTAAAAACACATAATTACAAATAATTCCAAATAATTCTAGAAAATTACCAAAATACCCTTTTAGGCTAAAATCACTAATTTGGTGTTCTAAGCCTATGACTAAGCTCTCATGGTCATGGCAACTTCTAGGTTAGAGAAAACTAGGGTTTACACTAAGTTATACTAACCAAAATTACAAAGTCATAAGTCATGACTTTAGAAAATAGTTTTAAATCAAACTAAAATTTACCAAAAATCATGTCATGACTAAAATACCATTATTAATTAATAAATTAATAAAATTTCAAAAATAACCCATTTTCAGAAAAGTGGGTGTTACACACCCTTATGCATATGTTTAAGTTTACGGTTGGTTGGTTGAGTGAAATGATATGATTTCTTATGTAAAGTTCTAACCTTGCAGGCTAGGCAAAATGGGACATAGATGAGCACGATCACAATGTTTATGTTAAGATTATGTCTAACTGTATCTGCCGCAGGGACACGGTGGTGGACAAGTTCAGGATAGGTTCGGCTCGAGGCTGGACGTAACCACGTAACCACGTACTCGTGCCCCTAATCAGGGTGCGGGTCGTGACAGAAACACCGTGACCTTCATATAGATAGGGCGTAACCACGTACTCGTGCCCCTAATCAGGGTGGACGTAACCACGTACTCGTGCCCCTAATCAGGGTACGGGTTGTGACAGAATCATCGTGACCTTCATATAGATAGGGCCGGTGGGCTGAGATTAGCGCTGGGTGCAGGCGCAGGGCCTGCCACCCTTATGCATATGTTTAAGTTTACGGTTGGTTGGTTGAGTGAAATGATATGATTTCTTATGTAAAGTTCTAACCTTGCAGGCTAGGCGAAATGGGACATAGATGAGCACGATCACAATGTTTATGTTAACATTATGTCTAACTGTATCTGCCGCAGGGACACGGTGGTGGACAAGTTCAGGATAGGTTCGGCTCGAGGCGGGGCTCGGCTTGGACTTCCAGATGCATGGAGTCCTTAGCGTTCAAGAGGAGCTACCACATTGGCGTTCGGACTTGCGAGATGTTCAGCCGAAGACTACTTGTTGGCTATAAAGAGGCATAATGTATGGAACAATGTACTCTTTTGTGAGCTAGAGAGATCATGAGCGTTGTAGCCAATTGGCATGATGAGTTGGGCTATTCAGAGCATTAATATTAAATCTACATTGGCTTTTCTGTTAATTTAAAATTTACAATATAATTAAAACTAATATTACAAAAATGCTATTTGCTCCCAAAAAATTTGGGTGATACCATCTTCCATTATGTGGCATATGACATGGTTGCTAACATGACAGCTGACATGGCAAAATTTAACAATAAAATTAATATTAAAATGAACATTAATAGTAAATAAATAATTTAATATTAAATTAACATTGATTAATATTAACTTTAATATTAACATTAACATTAGCATTAGCATTAACATTAATATTAATATTGACATTAACATTAACATTAAAAAAATTTGGGTAATTAATTTTTGGGGTTAAAATTTGCCATGTCAGCTGTTATGTCATCTGCCATGTCAGATGCCACATAATGGGAGATGGCATCACCCAAATATGTTGGGAGCCCAAACGACTAATTGCTAATATTAATACAGTGGCATTACCGTTATTTCCCAATAGATTCGTAACTTGTTCGGACACACCCCTCCACGAGCGGGTTACATACACCCGCGTAAACGAGGGTTAAATAGCCTTTTCCAAAGAAGAGAACCCATCCGACTAGAGAAAAACAAAGGAAAGAAGAAGAAGAACAGTCGCAATGGAGAGGAGCAAGATCAACTGCAGCGGATGGGCCGTCATCCCTACCGAGATTCTCTCGATGATACTGGTACTGTCGGGGATGCCGGCGGACGAGGTAATGTGCAACGTGGCCCCAGTTTGCCGTTCGTGGTGGAAGGCGCTCAACGGTCCCTTAGACTATTGGTCCAACGTCGACTTGGTACAGTGGTGCCGGAGGACCCAGAAAACCGCTGAGATTAGTTTGACCGTAATGAAGCTCGTGGCTCGCAGTGAGGGACATCTAGGGTCCCTCTCCGCGTACAAGCTCGACGAAGCAGCCTTCTCTTTTGCATGTTTAAGGCCAGTGCAAAATTTTATTTGGTCTTATTCTAATACTTTATTTTTTCTATTACAAAATTTTACGTATACTTTTGTTAATTTCTATTGATGTTTTTCCATTTTTATAATACAGTAGAAAATTTCTAAGGGTTCTGCACATTCCGAAGTGCGACGTGAGTGATGAAACTTTCGTGAGACACTTGGAGTTTCTTCCTGTGCTGGAAGAACTCGACATTAGCTACTGCCTCTACATCACGTCGACTGGAATAATTTCCGCCGGAAATTATTGCCGCCGTCTGGTCAAGCTGAGTAGGAACATGCCCCCTCCGGATTTTATGCTCAGGAACATGTTCGTGCTGGACACGAAAAACGAGGCGGAGGGAAAGGCCGTGGCTAATTCGATGCCGCGTTTCGAGCACCTACATATGGGATTCGGCATGTTCAATGGAGACACGCTGCGATCTATCATATGCAACTGCAAGGGTCTTCGCCTGCTCGACATACGTGGGTGCTTCAACGTGATCTTCGACGACGAACTTTAGAAAATTTGTTATTCAATTCAGACGTTTAAAAAATCCTTTGATAATGTAATCCCAGTACCAGGAGAACCTGTGTACGAGTGGTATAATGAATTAGATACGATCTATCATTACTGGGGTTAATGGTGAAAACACTAGCATGCATGCATGCATTTCTTTATACAAGATATTTTTTATGAGTTCGATTCTCCATTTTGAGCAAGTTTTACTTTTGTCAATACTAATTTTTAACATGATTATTTTTTTTATAAATAAAATGGACTGTGATATAATGACGCCGAAGACGGCTCACTTCTGAGATTTCGACATTTCCCAACACAGATTTTACCATTAATACAACATCTCAGTGTAATCATATCCAAGAGATTTCGCCATTTCCCAACACAGATTTTACCTTATTCAAAATGAATTCTCCGTCCTATATGGACCATTCTCCGTCCTACATGTATCATTCTCCGTCCAACTTTCCGCATTCTCCGTCCTAATGTACCATTCGCCGTCCTAAATGTACAATTCTCCGTCCTAAATGTACCATTCTCCGTGTTAGAGGAACGGAGAATGGCCATTAACAGCCAAACAGCCAAACTAATTCATAGCCTTCAAAACCAATTTATATAGATTCAAAACAAAACTAAACAGCCAAACTATTTAAAATTCACAACCCTACACAACAGTCCTAAATGTACCATTCTCCGTCCTATATGGACCATTCTCCGTCCGACATCTATCATTCTCCGTCCTACATCTATCATTCTCCGTCCTAATGTACCATTCGCCGTCCTAAATGTACAATTCTCCGTGTTAGAGGAACGGAGAATGGCCATTAACAACCAAACAGTCAAACTAATTCATCTTCACGAGCCTTCAAAACCAATTTATATAGATTCAAAACAAAACTAAACAGCCAAACTATTTAAAATTCACAACCCTACAGAACATTCCTAAACGTACCATTATCCGTCCTAAATGTACCATTCGACGTCCTAAATGTACAATTCTCCGTCCTACATCCGTCCTAAATGTACCATTCTCCGTGTTAGAGGAACGGAGAATGGCCATTAACAGTCCCAAAAATTGTTCTATACTAAGTTAAAAGCATATAATAGCACCCAAAAAATGTTAACAATAGAAAAATTCTACAGAACCCAAACACCAGACTCGAATCTAGGCCTTCCATGTAAAAGCCAAACAGCACAACCAACTAAGCCTGGAATAAGACATCAATAATGTCTCTTATAGTCTACTACCAAATGCTTGCTTACAACACTCTTACAACCTTCACCCATTGATGACATGGCCCACATGTCAGCAATAGGTGAAGGTTGTAAGAGTGTTGTAAGCATTTGGTTGTAACTTTAACATTATATCCCAACTTCCAATAAGGAATAGGAAGAGTCGGTTAGGAACGTGTATATATATACATAGGGGTCCCCATTCATCTGAGTAGGTTGCACATTTAACATGGCTCCAAAAAGATCATCTGGTTGGGAACCATTGCCAGAGCCTTCTTCCAGTCGTCGCCGAGCCCCTTCGCATGAAGCACCCTCTGCGCCGCCTCCGGCCCATGACTGGCTGGCAGCGGCTGTGAACTTTCTGACCGCCTGCGGGTTGTCACTGGAGGTCATCGCTCGACCTCTTCATCCGGCGCCAAACTTTGACCTCTTGCCGATCACTCCGGAGGAACGGGATTCTCTGGAGAAGAGGGAAGCGTTTCGCCTCCTGTGCCATAGGGCGGGTGTGCGCACCCTGCAGGACTTTGCGGCTATCCTCCGGAGGCCAGTGAGGGCTAGACCCTTTTTTTTTTCCGTGTTTTACAGTTTTTTGTCCTCCTCTTGTATACTTCTCTGGAGAATGTTCCGGCGACGAAGTTGGAATTTAATGAAATATAATATTTTGTTAACTCAATTTGGTTTCGGCTACAATCAAACTTTTACAACCTTCTTACAACTTACACCCATTTGCTAACTATAGCATTGCTCTTTATAATTAACAAATCTTTTTACGTCAAATTAATATATCAGCGACGATATCCCCATCAATGACTTGTTACGTCATAGAATTGATTATGCTGCCAGCGTCAATCTTGCCGTCAAATCCATCTTAAATATGATTACAAAGTAAAATAGAGGACAACATTGAGTGTTTCAATTTTACTCTTTTCAAGTACATAGTCTTCTTATTTTCAAAAATTTAATCAAATATTCGTAAAATGGAAATATTGAGTCTTAAACTTCACATTCTTAAATATGTTGTCAAATTTTTTTAAATAAATATGTTTCCACCACGTTTTTTCTGCCAAATTTTTCAATAATTTATACGGAACACGTGGATATATACTAGTAATAATAGTAATAAATTTAATTTTGGAAAAGAATTTTTTAAAATTAAGGTCTCAAAATCCCAAAGGTTTATGTAGTGATTTCACATGGATATATACTAGTAATAATAGTAATAAATTTAATTTTGGAAAGTAGTTTTTTAAATTTAATAGTAATAAATTCGACCGTCTTATACTAGTAATAATAGTAATAAATTTAATTTAAGACTCAAAACTATTCTAATTTTTTCCACTTCCCAAGGTCATATAAGACGGTCGAACTTTCCCTCTTCTTCTCTCAAACCCTCTTCCTTCTCCCAAACCCTCTCCCAAACCCTCTTCTAATCAAAATGCCGCCGAAGAAACAACGACCGTCGCCGAAGGGGAAGGATCCACGAAGGGATGCGATACAGGCCCGAAGGGCAGAACTTGCAAGGGCGGCGAAAACCAAGATTATGGTCGCTAGGGCAGAGGCCGAAAGGGCAGCGACGGAAGCAGCGGCGGCGGCAGCGACGATGAAAGCGGAGGCGGCAGCCAAGCCACGTGCAAAAAAGGCTAAAAATACTCATTGCTCGACAAAGACCAGAAAATCTATCTTCGATACAGAGTCGTCGGAAGACTCAACTTATGAAGATCGAAGGCGTACTCAAGCGAAGGCTAAGGTGGCAACGGATATAGAGTCATCAGCGTACTCTGTGGATTTTGAATCCTCATCAGAAGAGGAAAATGAAGAGGAAGAGCAATCATCAGATAAGTCCCAGGCTGGAGAGGAGGTAAAAAAATTTAAAGACTCTAAAACTAAGAAGATATACATTAAATATTTCAAGAAAAAGGCTGTTATGCCTGAAAGATCAATTAAGATGGATGATGTCGACGACGAAGCTTTCCTGGATATATTGAAATTCTATCAATTGGAGAAACTGAACAAATCCTGTCTTGAGAAAATCTCCTAAACAATAGTAAGAGAATTTTACTCAAATCTTCCGGCTGAAATTAAAGAAAAAGAAGAGGATCAACCACTGGTGTTTCTGAGAGGGAAACTGATTAGGGTAAATGCTGCTGTCATCAACGAATTTTATGGATTTGATCCAGTTCCTGAGTTTGATATGAAAGATATTGATAATGTTTCCATGACGGATGCAATTCATGAGATTACAGGTGTTTCAATGGGTGCCAAGACCCCTCAAAATGTATACAAAGATCAATTAAAAATTTTGTATAAATTGTTGCATGCCTACGTATCTCAAACACTCAACCCTACTGGACATGAGTTTTCCATCCATCCCGAGAGAGTAAAATTTCTTTATTATATGGGGAAGAAAAAAAGGATGGATATAGGTTCCTACATGTTCAGTAGAATGATACATCTCGTGGGAAAACCAACTGCAAGGACAACTCTCCCTTTCGGAGGATTTGTATGCTCGATGGCTAATAAACATTCTGTCCCAAGCTTAGCAGGGGATGTTTATATTAAAAATAAAGGCCCCATGAGAAAACTAACCTTCACTCGAATGTTTGGAAAACGGGCAGCAGCTGCAAGCAAACCATCAACATCTGGAAAACCATCAACTTATGGAATCAAAAACACTAAGGACAGGGTTGATGATCTATACAATTTTGTTGCTGCAAACTTTGAGAATGTCTTCAAAGAGATGAAGACTATATCCGACAACCAGAAATTGATTCTGGATAAGATTAACCAGATAGAGGTTGAATTTGCTGACCAAGAATAAGATTTTCCTTCCCTCGTGAAGAAGGTAAATGGGGCTAGCCCAAAATCTTATGTAAAAATATAGACTGTGCACATTGACACTTTAATGCTAGCCATCACTTTGATACTTCTATTTATGTTTCTGGATGTCATTTCTACCTATAAAGTGAGTCAATACTGACTATAATTTTTCTTCATCCGTCCCTCAAGGTGTAGGTGAAGGATATTTTGAGAAAGAAGAAGTAGGAAAAAAAAAAGAAACAAGAAGAAGAAGATGGAGACGTCTATGAAGATTCATCTTTTGAGTTTTGAATGTCTCTTATTTCAATGTGGAAGTAATATTTGACTTGTAATATTGTTCTGAATATTTGTTGGTCATGGCGGACAAACTAAATTTTGTGTTTGAAATATTGTAAGACTAAACTTTTTGCTTGTACTCAGTGCATAGTTCGTAATTTGTTTTGAAAATGTAATATGGTCTTGAATTTAGAGTAGGTCTGATATTTATTTGGATTATTGTATTATGAATTATGCAGGTTCTATGTTGAATTACTAACGTGGATTGGACAGATTACTGTAACGTGAATTATGCAGTTTGTTGGACTTGGAATGAAGTATACTTAATTTGATTATGATTTTTTGGTTGAAGCGTTTATTTGGTTGGCAGTTGGCCTTGATAGATGATATTGATATTTTGGTGTATTCCTTTGATTTGCAGATGCCCATCACAGATTTCGTGAGTCCTGGGTGCATTGCTAGGGTTTACAGGTGGCCTCATTACGGATGCATTCCTGGGATCACTGAAACTTTATTTGATTGTAATGTATTTTGCTTTCTGTAAAAAATCATTACATCGATGCCATCAGTATGAATTCGATGCCAGTACATGTTCATCCCTTGTTATTGCTGAAGCAAAATTGTAATCATGCATGTTCATCCCTTGTTATTGCGGAAACATAATTGTAATCCTGCATGTTCATCCTTTGTTATTGCCATCAGTACATCGATGCCATCAGTATGAAGTCGATGCCAGTGTAAGGCATAATGTAATGTAAGAAAAATTCTCTTTGATAGTAGGTTAATTATATTCAAACATTCGCAAGAAATTTTGTTCAGCCATACAGTGGAAGCCTGATAAAATGATATTCGGATTATCTTGAAAATGATTTAATATAAAATGAATGTACTATGGTAAATGATATTAAAAATACTGTAAATATTTGGTGAAAAAAATATGAGATACTTGAACATTTCCAGTCCTAAATGTACCATACTTTGTTAAAAGCACAGAGAGTGTCCGTTCTCCGTTTTCAAAGAACGGAGAATGGCCATTCTCCATGTTAAAATAACGGAGAATGGCCATTCTCCTTGAGCATGGCCATTCTCCGTGTTAAAAACAAAGAGAACAGCCATTCTCCGTCCATTCGCCGTGTAGAAAGCAAAGAGAATGGCCATTCTCCGTCCATTCGCCGTGTTAAAAGCAAAGAGAATGGCCATTCTCCGTCCATTCGCCGTGTTAAAAGCAAAGAGAATGGCCATTCTCCGTGTTAAAAGCAAAGAGAATGGCCGTTCACCGTCCAAATAAAATATTCTCTTCGAAAATATTATCATTAGAAAAGTAAAAAAAATTCGTCCGATCAATACAGATTTTTTTTAAAAATATGTGACAAGATGATCCGCCCGACCTCAGAAGCAGGTTTTCCTCAGTTCACAACCACCACCGTGACATGTAGCTTTATTAACAAAATATTAAATTATTAGATGAAAAATAAGATTTCTGACAATGGCATGGACAGTAAAATTAGAGCGGCGCCGCTAATACTTCTTGTTCGAGGAGGTTTCGACTATGTCCGACGGGAAGCGAACCGATTCTTCACGGCGCAGCTGGTACTCCTCGTTGTTCTAGGAGGGCTCGACGACGTTCGACGCGATCCGGACCGATTCTTATTTCCATCTTCATCTCTGTTTCTCTTTCCACCACAACCACCAACACCACCACCACGACGGCCTGTAACCAAAAAAAAATATAATACGAAATATTAAATTGGATGGACTTTTGAGAGAGTAAATATGAATTAATTTAGGGTGTTCATTGAAAAAATTAAAGTGAAGAATGACCTGCTAAAGCAAGTTACCAACAGGTCAAAAGTCTAAATCAGCATTAAATGATATTTCTACACTATTATTCAATCCGAACCATTGGATCAACATCCAACGGTCCAGATTTCGGATGTATCGATACATCCATTTCCAGCGGATGTATTGTAGAACGACCCTATATATATATATATATATATATATATATATATATATATATATATATATATATATATATATATGTTTGTTGTACTTTAAACTTGGACCGAAAGTTGGACCAATTAAATTATAAAAGTTGGATTTTAAAATACATACATAGAATTATAATTTTTAAAACATACACAAAAAATACAGATTTAAATCATAAAATACGCACAAAATCAAGAATATCTAATAATTATATAAAGTTTATTTGATTTTATATTTTGGATCGAAATTGAAATTCAATATTGGAACCGAATAAAAATTTAAATACTTTTAAAATAGAAAATGAATAGATTTTTTTTTAATATCTTTTAAATATCTCGTACGGCTTGGTGCTCTATCTAAACGGGAATAATGCTCACCACTAGCTCGATAGGTTCCAACACGTACTGAGTCATCACTTGTTTGTCTTCTTTCCCTGCAAAAATCTAGCCCCAGCTTCACCATTTAATGTTGTAGATTCGTACACGTGAAATTACATAATGATCGGGATGCTACTGATCAGCATTCAGCAGCTACTAGCTACTTCTATCAGCTGAGCAGCCCAGAGTAGTATGAAAAAGTCTTCTTGGAGGACAACAGTTTAAACTACGATACCACGTGTTGTCTCTTTATAGGTCAGAATTGGTGTCACACGTTCGATTGTCCGCTAATATGGACCATCCGATTTCAGTTGGAGACATGTTACACCGCGATTTAAACTGCGGTTCTCCCACGATCTGGTTGGACGCGCTGGAGTCGTATATATCAGAGCTGCCTGGCCACGGTGTGGCTAGGGATGAGCAATGCTGCACTTAGAGCATCATTAGTAGTTGGAACTTTCCAATATAATTTGAAGCTCAAAATTTAAAAAAAAAAAATAAATGTAGAATGGGTTAAGTTTGTATGAGAATAGTAGAAAATGATAAAATGAGCTCCGGTTCTAAAAATTGTGTGGTCAAAAATTAATGTAGGAAAAAAATAATATAAAGTTGGACTCCAAATTGGAACTTACTATTCTACAAAACGAATTTCTACAATCTAGAATCTAGAAATTGGGAGGCCCAACCCTTAGCACCCATGGATGGGTTGGGACCGAAATTGTAGAAATTGGGACTAGGAATGAGACTTATTATTCTACAAAATGAGCTCTTACATTCTAAATCTAGAATCTAAAAAATGGGATGGACCTTACTAATGATGCTCTTACAATCAAACTTTTACAATTTTCTTACAACCATTCATCCATTTTTTAACATATGGGCCAGGTGATGGTCTGGTCCATATGTCAGCAAATAGATGTAAGTTGTAAGAATGTTGTAAAAGTTTGATTGTAAATCAAATATTTTCCGGCTAGGGATACAGGCACGTAGCTATTTCTGTCACATCATTACTGCTGCCAACAGCAGCGTCAGTCACCTAATTTTTTATTTATTTTTTGTCAGAGCGAAATAAATGTGTTATTCCAAGAGAGTTAATTTTAGTTTGTGGTCACTACAGTCCATTATTTTGTTTACAGCAATATCCCCTCTCCCGTAGCTTCTAATTACTCGAATATAACTTGAGTATTTCTTACCGGTCAAAAAAAAAAAAAAAAAATGATAAGTCGGGCGCTCTCATTATTAAGGTACTAGTAAATGTATGTGCTTTATAGGTATAATAAAAATATTATTTAATTATAGTCAAATATTTTTTTCTAATTCATGTAGTTAAGGTGTAATGTAATTTTCTTATTTGGTTGATTTCGATTTTTTATGTTGACAAATTTAAACTTTTTTTAACATTTTTTTACACAATAATTTAATTTTTTAAATAAAATGGACCATGATATAATGACGGCTCAAAAGTGAACCGTTTTGAAGCCTCATTATATAATGGAAGACTAATAATTGCACGTGCTTTGCACGTATAATAACGTATAATAAAAATATTATCCAATTATAGTTAAGTATCTCTTATAACTCATATGGTTAGGGTGCAAGATATTTTTCTTGTTTAGTTGAGTTCAATTCTCCACGTTGACAAAATTAAACTTTTTTAACAATTTTTTACATAATTTTTTTTAAAAGATAAAATGGACCGTGATATAATGACGACTTAGACGGCTCACTTTTGAGCCGTTTTGAAGCCTCATTATATATATATATATATATATATATATATATATATATATATATATATATATATATATATATATATATATATATATATATACGAAAATGTACCTAAGGTCGACCTTAGGTAAGTTACCTAAGGTCGACATCATTTTCCTCACTTTACAACATTTTTTTCTTGAATTTTTTTTATGGGACTCATCTACACCTTATTGATTGGCAACATACCAAATTTCAAGAAAAAAAAAATTATTGTTTAGCCCCCTATCTATTCCTTGCAAAATCGACGGTGTAGCAGCAAAGTTTTAGACCGTCGATTTTGCAAGGGATAGATAGGGGACTAAACAATATTATAATCACTTGAAATTTGATATGTTGCCAATCAATAAGATGTAGATGAATCCCATAAAAAAAATTCAAGAAAAAAATATTGTAAAGTGAGAAAAATGAGGTCGACCTTAGGTAACTTACCTAAGGTCGACCTTAGGTACATTTTCCTCATATATATATATATATATATATATATATATATATATATATATATATATATATATATATATATATATATATATATATATACACTACTAAAATAACTCATTTTAACGTCGCTAAATAAGGAAATTACGTCGCTAAAACCAATTAGCGACGTATTTAGCGACGAAAACGGGACGTCGCTTAAAGGCAAGTCGCAGATGGCACTTTAAAGCCGAACGTCGCTATTGGCGACGCGTAATTAATTGTCGCTAGTCGTCGCAAAAATTGCGACATATAGCGACGTATCATTACGTCGCCAAAATGACGACGTAAAGCGACCACTTGCGACGCTCTGTAATTTATATATGATGACATGGCATGACAGCCACGTGGGCAACGTAGCGACGCATACCGACAGATTTAGCGACGTACACCCTCAGCCCACGTCAGCATATTAGTGACGTCTAGCGACGTAACGTCGCTATTTAGCGACGTATAGCGACGTCTATCTGCCGTCGCAGTACGTCGCAGAACGTCGCTATACGTCACAGATGTTAAAATTTTTTTTTTAAAAAATATAATTGATATTTTTGTTATGCTGTGTTTCTGTGTTTACAGTGTGTGTGAAGTGCAGTGTTCGAACCATCGACAATTTCGCTTACTGTTCTATGTTTTATCTTGGATAGAAAGAGCAACAGTTCAGGGTGCACTTCTCAGAGCTTCCTCTTCACGTCCTTCACCTTCTCGGGAACCTTTACGACGTCCGAGAAAGTGAAGGACGTGAAAATGAAGCTCTCAGAAGTGCACCATGAACTGTTGCTATTTCTATCCAAGATAACACATACAACAGTAATCGAAACTGTCGATGGTTTTCGAACACTGCATTTCACATTCACTGTAAACACAGACATACATCATAACAAAAATACACAATATATTTTTTAAAAATTTCGGCAGCACCTCCTTTGTATATCAGATCATCGCTTATAACTAAGCGTAGGTATATTTGTCATCCCCATCGCAGATATCACAAAGTAAATATCACAATAAAAATACCAACAAAGTAAATATCACAAAGTAAATATCCAACAAACATGCATGTCCACAATGGAGGGCAAATAAGAACGAAAATCAGTGTACAGAACGGTCAATAGGCCCATAGGGCCAATACATACAAAGATGATAAAAAATATCTACTGGATCACTGAGGACTCCTGCCGCGCATCTGGGATAGCATGTACTCATACTGCTCCTGGGTGAGCTGCACCGTAGGGGCAGTAGGAGGCAGTGGAATGTCTGGAGTCGGCGCCGTCGATGGACCGGGAGGACGTACCTGCTCCAGCTCTCGCAGTCGCTCACCATGCGCAGCAAGGGTACTCACCACCTTCTCAGTATACTGAGCGAGTGAGGCAGATATGCTCCTCTGCGATCCCTCCAGCTCGACCTGTCTACGCTCTGTGCACTGTGTAGACTCGGTGAGCGTCTGCAAGCTGGCAGCTGTAGCCTGATGCAGACTCATCAACTCATGTATACTGCGCTCGACCGCATCAAATCGTCCGGTGACGATCGGAGGGTCGGATCGTCGCTCGACCGCATCAAAAATCTGCTGCTGCAACTCGCGACGCAGCTCATCGATCTGACGACGAACATCCTCAGCTCGTGACGACGCCTGCGTAGCCGGAGACTGCGTACTGACAAAGGGGGCCCGGGATGACTCCGAAGCCAAATACGCGCCGTAGGATCCCGTACCATAGTACGTACCCTTCTGAAGACCGCCAATGGCGGTCATCCAGAGCTCGTCCGGCGATAGAGCTGTAGGTGGCTGGGAGAAAGTACCAGCCCCTCCCTCTGTTTGCGCACTAGCAGCAGCAGCAGCAGCCGCCTCCTCCTGTAGCCGAACAAACTCGGCCTAGAACATGTTTGCTAACGTGTAAGTGTTTGCTAAAGTCTATATTGATATATATTTTCATGTTTTCTAAATTATAGTAAATTAATATAAAGGATAGAACGTACATATACATGCGTCGCTCGCTCGTCAATGAACTCCCCAGCCCTCCGATGGGTGACCAGGAAGAGGGTCACCATGTTCGGGTCCTCACCCTTTTTTACCTGTTAAAATATATTATCTATTATTAGTATTAAACATTCTATAGAACTACATATAAATTAATGTCCGTCATAGGAAACGTACCAGACGACGAAAATGCTCCGTCATCGGAATGGAGCCACCACACCACTTACCGGCGCTCGACCACGCCACCTTGGCCTTCTCAGACCGCTCCTGGTACCTGCGCTCGCTGAATCTAGCCTTCATCGCAGTCCACTGCTCTGGCGTAATCCAACCCTGGATCGGCTGTCCAGAGCGATCACGACGCTTCTGGTCGTCAATCGCATCACGGATGAGCTTGGCTGCGACGGCAGAAAATTGGCCCTCGATCCTCGCCGCCCGGTGTGGTGGATAGAAATAGGTCCTCTACAAGAAGTAAAATACAAAAGTTGTATAATATACACAAATGATTATTAAAATTTAAAAATAAACAAATTTTTTACCTTGAAGTGGGCGAACCAAAAGGCCTTCCTATCTGCGGGAGCATCTGAGTAGTTAATCCAAGGCCTACCATAGTTCTGCCTCAGAAATGTCCCCAGCCGTCTCTGTACTGCAGAAGGCCGATATCTATACAATAATAATTCTTCATGAATATATATGTACATATAATCATTTGAGAAATATATAATAATTAATTAACTTACTTCATAGGCCCGTCCGTCCAAATCTCCATACGCGTCTACTTGCCTTCATCTGAAAATTCTGCTTCCTGAAAACATCGTACGTGTTAGCGCCTACTTTCCATAACTGATTCAACTCATCTATCAAAGGCTGTAAGTACACGTCAATGTTCCTCTTGGGATTGTTCGGACCAGGAATTATAACGGTTAGAAACATGTACTGAGTCTTCATGCACATCTGTCACGCCCCAGAACCAGAATACCGGAGAGCGGGGGCAGACATAGCCAGCTACGCAATCCCAAAGTATGTTAATACTCTGAAATCACGTATAAGCTGTCAAGACATGGGGGTTACTCTACAAGCCATCAGTCAATCCTATGGTTTAACAATCCTAGGTATCTCAATCACAGGCAATTATACAAGAGCAAGGAGTACGATCATCATACATACAATAGTAAGGCATCCCGAACCATATATACATGACTGATCATGAAGCCAGTACCACAGAACTGAGGACTAGCTAGAGTATTAGTCGTACATGATAAGGGCTAGCTATAGTCTAGAATACACATATCATGTTTATGCCCGTAGGCTACAATATCAAGGAAAATACCAAAACACGAGATAAACACGTGTTCGGGGCTAAACGTTACAAGAGGAGAATTTACATATCAGTGGGAGAATGAAAAAGAAACCCACTGAGGCACTCTGGTGCTCCGGCTGGTCACCGTCGAGTAGATGGTACGGTAGATCCTTCGGGCTCTTCTATCAGAACCTGGCCATGCAAAACCAGTGGGGTCAGACCCCAAATAGCAAGTACCATAAAGGAGGCCGAACTATGAACTTAAAACCAGCAATCATTAGCAAACAACAAGCAAGTAAGTAAAGGAGGATCGAGATTTGTGCAGTACCAATGCACTTGTCCCGAACATAGGAATACAGTAAGTAAAGCATCATTGAGCATAAAGTAAACTGGAGAACATGTTAAATAAATAGAACTGGGAAGGTGATATACGATGAGATAGCCATGGGACTATTCAGATAACCAGGTTACAACCCGTAAACCAAACAAGGACCGGGGTTGTAACCTTTCGTCTGAACAGAACTTGGTTTCCCCCACCATTTATCAGCAAGATAAATATAAGAAATCTGGACATGTAACATTCAGGTACAGGATCAAGACAAGACTAGACAGACTGAACTCCATCCAACATTCACGGCCAAGCAATAAGTACGGCTTGATACTTTAACTAAGTAGGGTTATCACAGGCCTAGTTACTAGCAAGATGCAGCGAGATTCTTCCAAGTCCGGTTACCTGTTTGTTACTACCTGAATGACCCCAGCAAAGAAAAGGAAAAGATAGCATGATATAGCAGACACACTGTAGTAAGATACATGTGTCCTAAGGTACCACACTCGACGGCGGGCTGGAAGTGCGCTCATCTCGACGGATAGCAACAAATCCCATGTATATATATAAGACCGGGGTCAAAGGGGCAACAGGTAACTGGAAAAGTCTCTTCATGAACTACTTGATCAATCTAGTCATTAACCTAGCCAGATTCAATATGAATCCCTGACCGTGGGGAAATCAGGAATTCATGTCCTAGACATGATGCAAGACTTGACGGTAGCTTATACAAGCACATTCAATACAACACCCACGGTGTCAGGATACTAATTAATTCTTATCAGGAGTGCGCCACGACGGGCCACTATCATTATCATTATTACTTATCAAGAGTGCGCCACGACGGGCCACTATCAAGAATTATCATTATTACTTATCAAGAGTGCGCCACGATGGGCCACTATCAAGAATTATCATGTCAAGTTATCACTGTCAATTATCAAGTCAAGAATATCATGTCAAGAATATCATGTCAAGTTCATTTCAAGAGTGCACCACTACGGGTCACCGTCGTGTCATATCATTTATCAAAGAGGGAAGAAACTTGCACAATTAAATAATAATATATTAATAATATATATTCTTGAAGCCAAGGAGAAACTCTACAATTTTTATGTTGGGAGTGGGAAGAAATTCTGACCACAATTCAGGCAAATAAAACATTTAAACAATCAAAGTGGGACCCCATGCGGTCCAAAAGTGGAAGAACAATTATGCGGTCATAGAGAGTGGGAGGCCACCCATGCGGCCAGAAAATAACAAAAAGGGGCCATGCGGCCAAGAATGGGTGGGAGGCCATGCGGCTCCAAAATTAAATGCCAGCAAGAAACATTTCCGCAATCAGAAAAGACAAAGAGAGTGGGACCCGTAATGAATGCAAGCTCCCACTTTGCAAGCAAAACAATGGAAAAAGGGGCACGTGGCCAAACAATAAAATGATGACTGCCAGTAAAAGAGTGGCTCACGTGGCCAAAATATTAGATAGTGGGGGAAGGAAACCTATGCGGCTCACATTAGATTCCATGCAAAAATACAACATGCAAGAAATAATAATATTTAATGGCCAAAGGCTATGCGGCTCTGCATCAAGCAATTGCTAATGCTATAAATGTCCATGCGGCTCACCCTCACAATTGCTTGCATGAAAATACAAAAGGCAACAAATATTAAATAATTCCTTATGCGGCTTCACTTGATTCATGTATTAACGGCAGCAAAAGACCAAGCCTTATGCGGCTCTCTCCCCAGGAAAGTAAAGAAAAGGTACATTAGGAAAAGACAAGCATTGCTTAAAAAGGCATAAAGTGCATTGAATATAGGTTAAAATGCATAGAGTGTATTGTGTATGGACCATAATGCATATAATGCATGGAATAGGGGTGAGCATGCGGCTGGCATGCTCTTCATGCGGCTTCAAGGTTTTACATGCGGCTGAAATTGGAAGGTGCATTAAATGCATACTATTAAATATTAAGGACCAAAATGCAAAAAGGCATTTAAAGCACATAAAACCTTATGCGGCTAGCCTTTCCAAGGGATGGCCTTAAATGCATAACTATTGAAAGTTAAGGGCCAAAATGCAAAAGGAAGCATTTAAAGCACATGAATCAATGCTTCCCATGCATCCTGGAGCAAGGCTTTAAATAATATGTTTACAAAGTGCATTAAATGAATCATGATGCAAAGCATTTATTTAATGCTTCTAATGATGTATGCGGCTGCAAAGCATTACATTTAATGCTTAAATGCTATGCGACTTGGACAAGTATTGAATTAATGCTTTACATGCGGCTGGTGTTCAACAATACATAAATTGCAAATTCTCATGCGGCTGGCTTATAAATGCTATCATGTCAGGAAGCAATTAATGCTGCCACGCCCATGCGGTTAAGCAAGATTCCTGCGGCCAAACAATTGTAAGCCAGCAACAATTTGTTGCCAACTGAGGAGGAGTTCATGGAAAATACCATGGCTTCTCCACACCACCCACTTTCCCACAGGAGTCCAAATTTGGACTTCCATAGGTCAAAATAGGGTAGAACGAAATTCTCTACAACATGGAACTGTCAGTTATCAAAAATATACAAGTTTAACAGATCAAAACT
The DNA here is from genome assembly GCA_029216955.1 of Iris pallida. Lineage (NCBI taxonomy): Eukaryota > Viridiplantae > Streptophyta > Magnoliopsida > Asparagales > Iridaceae > Iris > Iris pallida. Next base: position 5,259,061 of record JANAVB010027997.1, read on the forward strand.
TATGAAAACTGAAAGTACCACAAAGTTAGATCTACCACAATCTAGCCATCAAAATGGAAAACTCCAAGTTCTAAACATGCTTAGAATTTAACAATAAAGAGAATGGAACAAACGAAATTGAAATCGTCCAACATCCGGCAAGGTGTACTTGCCTTGGGCTGGAGGAAGAAGATGAAGATAGAAATGAAAATAATGGAGGGGAGAGAGTGGTAGGTGGCTTATATAACAAGCTTAAGTTATCTCCACCATTCATTCCTCTCCGCTCAATCTAATCCATACACCTTATCCATAAAGAACCAAACTAAACCAAACCAAGTCCAAGCCAAACCAAACCAAGTCAAAGTGGAACCGAACCAAATAAAACCAAATCCAAGTTAAACCAAGTCATGAAAATCCTACACTTAGGAAATTTTAAAATATCACACGAATCGAGAAATATGAAATACGGCTCAAATAAATACGTATCCGTATAAAATACTGATACAGTGAGACGGGTCTCACAACATCCAAGGCGGTAGGTTATACGGAGTGACAATCACAGGCCAGCACGAATACAGGGATCCCGAAAGACCAAAGGAGTAAAACCGTCAGAAGATAGTCCCAACCTGATATTTTACGGATCTGAAGCAAAATCTGGATACACTCGATCAAAGTGCTTCCACGCTTCTCCATCGGATGGGTGATCCAACACTCCTTCAATCTGTTCTCGCATGTGCCAACTCATATTTTCGACCGTCTCTTTCACCATAAATAATCTTTGCAACCGCGACGTTAAAGGCAAGTAGTGCATTGAATCGGTCGGTCTTCTTGCACCGGTAGACCTTCCTGTACTAGTTGTCTTATAGCGATCAGCACCACAAAATCTGCACACATCTGCGTCCTTGTCGTCTTTGTAGTACAGCATGCACCCATTGCGACAGGAATCGATTTTCTCGTATCCCATCCAGAGCGATCTCACCATCCTCTCAGACCGGTAGAAGTCTTTAGGCAACTTAGCACCCGACGGCAAGATCTCTATAATCAACTCCAACACTCGGTTGTAGCATTCTTGCGACATGTTAAAATCTGACTTAATGCTCAACAGTCTTGTAACCACCTCCAACGGTGAATGGTCCTCACAACCAGGATACAATGGAGTCCTTGCATTCTCCAGCAACTCCATGAACTGTACAGCATCGGCGTTCGGTGCCTCCTTAGGTGCATCATGAACGAAACTAGGCCCCGCAGCGTCGAAAACCATGTTCACGCACCCGTCGTCGTATGTATGATTATCTGAAACAAAATTAGGTCCCGCATGCATATATGGCTCAACATAAGGCTCCGGCTCTGATGCTAAAGACACAAGTTCTCCGTGTGCGGTCCCCTGATAGTAATTAGGCGTGAAACCCCTCGAGTACAAATGATATGTCACTTCCACTTCTGGATAATATTTCACGTTATGACATTTCACACACGGACACTTAATTTTGGTGCCGTCCATGTACCGAAGGAACATCTTAGCAAACTGCAGGAACTGCTCTACTCCCGCTATGTATTCATCCCGCACATCACACATATCATCAGGACGATGATTGTACATCCATGAACGATTTCGCAAGTAGTAATTCATATCTATTTGGAAATAATTCTACAAAGATGGACACACATTATCCAACAGGCACAAATTCGTATATTATGTCTTATTAGGAACACATTAGTAGCGGACAGTTACTAATATCAATAATATACAATCTAGGTCAAACTAGGTTGTACTAAGTCAAACAAAGTCAAACAAGGTCAACCTAAGTCAAACAAAGTCAAACAAGGTCAAAGTAGGTCAAGGGTTGACCTATAGTTGACTTTGTCAACTCTTAGTCCAATCTAAGTCAAATATCCTATTTCTAGTCATTACCTACCAAGGTACCGTTTACCTTATCGCTATTGGTATCCCAATACCAATACCTTAAGTTGGTACCCTTTACCTTATCGCTATTGGTACCCTTTACCTTATCGTTATTGGTTAACAGTCAATTCAATTTCAGTTATTCAAGGGAATCAGTTGACACATTCAGTGGATTTATCTCAGGAATAGGAAAACCAATCTCAGTCCTATTTACAGTTTAAGAAAAATGAAATCTACAAGGACTGTTACTCAAATAGACCACCTGTTGACTGATACAAGAATACCTATCATCAAAAGCCCCAAACTCGAGCCACACTCCAAACACTGACCCATTTGTGAAAATAGGACTGAACCTGTGTGGCATGGACTGATGCATGGTAGGTAGGTGACTAGACACTTGATGTTAGGGACTGATACTCAAGTATTTAGTAAAGTGACCTCAGGAACTGAACTCATATTCAATCGGAGACTGAACTAACCAATAAGAAATTTGGGGGCTGAATAATTAATTCAAAACTGATTTAAGGACAGGCTGGACATCTAAGTTGATAACTAATATCGATGTGCAAGGGTGGAATGAACTAAAAAGGTAATCCTTCAACCAAACAATACCTAATCTATATGTCAGTCATGGGACTGAACAACTGAATACAAGACAAATAATAGGACTGGAACTAAATAAATGCCTGGACTGATATGAAGAGATAATATGGACTGCAATATATATATATAAAATATAAGGAAACAATGCACAAACTGTTCTCAGATTGACACGTATATATATGTGTGTGTGTCATGTGTGTGGTGTGCTAACAGTGTGTGTGTACAATAGGGTGTGTGTATATAGGGTAAAGTGTGCCATGTGTGTGTATATAACATGGGCTAGGTGTCTCAATGTGTGTGTGTGTATATAGGAATCAATAGTGTGAGTGAATTAGCTATTCTCGGTTTTGAGTGTAATGTGAGTGAGCTATAAGAGAAACAGTATACACAAACAGTGTATCAATCTCAGGAAAATCAGTAGATAGAAGTAGTGTGTGTTTATATTCTCAGGTTACACTTATGTGTGTGTGTAGATAGTGTAAACAGTGCATGATTTCTCGAGAAAATTCAGTATAATGTGTGTGTGCCAATATGTGAAAACAGTGCATAAAAACTGTTCTCAGTTTTGACAGTCAATGGCATACGAAAACCCAAGAATCCCCAATCAATGTGAACCCTAACATGCACATTAATTCTCAAAGAAGATATAGGATTAATCATAATGGTTTAATCATTCAAAATCAGTTTAAACAAATATTAATCTCAGAAAATTAATATATAGTGAACTACATATCAGAAAATTGGGGATAAACCAAATTCGAAATCCAAATTCAATTAATAGCAAAATCTAATGGTTGGTAATGATATGTGTATGTGTCATAGAGTCACACGTGTCAAGTGTCCACCAAAACAGGACACAATCGTGTCCAAATTATTTTTTAACACACACAAACACAAATGACACAGTGCAGTCTCGTGCACGTGTTCACGCGTGGTTGGTAATGATATATGTGTATGTGTGTGTGTGTGTGTGTCCATGTCTGTGTGTGTGTGCGTGTGTGTCCGTGTCCGTGTGTGTCCGTGTGCGTGTGTGTGTGTCCGTGGGAGAGGAGAAGGAGGAAGGAGAGGAGTTAGGTTAGGGTTTACCTGAGGAAGAGGAGGAGGAGGTCGGATTGGGAGAGGAGGAGCTCGAGGAGGAGGATCTCGAGGAGGAGGAGCTCACCGGAGGGGGAGGGAGTCGCCGGGGGGGAGGGGGTCGCCGGGGGGGGGGGGGGGCACTGACAGAGGGGGAGGGAGTCGACGGGGGGGGTGGGGGTGGGGGGGGAATGAAATTTTTGGGTTTTCGAATGAGAATGAGGGGGAAAGAAGGCAGCGGCGTGCCCTAAGTAAAATAACTTAGCGACGTCACGTTTTGACGTCGCTAAACGTTGCAAGCTTGGCAACATATACATAAAATATGTCGCTGAACGTCGCTATTCGGCGACGTAGTACACTCCTGTCGTAGAACGTCGCTAGACAGCGACGTTTTGCGACGTGTTTAAAACGACGTCGCTACCGGCGACGTAATTTCTTGCCGTCGCTACATTACGTCGCTATTTGATGATATTTTAGTAGTGATATATATATATATATATATATATATATATATATATATATATATATATATATATATATATATATATATATATATATATATAATTTGAAGTAATGGGTGAGAAATTGCTCGTCCTCGTATCGATTTCATTCGAATCGATCGTCCTCATTGGGACGTGATGACGCATGAGTCTGGAGTTGCACTTGTGCAAGACAAGATGAAAGATTCTTAAATGATTCTCTCAATTCAATACATAAAGTACGTAGCAGAAGAAAGGTGGAGACACATCAGAGTATGCAAAAGAATCACATTTATTAATTTAGCAGCTAAATACAAAAGCTATGAATAGCTCAATTACATATGTCAATTCGGCTTACCACATTCATGATCTCTCTAGCTCATAAATAATTTCTTCGTTCCATACTTCTTGTCCTATATAGCAGAAGGCATCGTCTTGTATGAAGATATTCTGCACATCCATCTGTTTCATTGCAGCCGCGACACTGATCGAACAACTCCCAAGCACGAGCACCTGAAAATGATACCCACAACGTGGGTCAGTACATTGTAGTGTAATGAAGAGTGAGGTACGTAACCCACTAGCCTAAAAAATACTAAGTAATTTTGTAAAGCATGCTCTTATTCGATGGTCTTTCTATTATTGCTTTATGATCAATTTCATGGCATCTTGAAAAGCAGTAAAAGATGTGAGCAATTATCAATAACATTTGAAATATAAATGTGTCAGGTATCGTATCGCTGCATTAGACACTGTTAGCCACGTGATATTCGAAAATATAGTGATCGTGCATATCTTCGCATCATTTATGATTTCTTACCATACGCCGTCGTACCCGCCCATGCGCTGATACAAGGTGAATGTTATCGTCCTTCTATGTCATGTTATAGCAAGCATACTAAACAAACACGCAATCGGAACTAATATCACCAACGTATCCACTCTTGCGCTCAAGCAAGGGTGAATACCTACCGTCTACAACACAAAGTTACTATGCCACCGGCCTATATGAATATACCCACCATAGCACGGATACAAGACAGAACACTTGCCGCCCTTCTTGCATCATACATTCGTTGGTGTGCACCCTTATCTATATGAGGGTCACTGGCATTCCGTGTCATAAAGGACTATATCTCGATACAATGAGCTGTTATCCTTCGCATATGTAGTAAGCCCATCGAAGGTCCCGTAACATCCAAATTCCGACGTGCCCTTTCAGCCTGGGTAATATAGTGCCCCGACCCGTTCAGTTCAACCGGAGCAATCGAAACGCAATGGCATTTGGAACTAGCCATGCAACGGCTTGCTCGAAGTCCTGCTCGGCCAAGACAATTTCTCCCTTCAAATCCCTATTTCTAAAATAGGTATATGACTCTATTTTGTAATTGGAGGATTTTTAAATTTGGGTATTCTAAATTTTTTTGTTATTTTCTTAAATGCGAATTTTTTCTCATTATTATTATTGCTACTGTCACGACCCGCATCCTTAGTAGGGGCACAAGTGCGTGACAACGTCCAGCCTATGCCGAAAAAGGACGTAGAACGCTGTAGGACTACTAGCCAACAAACTGTATATAATAACCTACCATCTCCGCACGGAAGTATATAATATGAAATACTGATAAGCTCAATCACAGTCTAGAAGGAAGAATCATGGCACGAAAAACCAGATAGATATAAACCACAAGTGCAATATCCAGCTCAACAACGAGAGAGAGACACAAAGTAATATAGTTATACAATTCCAAATATAATATCATAACATAAGTAGCAAGCTGGAGACAAGGTCCAGTCCAAAATATCTACTCTAACTAAACTAAGCTAGAGGCTCGTCGGGCGGAGCTAAGCCCTGCTGAACCAAGGTCTCCAATTCTAAGCCCACTACGTCATCCGGACCGAAGTAGGTACATTAATCCTCCTCATCAGCATCTGTAATATTTTGTCAACATATTCAGTCAGGATAGAACGAGTACAATCAACTAACAACAGTTCACAAGATATGACAAAAGCTATAAGACTGTAAATAGAGAGTATATACAAGAAAATTATGGAATGTACATGTGAGTATCATGGCAAGGTAAGTTGTCAATCTAGAGCTAGAACAAGGCAAGTAAAACTGATCATGGCATGTACAAGAATCAAGAATCATCTATCTAGGTGTGTGAGTACTAGTTACATCATGTGGCCGGATTGGGTCTGCACAAGGTCATGATCTAGCTAATCATACGTGTGGTGTAGGATTGGCATTCACAAGGTTCACAAGATATAAAAGGCGGTTATTGACCACACATCTACACTATTACTCTCCGTCCCCGACTGATAGAGTGGATCCAAACAAGACACGTTATGACACGGAATTCTACGAGAAGGGAGCAAGTCTCATCGAGAATCGGTGTCCATATACTATATAAGAACTATAAGGGGCTTGCACAAGATATACCAAGATAACGAGGAATAACATCTCATGTCGGGATCCATGAATACCAATCCATGTGACCAATGTGTCGAGAACAAGCACATCTACACTAATTACATGAATTATAACAATCATCGTAAATTGGAAAATTATCATAGAATGTACTCGCCTGTAATATGATGGATAGATCGAATGAGTCCAAGAACAGTGCTTCGAGGACCTATAGATGGAATATTGTATCAATATAATGGTTTGGAAGTAAAATTAAGTCATATTAAGTAAAACTAGGTCAAGACACGTCAAACTAAGTCAATCTAGGTCAAACTAGATTGTACAGGGTCAATCTAAGTCATATTAGGCCTAACCAGGTCAAACTGGGTCAATACAAGTCAAACGGAATTAAACTAGGTCGATTTAAGTCAACGGTTGACTTATAGTTGACTTTTGGTCAACTGGTCAACTCTGGTCAACCCTAGGTCAACTCTATGTCAACTTTAGGTCAAACTTGACTAACGTTGACTAATAGTTGACTTTGGGTCAACTGGTCAAGTTTGGTCAAGTTCTAGCAAATTTTAGGCTTCGGTTGACTTTTGGTTGACTTTTGGTCAAAATAGTCAACCGTGGTAAACCAATGTCAAAACTAGTTCAAGTCCACTATTTATAACCATTACCAACCATAATATCCTAATTTTAGCTATATCTTAAAGTATTAAACTCATATGTTGAGAAATGGGTATTATCCCTACTTATCCCATTTATCCTTCTACTCTAATACTAAGGCCAAGTAGCTTTACCTTAGGAGTTTCACTCCCGGCTTCCTAGGGTAGTAGGATACTAGCCTACACTATCATTACCTACCAAGCTTCCTAGGTAAAGTGGACATCCAGTCCATCTTACGGTCCATGTTGTCGATTTACCCGTTATCATGAGTATCGATGATACTCAATGATATCGTGTAATACCATCCTCCCAATTCCACACGAAACTCCGATGTTTACTTAGGAGCCTACCCACAAAATCTAATTCACATATCTAAGTCCCATCTCAAATTTAGACGCGTTCCGACACTCGGAACTCAAAATCCCCCTCTCACTCACTATCCTATAAATTTTCTAATTCACTCACACTCATTCAAAAACTCACTCTACACATTCACTCATAGGACTAATTGGGGGGTTATCTTTGGGAGTATATATGTGTATATATATAGGTATATAAGTGGGTATATATTGGTATATATATAGGTATATAAGTGTATGGGTTTAGGGGGGTTAAAGGGCTAAAGGGGGGGCTAGCATGCTGCCATAGCTGCTACTGCTGCTGCTATTACTGTTGATATGCTGCTGCTATTGCTGCTGCTATGCTGCTGTTTTTGCTGCTGTGATGGGGGGGGGGAGGGGACAGTAGCCCCAACTCCCCCCTAGCTGCTGTGGTTTTCCTTCTTCCTTTTCCTCTCTAACTCCTCTCTAATTCTCTCCTTCTCTAGTTATCTTCCTCTCTAATTCACCCTCTAATCTCTTCATCTCTTTCTCTCTAATTCCTCTCTTGAACTCTTACTCACACACACACATATCTATATATATAAATATAGACACACGTACACACATACACATCTATATATATATATATATATATATATGTATGAATGTGTGTGTGAGTGTCTATATATATATATATATATATATATATATATATATATATATATATATATATGTATATATATATATATATATATATATATATATATATATATATATATAAAATATATATATATATATATAATATATATATATATATATATATATATATATATATATATATATATATATATATATATATATATATATATATATATGAATGTGTGTGTGAGTGTCTATATATATATATATATATATATATATATATATATAGACACTCACGCACACATTCATATATATATATATATATATAGTGCGTGAGTGTCTATATATATATATATATATATATATATAGACACTCACACACACACACATATATATATATATATATATATATATATATATATATATATATATATATATATATGTGTGTGTGTGTGTGTGTGTGTGTGTGTGTGTGTGTGTGTGAGTGTATATTATATATATATATATATATATATATATATATATATATATATATATATATATATATATATATATATGGACACACACACACACACTCACACACATGGACACACATATATATGGACACATACACACACACACACACACACACACACACACACACACACACACACACACACACATATACATATATATATATATATATATATATATATATATATATATATATATATATATATATATATATATATATATATATATGGACACACACACACATAAATATATAAATATATATATATAAATATATGGACACACAAACACAAGGACAAAAATACTAATCCTAGTCCTCCTAGGAGTCTCCCATAGGCCTCTAATCTCTATGTAAAGGGACACAACCATGGATAATCCCTATGGGTTCCAAAACCAAGTAAAATTAATGGGAAATAGATTTAGAGAATAGGTAATTACCAATTACGAGTGAATCCTAATGAAACTCTCTCCGATACGAAGATTCTAGAAGAATGGACACTTCCACCTTGCACTTTTCTTCCAAACTTTGGTAGCTCCCTCCCTTGATGGTGTAGAGAGGATCTATGGAAGAAATTTGGGAGAAAATGGAAGATTTTGAGATCAAAACTCAAATCTAGGTCTAGGTTTTTGGGGGAAACTCAATATTAGGGAAGAACTTAAGTGGAGAAGAAGTAAATAAAGTAGAAGGGTCCTCCCCATGGTGGCCGGCCATGTAAGGGGGCTTGGGGCATTTGGCAAATGTCCAAAATGCCCTCCAAGCCTCCTTTAGGTCAAAATCGACTTAAATAATTTTTCGGGGTTGGAAAAGTCAAGTTAAAATCTATAAATTGATCGATTAGGTCACGAAAAAATTGTCTAAAGGTACCAGACTAATTTGTGAGATTTTATGGGCCATATCTAACTTAAGTTTGGGTCCCGATCAGAGTCTAAGCTACCCCGGGTCTCCAATACAAGTCGGAATGAGCTGAAATTCGAACCCGACTCTAAAAATCTCCAAATAACAATAAAATTAAATAAAAATTTCTAAAATTCCCAAAAATGAAAAATAACCATTTTACCCCTAATTATGAAAAGTGGGAGTGACAAGTTTACCCACCTTAAAAAAATTTTGTCCCCGAAATTGAAGGCGAAACTATCATAGCAACATAAAAGAACAATGGAAGAAAAAAATTTACCTCAAGGCTCGAAGAGATATGGAAATCGCTCCCGTATGTCGTTCTCTCTCTCCCAGGTAGACTCATCTGGAGAGTGGTGCCTCCATGCAACGCGAACCAAGGGAATGACCTGGTTCCGGAGCACCTTCTTTCTTCGGTCCAAGATCTCAACCGGCTTCTCTGGATAGATGAGTGTCGGTCCCACTTCGATCTCGGAGTGGTCCAAGACGTGACTGGGATCTGCCAAGTACCGTCTCAGCTACGACACGTGGAACACGTTGTACACTCTCTCTAGTGCAGGCAGTAACTCCAGTTGGTAAGCCACTGCACCGATCCTGCCCAAGATACGGAAAGGTCCGATGTATCGTGGACTAAGCTTTCCTCCTCCACCAAAACGAATCATGCCACGTGTCAGAGAAATCCGCAGGAACACAAGATCACCAACCTAGAAAAAAACACAAGACTTAAAGCTTGATCTAAAACAATCACAATCAGACTCAAATACTAGAAAAATCTAAACTATACCTCAAACTCCAACGGCCTCCGGTAGCTATCGGCCCAATACCGCTGCCTGTCCTGCGCCACCCGAAGTCTATCTCTGATAACCCTGACCTTCTCTGCAGCATCCACTACCATCTCAGGGCCAAGCAAAACTCTCTCGCCGACATCATCCAAAGACAAGGGAGTATGGCACCTCCGTCCGTATAGAGCCTCGAAAGGTGACATCTCTATACTGGCTTGGTAGCTGTTGTTGTAAGCAAACTCTACCAAGTGAAGGTGGTCCTCCCAAGATCTTCCGAAGTCCAAGACACAGGTATGAAGGATATCCTTGAGGGTCTGAATCGTCCTCTCCGACTGCCCGTCTGTCTGGGGGTGGTATGCGGTACTGAACTTGAGCGATGTGCCCAAGCTAAGCTACAGACTCCTCCAGAAGTGGAAAGTGAATCGGTTGTCCCGATCCGAGACTATACTCACTGGAACCCCGTGTAATCGGACTATCTGCCGCACGTACATCTCGGCCAGCCTCTCCGTAGACAAACCCACCTTGAAAGACAAAAAGTGGACCGATTTGGTCAATCGATCAACAATGACCCAAATCGCATCCTTCCCTCCCGGAGAACGCGGAAGTCCAGACACAAAGTCCATAGTGATATGCTTCTAATTCTACTCAGGAATGGGTAGTGGCTGGAGCAATCCACCTGGTCTCTGCCTTTCGACTTTCACCTGTTGGCACACCAAGCATCTAGAAACGAACTGATCCACCTCGTGTTTCATGCCATACCACCAAACATGTTGTCTCAAGTCTCTATACATCTTGTTGGCTCCAGGATGCATAGAGTACTGAGAACGATGCGCCTCCTGAAGAACCTCCTTCCGAAGTCCTCCGCTCGGCACGCACAATCGGGTACCATGCCTCAACGACCCATCTCCCGCTATAGAGAACTTATCCAACAGTCATGCCCGTACCTGCTCCCTGATGACCCTCAGAGCCTCATCCTCAAACTGAGCTGCTCTGACTCTGTCCATCAACTCTGACTGCATCTGAAGATCCCATATCTGCTCCTCAAACCCAGGAACTATTACCTCTATGCCCAAGCTCTCCAGATCTGCCAGAAGGTGACGATCCATCGTCAAACACATGGCCACGAGATACCTGCTCAAAGCATCCGCAACCACGTTGGCCTTCTCCGGATGGTACTGTAAGGATATATCAAAATCCTTCATCAGCTCTAACCATCGCCTCTACCTCATATTTAGCTCTTTCTAGGTAAACACGTCCTTCAAGATCTTGTGGTAAGTGAAATCTCCATACGCTCTCCGTACAAATAGTGTTTCTACAGCTTCAAGGCAAATATGACTGCTGCCAACTCCAAATCATGAGTCGGTTAGTTCTTCTCATATGGTCGTAACTGCCTAGATGCATAAGCAATTACCTTCCCATGCTGCTGAAGAACGCAACCCAGACCCTTCCCCGAAGCATCACTGTAGATCGTGAATCCTCCGGACCCAAATGGCAACGTCAAAATAGGAGCCGACGTCAACCTCTTCTTCAGCTCCTCGAAAGCAGCCTGACACTCATCAGTCTAGATAAACTCTACGTCCTTCCTGGTGAGTCTAGTCATCGGCTCTGCTATTCGAGAGAAGTCATGCACGAACTTCCTATAGTAGCCTGCCAAACCCAGAAAGCTCCGAATCTCGGCAACTGAACTGGGTGTCGACCAAGACTCCACCGCTGCAATCTTCCTCTGATCCACCGAAATCCCATCACCGGATACAACATAGCCCGGGAACTCCACTCGGTCCAAGAAGAACTCGTACTTCGACAGCTTCCCATACAGCTGCTCCCTTCTCAGAGTCTCTAGCACAACCCGCAGATGCTCCTCGTGCTCCTCAGGCGCCTTCTAATAGATGAGAATGTCATCAATGAAGACCACCATGAAATTGTCAAGGTATGGATGGAATACCTTATTCATTAAGTTCATGAATACCGCCGGGAAATTAGTCAACCCAAACGGCATGACGGTAAACTCATACTGGCCATAGCGGGTATGAAAAGCAGTCTTCGGAATGTCATCCCCCTTCACTCTCAGTTGATGGTACCCCGATCGCAAGTCTATCTTCGAAAACACCCTCGTACCGCTCAACTGATCAAACAAGTCATCAATCCTGGGCAAAGGATACATGTTCTTAATAGTGAGGTTGTTGAGTGCTCGGTAGTCGATACACATCCGTATCGAACCATCCTTCTTCGGGACAAACAAGACTGGCGCACCCCAAGGCGAAGTACTGGATCTGATAAAGCCCTTGTCCCGCAACTCGTCGACTTTCTTCTTCAGCTCCGCCAACTCGCTGTTGTTGACCCGATAGACATACTAAAAAATAGGCTCAGCGTCCGGCATCAAGTCTATCGGGAACTCAACATCTCTGTCCGGCGGCATCCCCGGCAATTCCTCGAGAAAGACATCCAAAAAATCTGCAATAAATGGATGCGGCAACTCCTGCCCTGCCAACAAGGCTTCACAGAATCCATCTCCCGGCTCCGCTGCTCCTCTGACAAAATGAAACTCTGGCTCTCCTGGCGGACTAAACAACACTCTGCCTGCTCTACAATCTATGCTAGCATGGTGCCTGCTCAACCAGTCCATACCGAGTACCACATCGTAGCTCGGAAGTGGCATTACGAGCAAGCACGTGCTCAAATTTCGGCCTTCCAGAGTGACTCTTTACCCCTTGCAAATATTATTAAGTAGGATAATACCTCCCCCGGTCATAATCTTCCAAGTCCTACCCAGATATTCAGCAATAATATTATGCCTAAGTGCAAAAGAAACTGACACAAAGCTGTACGTAGCACCTGAATCAAATAATGCTAAGGCAGGAAAAGAATTAAGAAGAACCGAACCTACAACAACATCTGCGACTGGCTCGATCTCCTCGGCTGCAAGAGCAAAAGCCCTGTACTGAACACCCCGCGGCTGGTGGTGCTGTGCAAACCGCTGCTGCTGGGTCGGAAGTGGACCCCTCGGCTGCACTGCAGGTACTCTAACTGGTGCCCCCTGAGCTGCCACCGCTCCACGGGCCACCCTACGATGGCTCGTAGGACAATCTCTCAACTGATGTTCGGCCTCCCCGCAATAGAGGCACATGCCCAGCCTCTTCCGACAGACCTCCCAGATGTGACCAGGCTTCTTGCAGAAGTTTCAATGAGCCCCATGTTGTGCCTGCCTCTGTTGAGGGTGCTGCACCTGCTGAACCGGTGCTCTGGCCTGAACCTGCGGCTGGTGATGCTGGAAAGAACGATGCTGAAGCTGAGGGCGCTAAGCATCCCCCGCGCTGCTAGTAGCCCCCGAAAAAAGATCGCGATCCCTCTTGGGCTTCAAGCCCCACTCCCGCTCTACCTTGCGGGCCTCCGCATAGATCTGGGCATAAGTCTCATAAAAGGAGGGAATGGGGATCTTGATATCCCAAGTCAGCCCCTCCCTGAAACGGCTCGCCCTGATCTCCGGGTCTCGAACCATGTACTCCGCGTATCGGCTCAGACGGTCGAACTCTGTGGCGTACTTCTCCACAGATAAACTGCCCTGCTGCAGATCCTGAAACTGCCTCACCAGGTCGATCTTGTCTGTAGGGGAAAAAAACTTCTCCTTGAAGAGAAGCTTGAACTCTGCCCAAGTATGGCCCTCTCCAGCTAGGGCTAGCTCATTCCTGAACCAGGTGCGTACAATGTTTAGCAACTGCAAACCTACCGTCTCGACCTTCAGGTCATCTGCGAGGCGGGAGGCCCTCATCGGCCGCTCGATATCCTCGAGCCAGTCATCGACATAGACCACACCCTCGGTCCCGCTAAAGTCACGGGGCCCGAGCTTTTTGAAGTCCTGGATATCTCCGTACCTCGTACGCGCCCCATGATGCGGAGCCCTCTGCTCCACGGCTGCAAGGGCCAACTGATGGACATCCTCCATGCCCTGACGTATCGCGTCTGTCTGCCTCTACTGAGCCTCAGCCTGGGCTCTCTGAGTCTCCAGTATCTGCTGGAGGAAAGTAAGCATCTGCCCCACGTTTGTAGGCAAAGGAGGTGGAGGTAGAAGTACGTCTGTAACTGGCGGAGGAATCCGCTGTGTAGGAGGAGGAAGAGTGCCCATATCAACCACTGGTACTACGGCCGGAATAGTCGTAGCAACCCCGGGGTCAGCCCTCGAAACTGGCAGAGGAGCGCCCCCAAGAGCTGCTGCCGACATCCCGACTGCAACAGGAGTATTTGGATCAGGTCCGCGAGTCATAGCAGACCTCTCCATGTCTGCGGACTCAGGATGCTGGGACCTGGTCTGCAACATCCTGAAGATAGAATAAAGGACGAAAATCAATATGGCACATGAAACATTATAGCAAGGAGGACAGTTAAAATGCAAAAATCAATATAAAAAATGACAGTTAAAAGATCAGCAAGTGGAAGTTTTCCTATTTTGTGATTGAGTGACTTAGCCTATAGCCTATCCTAGATACGTACCGCAGGCTCGTAACAGCACACTAAGTCGAGCGCCACTACGACATCGTACTAATTGCGACTTTTGACCTGCATGGGCCCCCACTAAAAACGTGTTACGACCCGCACCCTAGGTAGGGGCACAAGTGCGTGACAACGTCCAGCCTACGTCGAAAAAAATGGCGTAGAACGTTGTAGGACTACTAGCCAACAAACAGTATATAATAACCTGTCGTCTCCGCACGGAGGTATATAATATGAAATACTGATAAACTTAATCACAATATAGAAGGAAGAATCATGGCACAAAAAACCAGATAGATATAAACTACAAGTGCAATATCCAGCTCAACAACGAGAGAGAGACACAAAGTAATAAAGTTATACAATCCCAAATATAATATCATAACATAAGTAGCAAGCTGGAGACAAGGTCCAGTCCAAAATATCTACTCTAACTAAACTAAGCTAGAGGCTCGTCGGGCGGAGCTAAGCCTTGCTGAACCAAGGTCTCCAAGTCTAAGCCCACTACGTCATCCAGACCGTAGTAGGTACAGTAATCCTCCTCATCAGTATCTGTAATATTTTGTCAACATATCCAGTCAGGATGGAACGAGTACAATCAACTAACAACATTTTACAAGATATGACAAAAGCTATAAGACTGTAAATAGAGAGTATATACAAAAAAATCATAGAATGTACATTTGAGTATCATCGCAAGGTAAGATGTAAATCTAGAGATAGAACAAGGCAAGTAAAACTGATCATGGCATGTACAAGAATCAAGAATCATCTATCTAGGTGTGTGAGTACTAGCTACAATATGTGGCCGAATTGGGTCTACACAAGGTCATGATCTAGCCAATCATACGTGTGGTGTAGGATTGGGTTTCACAAGGTTCACAAGATATACAAGGCGAGTATTGACCACACATCTACACTAGTACTCCCCGTCCCCAACTGGTAGAGTGGATCCAAACAAGACACGTTACGACACGAGATTCTACGAGAAAGGAGCAAGTCTCCTCGAGAATCGGTGTCCATATACTGCACAAGAACTATAAGGGGGTTTGCACAAGATATACCAAGATAACGAGGATTAACATCTCATGTCGGGATCCATAAATACCAATCCGTGTGACCAATGTGTCGAGAACAAGCATATCTACACTAATTACATGAATTATAACAATCATCATAAATTGGAAAAGTATCAGAGAATGTACTCACCTGTAATATGATGGATAGATCGACTGAGTCCAAGAACAGTGCCTCGAGGACCTATAGATGGAATACTGTATCAATATAATGGTTTGGAAGTGAAATTAAGTCATACTGAGTAAAACTAGGTCAAGATACGTCAAACTAAGTCAATCTAGGTCAAACAAGGTCAAACTAGATTGTACATGGTCAATCTAAGTCATATTAGGCCTAACCAGGTCAAACTGGGTCAATACAAGTCAAACGGAATTAAACTAGATCGATTTAAGTCAACGGTTGACTTACAGTTGACTTTTGGTCAACTGGCTAACTCTGGTCAACCCTAGGTCAACTCTAGGTCAACTTTAGGTCAAACTTGACTAACATTGACTAATAGTTGAGTTTGGGTCAACTGGTCAAGTTCGGTCAAGTTTGGTCAAGTTCTAGCAAATTTTAGGCTTCGATTGACTTTTGGTCAAAATAGTCAACTGTGTCAACCAAGGTCAAAACTAATCTAAGTCCACTATTTCTAACCATTACCAACCATAATATCCTAATTTTAGCTCTATCTTAAAGTATTAAACTCATATGTTGAGAAATAGGTATTATCCCTATTTATTCCATTTACCCTTCTACTCTAATACTAAGGCCAAGTAGCTTTACCTTAGGAGTTTCACTCCCGGCTTCCTAGGGTAGTAGGATACTAGCCTACACTATTATTATCTACCAAGCTTTCTAGGTAAAGTGGACATCCAGTCCATCTTACGGTCTATGTTGTCGATTTATCCGTTATCTTGAGTATCGATGAAACTCAATGATACCGTGTGATACCATCCTCCCAATCCCACACGAAACTCCGATTTTTACATAGGAGCCTACCCACAAAATCTAATTCACATATCTAAGTCCCATCTCAAATTTGGACGCGTTCCGACACTCGGAACTCAAAATCCCCCTCTCACTCACTATCCTACAAATTTCATAATTCACTCACACTCATTCAAAAACTCACTCTACACATTCACTCATAGGACTAGTTGGGGGTTTATCTTTGGGAGTATATATGTGTATATATATAGGTATATAAGTGGGTATATATTGGTATATATATATAGGTATATAAGTGTATGGGTTTAGGGGGTTAAAGGGCTAGGGGGGTGTAACACCCCAGTCCCAAAATACGTAGGACCGAGTACGTGAACATGCCAGCTGCACATATACGAAGAATACCCTAATATATAGAATCTCCATATATGCACATAAGCTGTAAATAAATAACCACAGGCCAGAATAACATATCTAATCTCATCACAGCTCAACACAGAAGATAATAAAGTCCAAATGAAATAAGCAGAGTATCAAAAGATAGCCGGGTGAACATACTCACTCCAAACAGCTATGAAAATAGTCTCAGAAGGTCGGAGTCCAACCTCCGCAAAATAGAAAGAAAAAGAGATGTAAAATAATGTCTACAACTGTCTCAAATATGGAATAGACTAGAAATCAGTAGTGACTGTCTCGTCATCAATGTAAGATAGCTCCAATGCCGCTCCGTACTCCTGTGGAATATCGTCTAAACCTGGAGAGATAACCAGGTCCTCAGGGGACATAGCAAGATACAAGAAAACACCATGCCATATAAATTGTGATAATATAATAAGAGAGAAAGGTATGCATGCAACCGGGTTCCTGACCATTCTACTGTGAATATGCAGTTGAAATACAATCCTTCGACGCATGAACCCTGGCTGAAAATAGGATCGGCATAGCTCCCATAGAGGGTACCAGGGGCCTACGTCCATAACGCTCGATAAGCGTCAGAGGGCACCATGTGCAAGGGCTACGTCCATAACGCTCTGGGAAACGTCAGAGGGCGACTGGAGGCTGCGTCTCCAGAGGAGCGCACAGGTAATCATGGAAGTGTAAAGAAGCCCATACGTCAGGTATTGTTCTCCCCACCCAATGCCTAGTATCATCATCTCCATGACTGATATGAACCTCTAGTAACCGCCAAGTCTTCTAACATGCAATACTATTGGCAGTTACTCCTATCCGTCGCACGCTCCATACGTATCGGTGGCTAGCCAACTACGCAAAAATGTGTCCTATATGTAACACACATCACGCGATACAACAAGTGTCAAGGCCATATGAGACATACCAATACCTCAACATCAGTGGGTGGTCAATAAACTAAGTCAATGCAAGAGAATAAATAAAGCAAGAAAAACGACCGATAGAGTCGCTTGCACCCAAGTGTGACTTGGACGTACAGTTAAAATATCACGAAACAAATACTGAAAAATAACAACTGAAAATAAGAATATAATAGTCACAGAGTAGGGTGGCAAGGTATCTTGCCTGATGGTGCAAAGTGGCAAGTCCAAGTAATCACAATGTCAGCCAAGAAACGTCACAATCTTCAAACAAATTCGGACGCTGAAACAAACATCAAAAATGCACTCGGTGTAAAAGATATACCTAGAAAATGTCTGTCCAAAAGTCTAATTCTGGAACAGGGGCAAAATTATAATTTTGGGTCAAAACGATGTCCGTCGTTGGACTCGCCGCGTGCCAAGGTCTATGGTCTCTAAAGTCGTCAAACTACATGTCTACGGTTTCAGTTTGAGGAGAGAAACTCAACGGTATGTCCAGTTTTGGATTCCGATGAGCCGTGCACAAAATCGCCCGTTTGAGTGGGTCGCGGGCCCGCCAAAATGGGTTTCGATTCGACCTTCTCAGGATCGAACCAAACTTGGCAGATAGGACCAGAATTTCGATCCGGACCTGTTGGCACAAATTTTGTCTCGATTCGACGACTGTACACGACGTTATGGGCAAGTTTGCAAAATGCCGATACGGGGTATCTCGACGGATACACGTTGATTTCGTCGTACACACACGACGAAACTGAGTTCCGTCAGTTCCCACACGTCGGTAACGTCCATACGCACCTTTCGATGCATATAGCGCACGACCACGTCGCCCGATTTGTCGGGGCGTTCGTCATATCGGAGAAAATTCTAAAATTTTAAAAACAGAATAAGTAGGTTTTTATGGAATTTTCAAGACTCGTAACTTCCTGCACAGACAATTAAATTCGAAAGTATGAACTCCATTGCACAGCCCTATATGTTGTTAACAAAATTTTTTTATATGGGTTTTAGAAATTGGTCTTGGATTGGCAAGTTTTCGCCTTCCAAAGTAGGGTGCTCATGTGTGAAATCTGCTCTGTTTTCGAGTAATCGAACGCCAGTTTTGGCTTCGATTTCGGGGACGATATGAACATCTAAAATCGAAGTGTTTGAAGAAACATACAGCCGTATAGATGGTTTTCGTACCTGAAAAGACGGGATGTGAAACGGTGGGGTGTACGGCGTGGAAGTCGTGCGCGAAATCGGGGTCGGCAGCGTGCCTCCTGTCAACGGCGATCGTCAGGGCTACCTCCCTAGCTGGTGGCGGCTCTCGCGGCGGTCGGAGCGCACACGACGGCGATGGGGATTCGAGGACGAGGGCTTTAGGAGGAAGAAGAGATATAGAGGGTTAGGGTTCGGCCTCGATGAGTGGTTGAATATATATATTGCGCCACTGCTGTCTTCTTAATAGGACTCGGATTATGGGCTCGGGTGCTAAGGCTAAGGAATTGCAACTGCTGCTGCATCTAAGAGTAATGGTTGTGGTATTAGGAATAGGGGTCGGTCCCACCATGCCCCCCCCCCCTTTTCTTTTGTTTTCCTTTTCATTCTCTAATGCACCTAAGTGCTGCCAATACATTCGGCCTGGCCGCCCCCTTTCTGGGTGGCCGAGCCACCATTTTTTTACAACTATATACATACATATATATATATATATATATATATATATATATATATATATATATATTTATCAAATATAAATATATATGTATTTTAAGCAAGCAATAAATTCCCAAACATTTACCAATAAATTTCTAAAATCCTAAAATTTATTATATACCTTATTTAATAGAATAATAACAAGAACATATATAATATATACACACATGCATTCCTATTTACGTACGTATAACAAATAAATTCTAAATAATATAGAAAAATAATTTTTAAGGCACTAAAATAATTTTAGGAAATATTGGGGGTTTACATCCTACCCAACTTAAAAAAAATTTCGTCCTCGAAATTAAACTAAGGTCGGGGAATCAATGCAATGCAAGGAAAAATTTAGCAACTTAAAATTCAAGACATACCTCCGTTTTCGAACAAATGCGGGTAGCGATTTCGGATGTCGTCCTCGCGCTCCCAAGTAGACTCCCCTGGCGAGTGATGCTTCCATGCCACGCGAACCAATGGAATGGATTGATTCCGTAACACCTTCACTCGGCGATCGAGGATAGCTACTGGTTGCTCTACGTACGACAAACTCGGTCCAACTGTGATCTTGGAGTGATCAAGCACATGATTGTTGTCTGCCACGTACCTCCTCAACTGAGATACATGGAATACGTCATGCACTCCCTCTAGTGACGGTGGCAATGCCAATCTGTAGGCAACCTCTCCAACACGTTCCAAGACATCGAAAGGGCCGATGTACCTTAGACTCAACTTGCCACGTCCTCCAAATCGAATCGTGCCCCTAGTGGGGGATATCTTCAAGAACACATGGTCACCCTCTTTGAACTCCAAGGATCGACGACGATTATCTGCCCACTGCTTCTGACGATCCTGCGCTGCTCGCAGGTGGTTCTGAATCTTCTTCACTGTCTCCACTGTGCTCAAGACCAACTCGGGACCCAATAGCTGTCGCTCTCCTATGTCGCTCCAACAAACAGGAGACCGACACTTTCTACCATACAATGCTTCAAACGGAGCCATTTGAATGCTCGCTTGATAGCTATTGTTGTAGGAAAACTCAACAAGATAAAGATGGTCCTCCCACGAACCGCCAAAATCAAGCATACACGCTCTCAACATATCCTCTAGCGTCTGAATGGTACGCTCCAACTGGCCGTCTGTCTATGGATGGTATGATGTGCTAAACTTCAATCGGGTGCCCAAAATCTCTTGCATGCTCCTCCAAAAATGTGAGGTAAATCTCGAGTCACGGTCCGACACAATACTAACAGGCTCCACACACACACACACACACACACACACACACACACACACACACACACATATATATATATATATATGGACACACACTCATATGATGTAGTGTCCCGTCCCGCTCAGTCAATCGGAGGAATAGAAATGCCGACGGCGTTCGGACTTAGCCTTGCAACGGCTACTTGAAGATATTGCTCGGTCAAGGCAACCGCTCGCTCAGGTGGGATAGTTTCGGTGAACTTGTCTCATCTTTGCCTTCACATAATAAATCGTGTTTTCAACTTGCACAAGTAGGCTTAATAATAAAAGAGATGAATCCACATAGCTAAGAAAATAATTCCGACGGGTCAAAAATGAGTTAGAACATGGAAAAATGTCCCACGGTCGGCTTAGAGTTGGTGCACGGCGTGCTTTGAAAATGACATTTGGTCCTTCGTCTCGTGGCTTGGGAGAAGAAAAGTTGGTCTTCGACACAAAACTATGAACTTGCCTAAGTCGTAGGCGTCGCCCCCATAAACGCTTGATAAAGCGTGCACGGTTCCACTGCACAAGGCTTGGCATAGACTTTGCTCGTCCCTCGGGTTAAGTTGTAGGCTTGAGTAAGTTAGGCAAAGTTATGCCGGTCGACCTAAGTCATTCTGAATGCGATCCCGCTCATTCTGTGGTTGTCAAGTTAAATAGTCCCACGATCCCAAGGCCCGTAATATGAGGTATGACTTAGGCGATAGCATTGCGTAGAGCACGAGTCGGTTTAAGGCACGAGCTACGGTTGGTTCAGAGGGAAGTTAGCCACGGTCTATCGATACTTAAGGAAACACGTTCTGTTCAAGCTAAGTGGGAAGGCTATGCAGTAGCCGTTCCCGGAGTTCAAAGAATGTTAAGTCTAAGGGACGGTTAGTCACCGAGAGGAAATATGTCGGAACTGTGGTTCAGTCGCCGAGGCAACCCTAGTTTGGGCTCTGCAAAGAAGTGTGAAAAGTAGAAAAAGTAAAATAAAGGAACTTGGTGACGATGATGAGACCATACATTACGTTAAGTCTAGAAGTTAGCGTAGGCGCATGGTCATGGACAACTTGTCGACAAAGACGATGGTTCTTCGGATCGAAAACCTTGGGCCAGGGACCGATCCGGCCTAGGAAGAACAGATTATAGCCGAGCTGGGTATGAAGCAACCGGTAGGTCGGGGACTTGCATCGAGGATCGCAACCGACGGTACAAGGGTCCCGAATGCCAGGTTATGTCCAGGATGGCTAGTTAATGCCAGTGACCTTTCATATAGATGTGTCAGCACGGACGAAAATCTGCGTGTGTGTGCCTTTGGATTGAGTTGAGTTGAATGTGTATGCAGTTAGAGGACACAATGTCTGGACCTAATATTTGGCTACAGCGAAGGCGGCGTGCTTCGGTACGAGATATGGCAACATGTATTAAGTAAGGCAAGGAGTTTGCATGAGTTAGGCTTGAGTTGTTGCGAGTTAAGTCGAGAAGGACCGTAGGACAAGTTGTGTGAAGTTACGTTGAGTTGTGGGTACGACCTCGAAATGTAAGGCACGGCCGTGTTGCAAAACTAGAGTGTAGGCAAGACTAAACGAGGAGGCACTGCCTCAGAGTTATTGAAGCACGAAATGAGTCCATGGCACGACCGAGTCGTTACGTCCCAGAGTTTGGCACGAAAGACAAGTATGAGTCGGTGTGTTGAAAATGCAAGCACGAGAAAGATCTTGAGGCAAGAAAATGGAGTCTATTGCGTAGTTGCGTTTGTAATTTTGGTCGTAAGGCAAGCACGACTTGATAGGTTAACGTTGTTGAGTGGACGTTACTATTGCAAGTACGAGATGGTCCTCAGACACAATTATGCCAAGGCGTCTGTCATAAAACTGATCCTAAGACAAGACTAGAAAGACAATTGATAAGAATGGACTATGTTGCATAAAGTAAAGTAAACGTATTGGTTTTGTATGGGTGGGCGAGGAGCTCATTCCACCAGTACAGTTGAGTACTGACACCCACATAGTTTACATGTGCAGGTACAGGTAGAAGCTCGGGGCACGGAGCTCGCTTGGATGCGTCGAGGCACAGAGTTCCATGGTGATTCAAAGCGTACGGCCGCATAGAGTAAAGACTTATACGGTACATAATGTATGGACGTCACCTTCCAAAGCTTCCGCTGATCCAAGACTTGTATTCAGAGATGAGAGAGAGCTGAGTGACTTGTAAATGTGAGATGAGTGAGCTTGAGTGATTGTAATCTTGGCCATGGCGCCCCATTGTAACCTTTGTTCCAATATCAATAAAAAGAGTGTTTTGCAATAACTTGTGTTTTTGTTTCAAATTTTGCTGCTAATATTCAATGTCTCTGTACGGGACTTCTGTGCGACGACCTCGTCGCAGCCGCTAAAATCGGCCGTTATGGAACCCGCCTTGCACGAGCACAATCTAGGCTCGTGCGGCATCACGCCTTAGCGAGGACGATCGCTCCTACAGGAGCGGGGCGTGACATAATGGTATCAGAGCACGGCTTTACGTCCTTGGACTATCGATTGAATTCTTTAACTCGTTGTTTCCGTAAACTCTGAATTGTGCTTCCGCAAGTTGATACTGTTGGTGCGCTCTCTCTCAATTGTCCCATGGGATGTCCATACAATAAGTCTATATATTTTACAAAACGTAGGAGAACAGTTTTTGATAAGAAACAAAAAGGTGATTCGCGTAAGCGCGATTGGCTAAGTCGGGCTGGGCATATACACTAAAGTTGTGTCGACCCTAAAAAAGTTAAGTGCGAAATTCGAATTGTGTCGAACAAGAATGAGTTGAACTCGATTGAGTAAAATTGAGATGACTATCAATAGAGGTGCTATCGAACGACGATGTTATCGTCGGTGCGATATAAGGTGAGCGTGCTTGAAATCTAAGAAATCGTCCGGATGAAATTCGAGGAAGTAGAGTGTGAATCAAATAATAAGATGAGGATTTGATAAATAACTTCATTCCTGAGTGGTGTATGAGATAGGCTCAGGAATGTCGATCGATAAATTGAGGATACGGGGTGTCGGTGAGTCTATCAGCAAGCGTCACACATATGCAAAACCTTAGATTGAGTGAGATATTGTCATAAAGTTTGATAAGTGGATTCGAACATACTAGAAATAATATGCACGGAACGTGCACGGGATTGAGAATTGTGCGAAGTATGAAATGCGAGAATGATTGAGTAGGTGAAATTGGATCGATGAAATTGATACGGATCGTATACGAAAAGTTAGCACGACAAGTAGACATCGTGCATGAAAAGTTTAAGTTTGAAGTTACTCGATTGACTCTGAGGATTGGATTGAATGTTGCTCGATGATTTGAGTTAGCAAGGAATGTTCCGAATTGAGAAAATACGTTGGTCGATGACTTAAGATAGACGGATGAATAATACGTGAAATTGGGTTTGAGGAATTTGATGTTGTGAATGATTCGAGGATAATGGTCGAATTTGAATTGAATGTCGAGGAGGTTATCCAGTCGAACGATGGCATCATTTGCACGAATCAAAATTTGGTTGCAAAGAAAGATCGTCAGGTTACGCATATCATCGATGGTATTGAGGCGTATCAAAGATCGCTATGCGATAACTCGGGGGTACTCTAATTCGGCGAATGACGATCGTGCAAGTGTTATTGTTCACTTGGATGCTATACTTAGGATTTTGATTGAGATAAATGTTGGAGGAAAATGATCGTATCTTGATGGTTACGTTGATAACCACAATGTCGACGATCTTGTCTTGTGCGAGCGCAACTCTAGCCTCGCACATGCGTTACGTCGGATTTGGGGCGATCGTTCCGCGTGAGCGCTGACATGGTGATTCATGTCGCGGGAATGATCGAACTCAGAAAATCAGGACGCGACAACTTTGATTGTTTCGACTTTTCGGTTTGATGCGGAGGAAAATTCGAGGATGTTTAGACTTGCGATTGACGAATGAATGAAACTTGAGGATTGAGTATGTCCAATCCGCGCATCGAGAATGAATTAGTCTAGACACAAAATAAGAGTTTCGTTCCGATGAGGATAAATATATCGTGGGAGCGTGCATGGTGATTCATGTCCACCGTAGGTAATCTGAATCGCGTGAGATCGGGACGCAGCATATTGTTAAGCTAGACGACCTTATGATCGATTACGTGAATTGGAATAGATGACTTAGGGAATGTGGAATGTAAAATTTTTGTTAGCGATAATTTGTGTCATAGCGTGTTTGATTCGAGAAGGATTGATAGGCGGATTATGTCGAACGTGTTCGAAGAGAATAGACTGTGCGAAGATGGTTTGTTGAACGAGCGATATTGAGATGTCGTAAAATTGGTTGAAACGTGAGTGATCGTAGGATGACTTTGCTGAATGACTCTGACCCCGTGCGACGAATGTTGGAATATGCGTAGGGAATCGATGCTCGATGTTTAGAAATTGGAGTGATACGAGCTTGGGTAGAAAATCCCGTACCATCGATTTGGTTTGACCTTAGGATGGGGTCAGTATTGATATTATTGTTTGGGAACTATGATTCCAATACTGACGAAAAGACATAGCCTAGCGGTTAGGCAGACGTTTGAGTGTAAAGTGGTAGGATTTGTGGAGACACCACTCGCGAGTATCGGTTGACATACATGTATATCAGGGACGCTTGAATGCGTGCACGATCTGACTCGAGTGGTGATGGCGGGATTCGCTATCACGAGGCTTGGTTAAAATGCATGTATTTTGGGGACGCCTAAGTGTAGAAGCATGAAAAATATTTCTTTTAGTCCCACATCGGAAAGAAGAAGAAGAAAGGGCTCACTCCATTCTATAAATAGAGCTCCCTTACCTCCTTTGAAAAGGGCACCAACTTCTCTTCCCTCCTTCCAAGCTTGGACTCTTCCTATTACGCACCTTCGGGTGCTAAGTAGAAAAAGTCTAGGGCAGCGCGGGCTCATCGGGCTCAGTCAGCTGTCCCAACCTCTGACCATCAAGAGCGTCCCGCTAAGCGGACCTCTGATAGAAAGTTGTACAGAGCCGCCTGTGTCCAGCCCCCGGCGGCAAACGGACAGAGTGGTTCTCAAGTGTCTCCCAACAAAGATCGAGGGCAAGTGTTTCTATTAGCCCCCACATCAGGGAACAAACATGATACCTATGCACTCGTGTGTTCAGGATACCCGGGCCCACAAAGCGAGTGCACGGGCAGATCGAGACATTCCTCATGCGGCTCGATCATGAGACGTCCTTTATACGGCTCGGTCATGAGACATTCCTCATGCGGCTCGGTCATGAGACGTCCTTCATGCGGCTCGGTCATGAGACATTCCTCATGCGTCTCGGTCATGAGACGTCCTTCATGCGGCTCGGTCATGAGACATTCCTCATGCGGCTCGGTCATGAGACGTCCTTCATGCGGCTCGGTCATGAGACATTTTTCATGCGGCACAGAACCCAGGAAGCTTCATGCGACTCAAAATCAGACGAGCTTCATGCGGCTCAAGAGTATCATGCGGCTCAAAAGTCACCAACATGGACATGCGGCTCAACGCACATAGGCAGCTCGAGTAAACTCCATGCGGCCCAGAGAGAGAGGCCACGTGGTCTTCAAAAACAGCTGTTCCCAATGTGTGGACGCATTTAATGCTCTGACGGCTGACAGACCTGACAAGTGACAGACCTGACATAAAGTTGTCATAACGACTGATACGGTTTTGAGTCGAGCTTATACGGCCAAGAATAAACGAGTTCATGCGGCCAATGCAGAGAAACCTATGCGGTTCAACCATGAAGGTCCCCCATGCGACTCGGCTATAAAGAGATCCATGCGGCTCGGCCATGAAGACTCTCATGCGGCTCGGCCATGAAGACTCCCATGCGGCTCAGTCATGAACATATCCATACGGCTCGGTCATGATAACCTTCATGCGGTTCGAGTATAGAGACTATTCATGCGGCTCGGTCATGAAATCTTTCATGCGGCTCGGTCATGACGACCTTCATGCGGCCCAAACATCGACACTCCTCATGCGGCTCAACGTTGACGACTGGACACGTGTCCTAAAGTCAATCAAATCTTAGGCTAAATCCCAATAATCTGGAACACGTGGCAGAAGAATGAATTAAATTTATTCATTAAGATTCGCAGATGTCAGCAAATCATCATGACGAAGATTTATTACAATCAGCATTAATTGTTGATAGAATTTCGCATAATCCATATTAACGGCCCAGATCTTTCATGTTCAAGACTAATGGTCCAGATTGGTTAATCATCAGGCCGCCGCCACTTTGAGAATGAGTAATCATCCAAACCCTAATGATGCCCCCACTATTATAAATAGCGAGGTGCCATTCCCTTGTAAATAGAGATAATATAGAGAGATATACAAAAGAAAAAAAAACCAGAGAAGAATACGTATACACAGAGAGACTTCCCCCATAGTCAGAGAGAGAATATACACAGAGAGAGAGAAGCCAGGAGAGCAATCAGAGAGAGAGCAAGAAGGCATTTTTTCGTCAACGACCAAGCAGATCTTCCCCGAGTCAAGGCTGCGTACCGATCGTCCAAGGAGTAAGGCAGAGCGGCCGTCGCTTTCCCGAGCCTCTATCGTCACCCCCCCAGAATCTAAAATAAACAATCGTACTTAGACTGCTGTACCTAGGTTTTCGTCCCTATGCTTTCTTTGTACGAGCGAGTTTGTATTGTGAGTCTAAGTTCAGTCCTCTGATAATTGTTCTGTACTTTTACAATCAATGGCAAATACGATGGCGACTCTGCTGGGGACTAACTTCTCCACGGCTGAGGAGTTGGTGACGCAATCGGACGCAGCCAAACTTGGCTCTACACAACAGAAGATGGTCGTACGCTTCGACCAACAGGCGTTCGAAGAGATGCTCTCTGAAGGTAGCACTGGCCCGGTCCAGAAGTGCACCCGCACCATAAAGGCTCGCAAAGAGTGGAGGCCAAAATCATTTGCTCCTCCGCAAGCCCTTGATGGGGTGCTCTCTATTGCTCAAGATGGCGAGAAAGACTCCCCTGCGGCCCCACTTCAGACCGTAGACAACTCTGCTGTCCCCAAGTCCGGCAGAAGAAAACACTATGATGCTGGACTTGCAGGGGCAAAGAAGAACTCCACGCGATCCGAGCCGCAGAAGAGTGTTAGCCGCAGGGAGAAAGCCCATGCGGCTACAACCGCCGACCGCGTAAAGAAAACTCATGCGGCCACATCTGTCAGCCGCATAACTTATGCGGCTACAGTTGCCAACCGCACGGATGAGACTCATGCGGCTATTAAAGTCAATCGCTTGCAGAAAACCCATGCGGCCACAGATGCCAACAGCATGCGGTCAGCCTGCACGGTCGTGACTCCTAACCGCATAAAGACTCATCCTACAACAAAAGACAGCCGCATGCAGACAGCCTGCACGGTACCCAATGCTAGCCGCATAGCATCCGTCCCATGCTTCTCTCGATCAGTCTTCGACCGGCTTTCATGCGGTCCTGACTCTGATCATTCTCTGGATGATAATCCAGACTCTGTGGTATTCGACTTAGACTCCTCCTATTACGCATCCACAAGTGCTAAAAGAAGGAAGTCTAGGGCAGCGCGGGCTCATCAACTCCAGACGACTGTCCCAACCTCTGACTATCGGGGCGTCCCACTGATTATCACGCGGGCCTCTGATGGGAAGTTATATAAAACCACTCAAGTCCAGCCCCCGGCGGCAAACAGACAAAGTGGTTCCTCTGACCTGCGTGAGGTTATCCTCCACAAACAATAGGAAAGAGAAGGAGCTTCGGGGTGTAAAGAGCCCTCACACGGACATCAATGCACCCAGATCATCGTCAACTGCTGTTGCAGCAACGCGGCGGTGACGGAAGATCGGCCATCCGTCTTCCAAATACTACATCACCCGAGCTCAGAAGACGAGGCACCTCCTGTTGTCTCCTGCAAGTCCGCGCAGAAAGTTCTCGCCAAGGGAAGAGGGAAGAAAACGAGCATCTCCAGCCCAAAGGTGTCAACTACTGCAGCTAAGAAACCGTCGTCTAAAGGGTTATCCTCCACTGGAGTATTTCAACACACCCGTTCGAAGATGAAAACTGCTGCGATAGAAAGTTTGTCGTCTGCAACATTGGGGGTCGTCGGAACTGGGGGTAGCACTCCTCCAAACATCCACGACAATCCGACATTCCAGGAATACTGACTGGAGGAAGCAAATCCTCCGACGGATACAACAGATACCGACGTCCCCAAGGACATCCTAGACGAAGCAAGCTCCGAAGCCGGGGGTAGTGTTCCTTCCGAGTCTGAACCTGAAGAGAACATTCCCACATATCCTGATGATTTCTCGATGCACGGGCACTACCAAAAAAACCAACTTTAGCGACGGCCAGATCCGTCGCTTATCCGTCGGTAACATTTTTTACCGACGTAGTGGCGACGGATATTTGATAAAAATGGCCGTCGGGAAAAACGTCGTCGCTAAAAAATGTCCGTCGCTAAGCCGTCGGACAAATAATTATCTGACGGACTAGCGACTGGTTAGCGACGGTTGTCTTTCACCTACTTAGCGACGGATTAGCGACATGTTCCCGTCGGTTTACATGCCATATAATATTAAAATATCCGTCGCTAATCCGTCGTCAATAGGTCGGTAAAAGCGTATCAGAGAGGTTCCTGATACGCAAAATCAGTCGCTATTCCGTCGCCATTCCGTCGTTAACCTCGACGTTATAGCGACGTATTAGCGACGGGTAGGTCGTCGGCCTGGTTCTGGAAAGCTTCCATATTTCCAGAACCATGTCGACGGATAATTGGTCGCTCATCCGTCGCTAGTCCGTCGTCATCCTCGACCGATTAGCGACGGATTAGCGACCAACTATCCGTCGCTAAGTCTCTGAAAACCTACCATATTTCCAGAACCATGTCGACGGATTCGCCGTCGCTAGGTAGTCGCTCTTCCGTCGGTAACTGCAAAATATTTTATATCACCCAGTTAGCGACGGATATTCCGTCGCTCTTCCGTCGGTAACTGCAAAATATTTTATATCACCCAGTTAGCGACGGATATTCCGTCGCTCTTCCGTCGGTAACTGCAAATATTTATATAATCCGTCGCTAGTTAGTCGCTAGTCCGTCGCTAAATGTAACATCAATTAAAAAAAATTACAGAAACATTCTATTTCCTTTTCGTAAATATTACACATTCATAATATCCAATATCCAAACATCCATGTACGATCAACAAATATCCAAATATCCATCCAAACATTACATGATCAACAAATATCCAAATTCATGATATTCAATATCAAATATCCAATAACAAATATCCAAATATCCAAATTCATAATATCCAAATATCCAAATTCATAATATCAAAAAACAGTACAAATATCATTTTCCCGGAGATGGATCGCGTGGTCGTCTCGGTGCCGTCTCGGCTCTGCGGATGTACTCTTCCACCATGTACGCCGGCACCTGGGACAACACATGCTCTGGAAGCGTACGGAGCTGCTCTGCCGACATCATGTCCATGAGCCCAATGAGCGCAGTATCCGGTACCAGGCGGACCTCGGCATTACGGTCAAATGAATAACGTCCAGGGTCGGAAGGACCGGCAACCGCAGTAGACGTACCGGGAGCAGACGAATCTGGACCGGGAGCAGAAGGACGCGGAAGGCGCTCCAGCACATCCGACATTAGACTCCGCATTTCCGACATATCGGAGGTGAGAGTCGCAAGCTGCTTCCTCATATCGTCCGACGGGGGCGCGGGAGGAGGCGGGGGCGGTGGATATCTCGGAGTCGCGCCCTGCAACGACGCCGCCAGGGAACCTACGCCGTAGACGCGCCCTTTATTAAAGCCGCCGACAGACTCTACGAACACGTCGTCGTAGCGAGCGGCCATAGAAGAGGGCGTCTGGGTGGGCGTCGTTTCGCCGACAACCTCGGCAGGGGGCTCAATCTGACTAAGGGCCTCACGATATGCAGCCTATCCAATGAATGTATTTATACTATAAGTTTTCCTAAATTATAATCTAAATCCTATGTTTCCCTAAGTTATAATTTGAATCCTACGTTCACCTAATTAAGTTAACAATAATTATATTTCTAATATAAATCTCATAAACGTAATTACTTACATCAGTCGCCTGGGCCCTCGCGTCGACGAAGCTCCCGTCTGCCCGCCTCTTGTGTGGATGCAGGAATACATCGTAGGCGGTGACCGACTCCGGCTCTCTCCCCTCCTTTACCGCCCGTTTTGCCTGCATACGAAATATACGTCGAATTTAATTAACTACGTATATTAATAGTACCGAATTTAATAGTGAAATGAATTTGCGGTATCTCACCAAATCTGCACGGGTCGCTGCGTGGGGCTTTGAACCTCCCGTATGCAGACCAGCGGCCTGTCTGCTCGCCTTCGCTTTCTCTGATTTCTCCCTGTACTGAGCAGTATTCATCTTATCCAACATCTGCTCGTAGTACTCCTCCTGGAGCCACTTCTTCCTCGAATGCGCCGTACGAACGTCGTACACCGCATCCCGTATCTTCTTTCCGGCGGCGGCTTTGTAGGCCTTGCGAATCAACTCATCGCGATGGGGGGGCCACCAGAACGTCGTCTGACATACAAATTAAATTATCACGTAATTAAAAAATTAGTGGATTAAAGAATAATTAATAATTAACCAAAAGATATATATATACCTTCATCTCCTCGAGCCAGACGTACTGCATGTTCTGAGGCACCTCAGAAAAATTGAGGTAGGGGCCATGGTAGTTTTTTCGGATAATTTGCCCGAGTATCCGGGCAGCATCATACGGGAAAAACCTACAAAGAAGCAAAGACTGGATTATTAACTTGAATAAATGAAACAAATTTAATAAATTAACTTAAATTTACTTACGTATCACCCGCGGGCCATAGCTCTCGTCGGTTCTCGCCTATCGGCCTCTCTGGAGGTGTCGGAGGATCCGCGGTTCCGCGGATGTACTCACCGGTAGCAGGATGAAGCTGAATCCGGGGGTACTCCGGAGCCCACCCTGCAGTAACTGATGGTGTACCCGCTGGTGCATCCGGGGGCGGAACAGATCCGCTAGCGGATGGAGTCTCAGGCCTCGATGAAGATGAAGGATGGGTCGCAGAGATAGATCGACGGCGGGAAGAGTCTGTGGCCGGGCTCTCCAGGTCGGGATCGGAGGACTCTATATCCGGGGTATGTGGAAGGCGACCACGACCGCTACCACCACGACCGCTACCATCACGTCCACGGCCGCTACCATCACGTCCACGGCCACCGCTACCACCACGCCCACCACGGCCAGTACCGCCACCACCAACACCACCACGGCTACCAGCAGCACGAGTGGTAGTGACCATGACCTGTAAATAGAACACATAAATATAATTAACAATATAGAAGTATAAATGAATATAAAACTGAACTAAAATATATATACCAGCAGCAGGGCGGCGAGTGCCGTCAAGACAATAAGAACTAAGAGTGCCATCTGTAAAAAGAAAATCATACAATAAGTAGATGATCGAACGACAAAAACATAAACTGAAATAAGAATGTGTCCGTCTAAACTGAATTCACTAAGTTAGTTGTAAGTGCTTCTAATATATACCGATATTTAATCTAATCATTGTTATCGTCCT
This sequence comes from Iris pallida, assembly GCA_029216955.1. Lineage (NCBI taxonomy): Eukaryota > Viridiplantae > Streptophyta > Magnoliopsida > Asparagales > Iridaceae > Iris > Iris pallida. Next base: position 5,291,747 of record JANAVB010027997.1, read on the forward strand.
CGTCCTCATCGTCATCGTCATCGTTCTCATCCTCATTCTCATCGTCAACTTCATCTATATCATCATCCTCATCGTCGACTTCATCTGTATCATCATCCTCATCCTCATCCTCATCCTCTTCTTCTTCTTCTTCTTCTTCTTCTTCTTCTTCTTCTTCTTCTTCTTCTTCTTCTTCAGGCTCAATACTTGGGACAAGACGCCTCTTTCTCCCCTGGTTGACAGCTAAGTCTTGTATATCAACCTCTTCCTCCCCTCTATTTTCCTCAGCATGAGGTATATCGACATCTTCCACGTCCATGGTATCCGACTGTTGTCCCATGTATTGGGGCTTCTCGATCTGGTCCTCTTGGTATGCTGGGTCTCCAACGTTAAATGTATTTCTAGATTTAATCTTGCATACTGCCCACCAGTCAAATCGATCTCTACGACGCCTTGGGTAGCTTGTATAGTAGACTTGAACAGCCTGACTTGCTATCGCAAACGTGTCGGACCCTCTATACCTCCTGCGATGATTTATATCGACGAATCCAAATTGTTTATCGATTCTCCAACCGATATTTGGTCTCGTATCGAACCACTCACATTTGAATATCACAATATGCATATCATATGGGCCACTATATTGTAAATCTACAATCTCCCGAAGCACTCCATAATAGTCAAAGTCCGGCTCGTCGTCATAGATGGTGCCTCTTATGCAAACACCAGAATTCTTGGTATCGAAGCCGTCATTGAAAAATTCGGCATTTATAGCATGCTAAGTTGACTTAAACTTGAAGCCATTAACGACATAGCCTGACAAAGTCTTTGCATGCTTCTTCGGTCCCAATGCCAAATAACGAATGCTCTCATTTATGAGTGTTGTTTCAGGCAATAAAACCTGTAAACATGTATTGATAATTTAAATATTTTAGCTGCATATATTTTAATGGTAGCCGCATAACATATTATCTCAGTTACTTACGTATTTACGAAACCAGGATGGAAAGGTACAATCAACCTCTCTTTGAAGTCCCTCATCTGTAATATATGGTGTCCTCATTTTGACTTCACCTCTAAATACACTGTTAGAGAGAATAAAAATAAGTGTAGTCACTTAATTCACCAAATTAGAGATTATAACGAGGCGTAGTCACTTACTTCTCCAAATCTCTCACTTCTTGTATGTCACAATTTAACAAGACATATCGGTGAGCGGTATCATACTCATCGTCGGTCAACCACCGTTTCTTACTAGCCCCTATAGGCTTGCCCCTTAAATTGAATATACCTCCATCCTCAACGTCTTCTTCATTCTTTTGAGGTCTATTTCGATTTGTCTCGACATGAGTATCGAAATAAATGGAGCAGAAATTTGACACCTCCTCGATAAGATATGATTCGCATATCGAAGCCTCTATATGAGCCTTGTTGCCAACTTTCTTCTTTAGATGGTGTAGGTACCTAAAGAGACAAATTATCTTGAGAATTAACAATGAATTGTAAAATCCACTTAAATTTCACTTAAATTATATCGGTTTTTATTTACCTTTCAAAGGGGTACATCCATCGATAATGAACAGATGCACCGACACGGGCTTCGTATGCTAGATGAATCGGTAGATGCTCCATGCTGTCGAAAAAGCCAGGTGGAAATATTTTCTCTAACTTGCAGATTGTTAAGACAATCTTCTCCTCAAGTTGTACCATATGTTGCACCGTCAGCTTAGTTGAACAGATATCCCTGAAGAATGTAGACAGCTCGGCCAACGGAACCCATACAGCAGAAGGCAACAACTCTCTCAAAGCAATGGGCAGTAATCTTTCCATAAACACGTGGCAGTCGTGACTCTTCATTCCCGTTAGCTTGCGTTCATTGAGATCAACGCATCTAGACAAATTCGAAACATAGCCGTCGGGAAATCTTAAATTAGATATCCACTTGCAGATTATTAATCTATCTTCCTTGCTCAATGTGTATGGCGCTATAGGCTTACTTAATTGTCCACCAGCACCCCTTTGTATCAAGTTCAGATGAGGACGCTTGCATATCTCGGCTATGTCTTGTCTTGCTTTTGGATTGTCCTTCGTCTTTCCTTTAATATCCATTACGGTATTGAAGACATTATCGAACACGTTCTTTTCGATATGCATGACATCAAGATTATGCCTTATAAGATTATCTTTCCAATAAGGCAAGTCCCAGAAGATACTCCGTTTGGTCCAGTTATGGCTTTGTCCGAACCCCTCGACACGATGGTTCGATAGATCTTCCATTGCGGTGGGCAATTCCTTTACAGCTTCCCAAATATCGTATCCCGAAAATCTGGCAGGAGGTTGAGAAAATTCTTGTTTTCCATATCTGAACGCGTCCTTATTCTTTCTCCAAGGATGGGTCGCGGGCAGAAATTGACGGTGACAGTCAAAGAAAGAAGTTTTTCCTCCATGCCTAAGGCGGAACGCCTTACTATTTTCCATGCATATCGGACAAGACATGTTGCCGTGCGTACTCCATCCCGACAGCATACCGTATGCTGGAAAATCATTGATTGTCCACATGAGTGAAGCTCTCATCTGAAAGTTCTGTTTCCTGGAAATATCATAGGTCGTGACGCCGATCTCCCACAGCTGTTTCAGCTCATCCACCAACGGCTGTAAATATATATCGATGTTATTCGTCAGATTTTTAGGACCGGGTATGATAGCTGTCAGAAACATATAAGGAGTCTTCATACACATCCATGGTGGCAGATTGTAAGGGGTAAGAATGACCGGCCAGCATGAGTACTGAGATCCCGACTGTCCGAAAGGGGCGAAGCCATCAGCACATAGCGCCAGGCGTACATTTCTAGGCTCTGCAGCAAAATCTGGATGACACAAATCAAAATGTTTCCACGCCTCTCCATCCGAAGGATGTGACAATTCTCCTTCGTCCTTTATGCGTTCTTCGCTGTGCCACGTCATGTGTTCTGCTGTATTTAGAGACATATACATCCTCTGCAAGCGCTTCGTGATCGACAAGTAATGCATATACTTGTAAGGACGTCGTTTTCTAGTCGACTTTCCTTTTCCCTGTACTGGCTTGTAACGATCCGCATTACAGAAGCTGCAACTTTCTGATACGCAATTCTCTTTGTAGTACAACATGCATCCGTTGCGACAACAATCTATCTTCTCGTACCCCAGTCCCAGTTGTCGGACCATCATCTTTGACTTGTAGAAGTTTTTTGGTAGTTCTTTTGATTCCTTCGGTAACACCTCCTTGATTACTTCTGTGATCCGATTATAGCAAGCTTGTGGCAAGTTAAAATCAGACTTTATGTTCAACAACCGCATCGTCACTGACAGTGCGGAATGAGTCTCACAACCAGGATATAGAGAAGTATCTGCGTCCTGAAACATGTCATAGAACTCCTTCGCCTCGGGATTAGGATCCTCCGGATCAAAATTAGGCCCTGCCGCATCATACACCATATCTCGTGCAAGGTTCTGCAGATCTCCATAATCAACAGAGCATCCGTGGTCTTCGATGACATCCGTTGCAGCATTATCATCAAAAGCATAAGTAGCAGCTTCCGCAGCCTGTCTTTCCGAATATAGTTCACCTTGCGATGACCACAGGCCGTAATTACGTACGAAACCCTTACGGGTCAAATGATCTCTCACAGTCACCACTTCTTCGTAACGTCTATTGTGACATTTAACACATGGACACTTAATTTTGTTACCGTCCATGTACTGAGCTTTGCTCATTGCATAATTAAGAAATACTTCCACGCCTGCCTGAAAATCGTCACTCACACCAATTCTACTCTCGTGTTGCCGTTTGTACATCCATGTACGATCAACAAAATAACGACTCATCCTCAATTTGGATGTGAAAATTTGTATCGTAAGACAAACTAAACAGAAGAATAGCCCGATACCGATACTCATAAATTTGGATTAGGGTTAGGATGTTAGATATAAGTGAACTAGGTGATGTAGAGTACAATATAGGGAACTGTGAATGGACTGAAAGTTGCACATGAGAAGGTTCAATGAAGGGCCCATAAATGGGTTCACATGATAAGTTAGTAAGAATCCACATCACTATACATACTCCCCCGTCTCAGGAGTGTGTCTGGCTCCTATTTAGAACAGCACAGGTCACAACATGTCCAGAATAGCAAAACAGAGCTCTACAATGTATATCGGTATCGGACTATTCCTACGAGTATTGGTATCGGCGATATCAATACTCGTGTGAATAGGAGATTGCAATATAAGTCTAAGCTATCTAGCTAACATGTATACTTGCATTTACATTGTATCATAACTTGTATCTAGTTACCTTGCTAATCATGTATATACTCTTAACATATATGTGAAGACACTATACTAACATGTATTTAAATCAAGGTTCAAAGTATCGGTATCGGAATCGGTAGTATCGGCGGTATCGGTAGTATCGGCGATATCGGTAGTATCGGTAGTATCGGCGCGCGATATCGGTAGTATCGGCGGTATCGGTAGTATCGGCGGTATCGGTAGTATCGGCGATATCGGTAGTATTGGTATCGGCGATATCGGTAGTATCGGCGGTATCGGATCGAAGTATCGGATGTTTAGTGCAGGGTACGTGACATTGTGAAAGCAATACAAAGTAGCAGTAGGTCTAATAAGTCTCAGTAGGCCTAACCAAGCCTAGTCTAGCAATCACACACACCATCACAAGCCATAGAGAACACATATTACATATATATACATGTTGACATTACATTCTCATATTATCCAACATTGCATTTATAACTTGCATATATATACCACTCATTAACTTACACTATCACATGCATTGTACACTACATTATATTTTATATCATTGCCTACCTACATGCATTCCTATATACTAGCATATATATACATGGCCTATGTTTCATAATCTCATGCTTGCCTACACATATATATGTATAGACATGGGTTAAAAATCAATTAGATACATTATACATACATGTCAATATTCTACATTACCAACGTGTATTCCTACATTACATATATTCATATAACCATGCATTTCATCATTATTTAACTTGCATATGTTCATCAATGGTTAGGACATAAAGTATCATGATGCATTAACTACTTGGATATGTTATACATTCAAGTCCAACATGCTTGTGTTGTGTACAAAGGTGGCAGGAGAGTGTAGTAGGTTAGGATGAAATATCAGATTTTGTGTTGTGTACATGTGTTCAGGAATTTGAAATCAATGACAGTGAGAATATCTCAGGTTTGGTTCCAGTTGGTGTGACAGGAAGGAAATTCAACACCCCCCCCGACCCCCCTGCCCTCTCCACCCCCCCACCCCCCGACCCCCTTGCCCCCATTCAACACCCCCCCCGACCCCCCTGCCCTCTCCACCCCCCACCCCCCGACCCCCCTGCCCCCATTCCCCACCCCCCCGACCCCCCGACCCTCATTCCCCACCCCCCCCACCCCCTGCCCCCATTCCCCACACCCCCCGACCCCCTGACCCCATTCACCACCCCCCCCCCCGCCCTCTCCACCCCCCGCGAAGCCGACCCCCCCCCCACTCCCCCCCCCCTCCGGCCCCAAAACACAAAATTAGAGAAAATTAGAGAGAGAGAGAAAGAGAGAGAGAGAGACCTGGTAGAGAGAGAGAGCCGAGAGAGAGAGAGAGAGAGCCGCGCGCGAGAGAGGGAGAGCCGCGAGAGAGAGAGAGAGTTTTGGGGGGAATGAAAAATTCCCCCCCGTCGGTTCAATTTAAGTTAGGGCACAGAATCTAGCGACGGAATAGCGACGGAATAAAGTAGTCGCTAAACCGTCGCCAATTAAAAGGTATTTTCCGACGGCTATATCCGTCGCTAGGTAGTCGCCAAAGTTCCCGCCAATGTTATAAAGATTTTGCCGCCAACATTTGCGACGGATAAGCGACGAAAAATAATCTGTCGCTAATGTTCGTCGACTTAGCGACGGAAACCCGACAAATTTTTACATTTAAAATTGAAAAAAATTATGTTGTGTTGTCTGTCGCTAATCCGTCGCTAAGATGTCGGAAATTGGTCGCTATTAGCGACGGAATCCGTCCGTCGCTAAATGTCCGTCGGTAAAGTGGGGTATTTTAGTAGTGGGGTACGACTCGGAGGGTACATCCTCCACCACTCCTTCCGTCACTCCTCATGTGAAGACGGTGTTCATGACAGACAGCAATCAAGGCGGTTCCGGTGATCGCCAGCACATCGACACTTTGGAGGCCATATTGTACGCCTTGGTCAAGTCTGTAGACGAGATCAAAGCGGCGCTTCCTAATCTGCAGGGGGTAACACCTGGCCAGACAAGCACGGATCCCCCAATCAACGTAGATTCAAATTTAGCGGCACCGAACCCGGGCAATAATCCTCCCGAAGTAACGGCTCCGACTGCGACAGATGAGACCCGAGAAGTAAGGAGAGAAGTTCAAGAGCTCTGAGCCATGTTCCACGCCAGAGAAAACTCTCAAGACTTCAGAATACGGCAACCATATCCTGCTGAATGGAGGGATGTTCCATTCCCACCAAGATATAAGCCGTTCAATATCAACCCCTATGATGGCAAGACCTCAGCAAGTCGGTACATCACTTACTTCGAGGTCACTACTGACCATCTGCCCCATGATGACGCTATCCTGACACGGTTATTCATTGGGGCATTGGAAGGAGTCGCCTTCGATTGGTACCGCAACCTGCCGGACAATTGCATCCATTCCTTCGCTGGCTTCAAACGCCTGTTCTTGGAGAGGTTCTATGAGGTAGGGCAGGACGTCACGATGTCTACCCTCATGGACGTCATTCAAGGAGAGAAAGAGCTGACGAGGAATTATATTGAGCGGTTTCGTCAAACCGCAATGAAGTTACCATCTGGCAACCCGGACTCCTCCTTGATCGAAATTTGCCAAAAGAGACTACTCCCAACAATCAGTCTCTGGATGGACGAGAGTCAATTCAAGGACTGGAAGGCTTTTATCATTAGTGCTACAAGTGCCGAAGAACGATTAAAGAAGGCTCGCCAACTGGGATTACATATCTCAGAGGAAGAAAACAAGAGCAAGCGTTCCAGCACCACCAACGACAATGGGGGTAGCCCCTCCAACAACCGGGACAACTGAGGCAAGCAGGCTATGGTGGCCGATACAACCCAGAAGCCTGAGTCGCAACCTGCGGACAAACAATGGCCTCAAATCACTTACTCTTTTGAAGACGGTCACGTCAAGCCTATCTTGGACATGCTCATACAAGGAGATAAGATTCAGCTTCCTCCACCAAGACGGGAGCCTCGGTCGGCTGATCTGGAGAACCCAAAGTTCTGCCATTACCACCGCTACGTCCACCATGCTACGCACGACTGCTACCAACTGAAACTGTAACACCCAGTTTTTCAGAAGAGGATAATTTTGAAATTTTATAATTATAATTATTATTTAATGGTATTTATTTCATGTTATGATTTTTAGTAATTTTTAATTATTTTTAAACTATTTAAATTCATGACTTATGATTTGGTGTCTTGCTAGTGTTCATTTCCAGACTGAGGGGTATTTTAGTCATTTTTATAATTTTAAGAATTATTTGGGATTATTAATTATTATTTAGATTTATTAGTATTAATTAGAAATTATGGGAATTTTTTTAGAAATTATTTTGGATTTATTTGGACTAGTTTGATTTTTGGCCAGTTTTGACTCATGTAGACCAACCTAGGAACTAACCATGGTTAGTTGGGCTTGGTTAGGTCAAGTGACCCTAGTCTAACCTAGTGTGACTCAAGTTAGTGGTTAGTGATTCATAGAACTAGAATTAGAAATTTAGAAATCATTTGATTTGGTAAATGGCTTGTGGTTTCACAAGTCATTATGTGACTTAGCTAGATTGGACTCAAACCTAGCTCAACCCTAACCCAAAGTCAAGTGGTCAGCCATCCCTAGCTGAACCTAGGGATTCCCCCTATTATAAATATCCTCCTAGTTTTTAGGGCTAGCCTATTTTAGGGTTCTAGCAAATTTCTAAGGAAGAAGGTGAGTTACATCTTTCAAAAATCATAAGAAATCCAATTTAATTCCTTTTTTCTTCAAACCAATTCCATTAGAACCTAAATTCCTTCCTCTTGCTGCTGGAATTAATTGTTGTGCAGGAAGAAACAATTTGGACACTTTGTTGCTTGAGGAGCTCATTGCTTTTGGAGACTTTTTCCACCCTTTGTGAATCAATAGGTAAATCTCTCAATAGTCCATTAAAATTCTGTCCAAATCCATTTTAGGAAGGCCCTAGCCCTACCCCTACTGTAGGATAGCTTAAACCTAGGATTTGGATTCGTTTCGTGTCCGTATCGGACACATATCAGCCTAGTATTCTAGGTGTTCGACCAAATGCCTCTGAGGATTCGATTTTGTTATTTTTAATTTCTGTTTGAATAGGTTTGTAGATCTTGGTGTGCTCTTCAATCTTCATGAAGGGACCATGGCCTTTTTGTGTCCGTGTCGGGTGCAAAATGCTGTGGACACGCGCGTGCACACGGCCGCACGCTGCTACAGGGATCCCCTGCTACTCGGGCCCTGTAGCGGACACGACACGCCATCATTGGACACGAAACTTGACACGAGGCAAGGGGCAGTGACTGACACCCCGTGTGTCAAGTCTCTTGTGTCCCCGTGTCGTGTCAAGGGTGGAATCTCGTGCGCACAAGGTAGGGACTGTGTGTACTGTGCACAGGTACTTTGGTTTCTGTTCTTTCGATTTCTACTAGCTTAATTCGTGTTTTAACTTGTTAATATAGATCCTAATATATGGTATATAGTGTATGTATATTGTTACATGTTTTAGTTAGGTTTTTATGGATTGTTGGTTCATTTAGGCAACAAACTGTTTTGTTTTCTGATACTCTTTGTTCCAGTTTTGTGCTAACCTTAAACTTCAATGTAAATTCATGTTTTTTTTCCAATGAGGGCTATCCCCACATGATTGTTAGCTTAGGATAACTCATTAATTGCTTTCGAGAGTGGTTTTTGGGTAGTAAACCAGAATTTAGACTTTGGTTTGAGATTCACTTTGTGATTGACTGATACAGTGGAACTAAAACTGTTTCTTGCCATTCCAGTTTTTCTAATTTGATTTTGTCTAATATTTAATCCCTAGTATTTGATGTTTAATACTTATTTTGAACATGAATTGATTCTTGTCCTTCTTCTAATTGAGAGTTGATTATGGGTTAAGGGTTCACATTATGATTTTGAGTTAATTATATATGTTCATCAATGAACTGCCATTTCTTCTTTCCTTCCCTGTTCTTCAAATATATGTATGCATTGCTGTTGGACTGTTCATAAGTCTGAATATGTAAAACCTGTTTATGGTTGTAGTTAACTGTCTTTTGTTTAATCAAATCTGAGAACAAGAGAGTAAATTGTATATTGGGATTGATACATGACTGATTAGCCTGTCACTTGTTTTCCTGCCACTTGACACCATTGCACAGTTCACACTTTGCCTTGCTTTTTCTTTCCTGTTTTCCTGTACATGTTGGCACACCATTCACATATACAGACACTCAGCTCTCTTGTTAACCTGCACACTGCATTTTCCTGTACACAGACACACATTACCCCCACACACCACAGCAGCACACACATTTTGATTTCCTGTTGTGCACTGTTTTATTTTCCTGCACTTGGGTACACACACAAGTCTGTTATTTCCTGCACAGCATTCTTCCCTGTTTTCTTGCAATTTAGACACACTGAACACATTGCACCCTACACTGTTGGCTTGAGTTTGGCACACACACTCATTTCCTCACTGTTTCTTATTTCCTGTTGTACATGCTTTTGTTTCCTGTGAACACTGGGTTGTAAATCACACACTAGCCTTCCCTTCACTATTGTGTTCCTGCTATACTGCCACACTAGCATTTCACTGCCTGTACACTATTTCCCTGTATTTTGTTTTTCTGTACACTTACTCAGTTTGCCTTCACTGCACTGTTGGATAAGTCCAGGTTTCACTTAGCATGTCACAGCCCAAGCACACATGCCTCCCCTCTCTCTTAATTCACATGTAGGAACATACTATTTGTGGATGTCTATATATGTATATATATATATATAGTGTAATATAAGTGTGGTTTAAATTATAGGTTATGATAATGGTAGGTTGTAGATAGTGAGAATCAATTGAGGTATGGATAGCCTAGGCACGTATTTCCCTTCACTGTTTTTGCCACACACAAGTACACACCCACACATGTATCTTTCCATAAGTTTTCATGAGCATATCAATTTTCTATGTGCATATGTGTAGTGTAGATATATATGTGTGAGAGTATATCTATGTGTAGAATGCATAGTGTTTAGCCTAATGCCTAGTGTGGTTCTTTTTGTGTATCTATATATATATAGTGTATATACATAGGTATTATGAGTGCTTGAAATGTTGTGTGTAGTCTAGTATAGACTTGTTAGAGGCTAGCATGTCTTGTTAGACCTAGATAGCCTAGTTTAGATCAAACTAGACTTGGTTGACCTAGTTTGACTTCTAGGGTTGACCAGAGTTGACCAAGAGTTGACTTTGGTCTAGATTGACTTAGAATCATATAGAATGCATAGTAGGACTCCATTTTGATATTCTGGACTTGTTGTGACTTGTGCTGTTCTGATTAGGAGCCAGACACCACTCATTGGACAGTACGTTTCATACCGGACACTCAGTTACAGGCGAGTACATTCTCTGATCATTTCATATCCTGCTTAGAATTATTTCCTGCAGTAGATTACTTTACTTGTACTGTCACGTTGGTCACACGGATTGGTACTATATGGATCTCTACATACGATGTTATCCCCCTCGGAAGCATCGGGTACATTGTGCTTGTGCGTTTCACTTACATCATGTACTCCTGTGCTTTCATTACATGTGCACTCCTGTGAATCTTGTACTCTCATGTTCACGGAGCCCCATGTATACTATCATGTGCACCCTATATGGGCTCCCATGTGATATCCTGTGCAATAACATAACCTGTTTAGATCCTTGTGTATTGATTGGGGATACGTGGGAGTGCTAGTAGTCGTGTGAACAATTCCTTGTAGTGTAGACTCCTGTGCACCTCGATATCCTGTGCAAATCTGTCATGTTTACATGTGCTATCTCGTACTCTGACTCACTAGTCACTGCTAGTTCTCTATGTATAGTAGATATTTATATTACAGTTCTTTTCCTGTTTACATACCGCATTTCTTTCAGTACTTATATCTTACTTTACTGCATGTTTATATTTTCTAACCTGCTATGAATTGTTGAGATGTACTGTGCTCGCTCCTGTCCTGACTGGACCTGTTGAAAATATTACAGAGGACGAGGAGGAGGCTTGCCTGGACACCTATTACGGGGCAGCCCTTGATGACACCTGTGAGCTGGACCCTCTGGAGGATCCAGCAGTAGCTGAGGACCTTCCCCCGACTGCCTAGTTTAGATTTTAGGCTTTTATCTATGTAGTTGGATCATGTTCTAGTTAGACTCTTATTCTGGAGATCAGTTTTGTATATATTCTTTATCTGAGACTTGTACTGCTGGGATTATCTTAGACTATGGTTTTATCTATTTCATTTCCTTGAGTTCTATTCATATCGTGCTATATCTTCCTTAGTTGTGATTGAGTTTCTATTGCTATGTCACCCCCATTCGGGGAGTATAAACTGTTTAGATATTTACATTGCTAGATGTTGTGACCTAGGACAGCGTTCTACCGCCAACACTGCGGCGTAGGCTGGACGTATTCACGTCTCGTGCCCTTACTCTAGGGTGCGGGTCGTGACAGAAATGATATATCCAAAATTTCATCGATTCGAATGCTCTGGCCATCGATTTCGAGGAGGTAACCGTGGCAGCCAACATGGTGTCCGTACAATTCGGCAGCTTCCCTCCAACAGAGACCCAAGACGGGGTTATACCCATCCCTCTGGCAACGATGGAGATTGCTAATCTCCCGCCAGCTCAAGCTGCTGGTCTAGTACCCCTCACCACCTCACGAGGGGAAATCATGTGGGTCCATCCGGACCTAGTCCACGAGGTAACTCAGTCCACTCCATCTTCTAAAAAGAAAAGTGGAAAAGTCAGATCCTGCCGCACCACCTCAGCAGATGAAGAGGAAGTCACGGCCGTTGTTACTCGATCCGGAGCACAATCTCAACCTGTGGCTGAAAACTCGACTGATGATCATCCGTCCATTACCACGGATGCTCCAGGACCGGCTCAGCCTTCGATGACCGACAAGCCTAGGCCGAAGGAGACTCGCTTCGACAAATCCCTCCGAAAGGAAACATCTCAGGGGCTGGAGAGGCCCTACAACTTCGACATCTTGGCGCAATTGGCCAATACACCGGCCAAATTGTCCTTATATGAACTCCTGAGGCTCTCAAAGGATGTCCGCACAGCTTTGAGCGATGTACTTCAAAATGTCGACGCGTACCTGGCTCAGGTCAACCTCACGGGAGAAAATCAGCCCGCAGACCTCCAAGACAGTGCCTGTACGGAAGCAATGCCCAACATCGTCTTCACTCCACAAGACATGCTCATCAAGACTAATCTACACGATCGCCCATTGTACTACACAGGCTACATCGGCGACATAAAGGTGGACCGGATGCACATTGACCCTGGGTCTTCCATAAGCATCATTCCAAAAGGACTACTGCATCATCTTCGCATCCCGATGCATCGCCTGACCCCTACAAACACCGCCATCAGCGGGTTCAATTCGAGCAGGAGCTACCCAATCGGGAAGATCCGTCTGAAATGTCAGATTGGCGATCTCCAATCAGAAGTCACTTGCTACGTCATAGATACCGACACTTCATACAACATCCTTTTGGGGCGCCCTTGGATACACGATTACATGATCGTGCCTTCCACGCTACACCAATGCTTCAAATATGTCGACAAGCACGGCTTCGTGAGGACAGAATTTGCTAACATCGATCCCTTCAAAGGGGTCGAATCTTATTACTCGGACTCCTGCCTATACGAAAAGTCGAAGAGGCACCTTGAAGGTGGAAATAAACAAACTGATACCGAGACAACCATGGGATCAGAAGGACCCCTGACGATCCACCTCCAAGCTCACAAACTGGGCAAGTCTGCACCCCTTACCGCCACTCTACGGAAGGACGCAATCAGCCTCTCAGCGCAGGAGGAGCAAAGGATAATCCGACTGCCAAAGTCCGGCCAAGTGCCGAGACCCACAACGGGGCCATTGACAATCAGACTGCCGAGAGTCGGTCAACCCCAAATGGAGAAGCTCAATCCCTCCGACAGGCCACTGACGATACGCCTTCCCAAGAAGGGTCGTCACCCCGATACAAAGTCTGGGACTTCTAGCGAGCCAATAACTCCCCGCCCAGCACCGAAGACCAAACTGGGGGTGGCTAGTGCGCCAACAATCCCACGTTCTGCTCCACCCATGGGGCCCCTGATAATCAAGTTGCCCAAGTCATCCTCTCAGTCTGCTTTTACACAGGGGGTGGCCGAAGGAGAGTCGGAGCTGGCCAAGTATGTGGCTGCTCACACTGAGACTTGCTCATGTTGTCCATCAACGGCAAGTTCCTGAAGAAGTATTACGTCCGAAACTACATCCAAAAAAAAAATCCCTGATGATTGAGTTATGTACCCCCCGGTACCGCTGAACTCACATTCCGCCTCCAACTTTTCTAGATTGGTGAGTTATGTACCCCCCCCGGTACCGCTGAACTCACATTCACTCCAGATTATCTAGTCATGTACCCGCTGGTACCACTGAACTCACATCCACATTCTCTCCAGATCACCGAGTCATGTACCTGCTGGTACCGCTGAACTCATATCCACAATATTCCAGATTTTCGAGTCATGTACCCTCTCATACCGCTGAACTCACCTCCTCCTTCCACAAAAATCCCAAACTACCAAGTCATGTATCCGCTGGTACCTCTAAACTTACACTTTGATCACAAAATTTATGGATTGTCGAGTTATGTACCCGCTGGTACCCCTGAACTTACATCCCGGTCACTCTTTTGGAAGAAAGTCATGTATAACCGTACCTCCGAACTTTCTTCCCGAAAGAGATCCTTCCTTATGATCCACTACCCGTACTCCCAGTGCACAAAAAGGGTAACAGATCCACAAATTTCCAAAAAACAACCATGTCGATGTTACCTCTGAGTCGTCTCGATTCTGCCAAAAATAAATCACCCCTCTACATAAGAACTTCCATGTCCTCATTACCTCTGAGTCGTTCTATGTACCCCTCTTCATTGAGCCCACTCCTGCCATGTCCTCATTACCTCTGAGTGGGAAGGCTCCGTCGAAGAAACCTTCATGCTTACCACGTCCTCATTACCTCTGAGTAAGTATATCGATTCTCTTTCAACCTATTATCTGTACCCACAACCGGAGTACGCCAAGGATAATAGGTCCACAAATATCGTCCGTTGAGTCCACTCCTGCCATGTCCTCATTACCTCTGAGTAGAAAGACTCCACGGTAAAACCTCCGTACTTACCATGTCCTCATTACCTCTGAGTAAGTATGTTGGTTCTCTCTCGCCTTATTATCCGTACTCTGAATCAGGGTACGCCAAGGGTAATAAGTCCACAAATGTCCTCTGTTGACCACAAATATCCTCCGTTGAGTCCACTCCTGCCATGTCCTCATTACCTCTGAGTAGGAAGATTCCGCGGTAGAACCCCCATACTTGCCATGTCCTCATTACCTCTGAGTAAGTATGTTAGTTTTCTCTCGTCTTATTATCCGTATCCTAAACCAGGGTACGCCAAGGATAATAGGCCCACAAATGTCCTCTGCTGACCACAAATACCGTACTAGGTCCCCTAGTACATCCACATCTTTCCTTATCATCACATGCTTTCGGAGCCCAGCTGTTCCATAGCATTCTTTCACCCAATGCATAGAACTTCCACGTTGATAGCACCTCTGAGTTGTTTTATGTATCCTCATTCGAGTTCACTCCTACCATGTCCATATCACCTCTGAGTAGGAAAGCTCTACCATCAAACTTATATTTACCACGTCCATACCACCTCTGAGTAAATATGATGGTTCCCTCTCTCAACTTATTATCCGTACCTAAAACCAAGATACGCCAAGGATGATAAGTCCACATAAAATCTCCAACGAAAGTACCCAAACCTATCACGTCCATGCTACCTCTGATTGGATTGCCACACCTAAACAAATCTACTTTCCATGCTTCTTATTCAAAGTGTTCCAAATTTGCAATTTGGAAACTTTGAAGGGGGTCCTGTAGAAGCATGGAAAATATTTTTTTTAGTCCCACATCGGAAAGAAGAAGAAGAAAAGGCTCACTCCATTCTATAAATAGAGCCCCCTTACCTCCTTTGAAAAGGGCACCAACTTCTCTTCCCTCCTTCCAAACTTGGACTCTTCCTATTACGCACCTTCGGGTGCTAAGTAGAAAAAGTCTACGGCAGCGCGGGCTCATCGGGCTCAGTCAGCTGTCCCAACCTCTGACCATCAAGAGCGTCCCGCTAAGCGGGCCTTTGATGGAAAGTTGTACAGAGCCGCCTGTGTCCAGCCCCCGGCGGCAAACGGACAGAGTGGTTCTCAAGTGTCTCCCAACAAAGATCGAGGGCAAGTGTTTCTATTAGCCCCCACATCAGGGAGCAAACATGATACCTACGCACTCGTGTGTTCAGGATACCCGGGCCCACAAAGCGAGTGCATGGACAGATCGAGACATTCCTCATGCGGCTCGGTCATGAGACGTCCTTTATACGGCTCAGTCATGAGACATTCCTCATGCGGCTCGGTCATGAGACGTCCTTCATACGGCTCGGTCATGAGACATTCCTCATGCGGCTCGGTCATGAGACGTCCTTCATGCGGCTCGGTCATGAGACATTCCTCATGCGGCTCGGTCATGAGACGTCCTTCATGTGGCTCGGTCATGAGACATTCCTCATGCGGCTCGGTCATGAGATGTCCTTCATGCGGCTCGGTCATGAGACATTCTTCATGCGGCACAGAACCCAGGAAGCTTCATGCGACTCAAAATCAGACGAGCTTCATGCGGCTCAAGAGTATCATGCGGCTCAAAAGTCACCAACATGGACATGCGGCTCAACGCACATAGGCAGCTCGAGTAAACTCCATACGGCCCAGAGAGAGGCCACGTGGTCTTCAAAAACAGCTGTTCCCAACGTGTGGACGCATTTAATGCTCTGACGGCTGACAGACCTGACAAGTGACAGACCTGACATAAAGTTGTCATAGTGACTGACACGGTTTTGAGGCGAGCTTATACGGCCAAGAATAAACGAGTTCATACGGCCAATGCAGAGAAACCTATGCGGTTCAACCATGAAGGTCCCCCATGCGACTCGGCTATAAAGAGATCCATGCGGCTCGGCCATGAAGACTCTCATGCGGCTCGGCCATGAAGACTCCCATGCGGCTCAGTCATGAACATATCCATGCGGCTCGGTCATGACAACCTTCATGCGGTTCGAGTATAGAGACTATTCATGTGGCTCGGTCATGAAATCTTTCATGCGGCTCGGTCATGACGACCTTCATGCGGCCCAAACATCGACACTCCTCATGCGGCTCAACGTTGACGACTGGACACGTGTCCTAAAGTCAATCAAATCTTGGGCCAAATCCCAATAATCTGGGACACGTGGCAGAAGAATGAATTAAATTTATTCATTAAGATTCGCAGATGTCAGCAAATCATCATGACGAAGATTTATTGCAATCAGCATTAATTGTTGATGGAATTTGGCATAATCCATATTAACGGCCCAGATCTTTCATGTTCAAGACTAATGGTCCAGATTGGTTAATCATCAGGCCGCCGCCACTTTGAGAATGGGTAATCATCCAAACCCTAATGATGCCCCCACTATTATAAATAGCGAGGTGCCATTCTCTTGTAAATAGAGATAATATAGAGAGATATACAAAAGAAAAAAAAATCAGAGAAGAATACGTATACACAGAGAGACTTCTCCCATAGTCAGAGAGAGAATATACACAGAGAGAGAGAAGCCAGGAGAGCAATCAGAGAGAGAGCAAGAAGGCATTTCTTCGTCAACGACCATGCAGATCTTCCCCGAGTCAAGGCTGCGTATCGATCGTCCAAGGAGTAAGGCAGAGCGGCCGTCGCTTTCCCGAGCCTCTATCGTCACCCCCCAGAATCTAAAATAAACAATCGTACTTAGACTGCTGTACCTAGGTTTTCGTCCCTAGGCTTTCTTTGTACGAGCGAGTTTGTATTGTGAGTCTAAGTTTAGTCCTCCGATAATTGTTCTGTACTTTTACAATCAATGGCAAACACTAAGATATGTGCACGATCCATACTAAGTGATATGTTGAATTCAAGTGAGGCTTGAGGAACAGGAAAGTGTCGAGGATTTTGAGATCGTAAGTTTTGAAGAAAGGATTGAGGGTAGCACGAGCGTGGCTCGGATTTGAGAAATGCATAGGCATAATGTGTGCGAGAGTTCGTGAATGTTGAGTAAAGTGATAGGTCAATAAGTAAGTACTCAGTTAGTTTCGAGGATGAAAATTTTTCTGAGTGGTGTATGATGTAGTGCCCCGTCCTACTCAGTCAATCGGAGGAATAGAAATACCGACGACGTTCGGACTTAGCCTTGCAATGGCTACTCGAAGATATCGCTCGGTCAAGGCGACCGCTCGCTCAGATGGGGTAGTTTCGGTGAACTTGCCTCATCTTTGCCTTCATATAATAAATCGTGTTTTCAACTTGCACAAGTAGGCTTAATAATAAAAGAGATGAATCCACATAGCTAAGGGAATAATCCCGACGGGTCAAAAATGAGTTAGAACATGGAAAAATGTCCCGCGGTCGGCTTAGAGTTGGTGCACGGCGTGCTTTGAAAATGACACTCGGTCCTTCATCCCGTGGCTTGGGAGAAGGAAAGTTGGTCTTCGACACAAAACTATGAACTTGCCTAAGTCGTAGGCGTCGCCCCCATAAATGCTTGATAAAGCGTGCACGATTCCACTGCACAAGGCTTGGCATAGCCTTTGCTCGTCCCTCGGGTTAAGTTGTAGGCTTGAGTAAGTTAGAAAAAGTTATGCCGGTCGACCTAAGTCATTCCAAATGCGGTCCCGCTCATTCTGCGGTTGTCAAGTTAAATAGTCCCACGATCCCAAGGCCCGTCATACGAGGTATGACTTGGACGATAGCATTGCGAAGAGCACGAGTCGGTTTAAGGCACGAGCTACGGTTGGTTCAGAGGAAAGTTAGCCACGGTCTATCGATACTTAAGGAAATACGTTCTGTTCAAGCTAAGTGGGAAGGCTATGCAGTAGCCGTTCCCGGAGTTCAAAGAATGTTAAGTCTAAGCGACGGTTAGTCGCCGAGAGAAAATATGTCAGGACTGTGGTTCAGTCACCGAGGCAACCCTAGTTTAGGCTCTGCAAAGAAGTGTGAAAAGTAGAAGAAGTAAAATAAATGAACATGGTAATGATGATGAGACCATGCATTACGTTAAGTCTAGAAGTTAGCGTAGGCGCGTGGTCATGGACAACTTGTCGACAAGGGCGATGGTTCTTCGGATCGGAAACCTTGGGCCAGGGACCGATCCGGCCTAGGAAGAACAGATTATAGTCGAGCTGGGTATGAAGGAACCGGTAGGTCGGGGACTTGCATCGAGGATCGCAACCGGCGATGCAAGGGTCCCGAATGTCAGGCTATGTCCAGGATGGCTAGTTAATGCCAATGACCTTTCATATAGATGTGTCGGCACGGGCAAAAATCCGCGTGTATGTGCCTTTGGATTGAGTTGAGTTGAATGTATATGCAGTTAGAGGACACAATAACTGGGCCTAATATTTGGCTACAGCGAAGGCGGCGTGCTTCGGCACGGGATATGGCAACGTGTATTAAGTAAGGCAAGGAGTTTGCATGAGTTAGGCTTGAGTTATTGCGAGTTAAGTCGAGAAGTACCGTAGGGCAAGTTGTGTGAAGTTACGTTGAGTTGCTGGGCACGACCTCGAAATGTGAGGCACGACCGTGTTGCACAAAAATAGAGTATAGGCAAGACTAAACGAGGAGGCGCTGCCTCAGATTTATTGAAGCATGAAATGAGTCCATGGCACGATCGAGTCATTACGTCCCAAAGTTCGGCACGAAAGACAAGTATGAGTCGGTGCGTTGAAAATACGAGCACGAGAAAGGTCTTGAGGCAAGAAAATGGAGTCTATCGCGTAGTTGCGTCTGTGATTTTGGCCGTAAGGCAAGCACGACTTGATAGGTTAACGTTGTTGAGTGGACGTTACTGTTGCAAGCACGAGATGGTCCTCAGACACAAGTATGCCAAGGCGTCTGTCATAAAACTGATCCTAAGACAAGACTAGAAAGACAATTGATAAGAATGGACTATGTTGCACAAAGTAAAGTAAACGTGTTGGTTTTGTATGGGTGGGCGAGGAGCTAATTCCACCAGTACAGTTGAGTACTGACATCCACATAGTTTACATGTGCAGGCACAGGTAGAAGCTCGTAGCGCGGAGCTCGCTTGGATGCTTCGAGGCACGGAGTTCCTTGGTGATTCGAAGCGTGCGGCGCATAGAGTAAAGACTTATACGGGACATAATGTATGGACGTCACCTTCCAAAGCTTCCGCTAATCCAAGACTCGTATTCAGAGATGAGAGAGAGCTGAGTGACTTGTAAATGTGAGATGAGTGAGCTTGAGTGATTGTAATCTTGGCCATGGCGCCCCATTGTAACCTTTGTTCCAATATCAATAAAAAGAGTGTTTTGCAATGACTTGTGTTTTTGTTTCAAATTTTGCTGCTAATATTCAATGTCTCTGCACGGGACTTCTGTGCGACGACCTCGTCGCAGCCGCTGAAATCGGCCATTATGGAACCCGCCTTGCACGAGCGCAATCTAGGCTCGTGCGACATCACTCCTTAGCGAGGACGATCGCTCCTACGGGAGCGGGACGTGACATATATATATGGACACACACACACACACACATAAATATATAAATATATATATATATAAATATATGGACACACAAACACAAGGACACAAACACTAATCCTATTCCTCATAGGTGTCTCCCATAGGCCTCTAATCTCTATATAAAGGGACACAACCATGGGTAATGCCTATGGGTTCCAAAACCAAGTAAAATTAATGGAAAATAGATTTAGAGAATAGGTAATTACCAATTAGGAGTGAATCCTAATGAAACTCTCTTCGATACGAAGATTCTAGAAGAATAGACACTTCCACCTTGTACTTTTCTTCCAAACTTTGGTAGCTCCCTCCCTTGATGGTGTAGAGAGGATCTATGAAAGAAATTTGAGAAAAAATGGAAGATTTTGAGATCAAAACTCAAATCTAGGTCTAGGTTTTTGGGAGAAACTCAAAATTAGGGAAGAACTTGAGTGGAGAAGAAGTAAATAAAGTGGGTGTAGTGTCCCGTCCCGCAAAGTCAATCGGAGGAATCGGAACGTCGACGGCGTTCGGACTTAGCCTTGCAATGGCTTGCTCGGAGACATCGCTCAAGTGGGGTAGTTTCGGTGAACTCTCCTCATCTTTGCCTTCACCTAATAAATCATGTTTTCAACTTGCATAAGTTAGGCTTGATAATAAAAGCTACGCATCCACATAGCTAAGGGAATAATCCCGACGGTTTGAATCGAGTTAGAACATGGAAAACGTCCCACGGTCGGCTTAGAGTTGTTGCACGGCGTGCTTTGAAAATGACACTCGGTCCTTCGTCCCGTGGCTTGGGAGAAGGAAAGTTGGTCTTCGGTGCAAAAGCTGAGAGTTAGCCTAAGTCATAGGCGTCGCCCGCACAAATGCTTGCTAAAGCATGCACGGTCCTGTCCCGCAAGGCTTGGCATAGCCTTTGCTCGTCCCTTGGATTATGTTGTAGGCTTGAGTGAGTTAGGCAAAGTTATGCCGGTCGACCTAAGTTATTCTACGTGCTGTCCCGCTTATTCTGCGGTTGTCAAGATAAATAGTCCCACGACCCCAAGGCCCATCATATGAAGTATGACTTGGGCGATAGCGTTGCGTAGAACACGAGTCGGTTTAGAGGCACGAGCCACGGTTGGTTCAGTGGAAAGTTAGTCACGGTCGGTCGATACTTAAGGGAACACGTTATGTTCAAGTTAAGTTGGAAGGCTACGCAGTAGCTGTTCCCTGAGTTCGAAGAATGTAAAGTCTAAGTGATGGTTAGTCGCCGAGGCAACCCTGGTTTAGGGGCTCTGTAAAGAAAGTACGAAAAGCGGAAAGAGTAAAACAAAGGAACTGTGATAATAATGAGACCATGCATTACGTTAAGTCTAGAAGTTAGCGTAGGTGCGTGGTCATGGACGACTTGTCGACAAGAGAAAAGGTTTCTTCGATCGGCAATCCGGGGCCACGGGACCGACTCGGCCTAGGAAGAAACTGGTTGTAGCCGCGCTGGGTAGGTAATTAGTAGTACGGGGACTTGCATCGAGGATCGCAACCGGCGGTACAAGGGTCCCGTTTGCCAGGCTACGTCCAAAATTGCTGGTTAGGCCAGTGACCTTTCATATAGATGTGTCGGCACGGGCGGTAATCCGCGTGTGTGCCTTTGGATTGAGTTGAATATGTATGAGTTAAAAAAGACACAATGTCTGAGCCTAAGATTTGGCTACAGCGAAGGCGACGTACTCCGACACGAGATGTGGCGTCGAGTGTTAGGATGTTGGCATTGAGTTTGTACGAGTTAGGCTTGAGCTGTTGCGAGTTAAGTCGAAAAAGGGCCGTAGGGCAAGTTGTGTGAAGTTACGTTGAGTTGTTAGGCACGGCCTCGAAATATGAGGCACGGCCGCGTTGTCACAACACAAGTGTAGCCGAGACTAAGCGGGGAGGCACTACCTCGGAGATATTGAAGCACGAATCGAGTATCGCACGACCGAGTCGTTACGTCCCAGAGTTTGGCACGAAAGATAAGTATAAGTCGGTGCGTCGACAATGCAAGCACGAAAAAGGTCTAGAGGCAAGGAAATGGAGTCTTTCATGTAGTTGCATCTCTGATTATGGCCGTAAGGCGAACATGACTTGATAGGTTAACGTTGTTGGCACGAGGAGTGGTCTAGAGATAAAGTATGAGTTAACGTTGACATTGCAAGCAAGGGATGGTCCCGATACACAAGTTGCGCTAAGGCGCCGGTCCTAAAACTGATCCTAAGGCAAGAATAGAAAGACAATCATAAAAGGGTTTATGTTGCACAAAGTAAATGAATCATGTAGGTCTTGTATGGGTGGGCGAGGAGTTCACTCCACCAGTACAGTGGTACTGACACCCACACAGTGTTTTATGTGCAGGCACAGGTAGAAGCTCGTGGTGCGGAGCTCGCTTGGAGGCGTCGAGGCACGGAGTTCCTTGGCGAGTCGAAGCGTGCGGCCGCGTGATCTGAAGACTTATACAGGACATAATGTATGAACATCGCCTTCCGAAGCTTCTGCTGGCTCAAGCATTGTAATCGAGAGATGAGAGAGAGCAGAGTGACTTATAATCGAGAGAAAAGTGACCACGAGAGACTTGTAATTTGGCCTTGCGCCCACAGATGTAATCTTGTATTCAATATCAGTAAAGAGCTTCTTTTGAATGACTTGTGTTCATGTGTTACTTGTTCATAAATTCCGCTGCATGTTTCAATATTTCTGCTTGGGACTTCTGTGCGACGACCCCGGCGCTCTCTCTCAAATGTCCCTCGGCATGTCCATACAATAAGTCTAAATATTTTTGAAAGTTCGTACAAGCGTTCAATCTAACGCATCGGTAGGCCGTTGCCAAATGCGTCGATAGGGCCGTTGTGCCGAATGTTGCAAACTTGACTCGATAGAAAAGATGTGTTAATGTTAGCAAAGTCGCACGTGTTCCCAAATAGTCCTACGTCGACCTTAGCAAGTCGCGTACATGCCTAATTAGTCCAACGTCGACCCTAGCAATTGAGCGTGCAAACTCGGAATATAGTCCGCACGGGATGGCTATACACACGGCCTTTTGGCTAAGTTGTGTTTCGCGTCGCGCACCTCAACCCTTGGTGCAAACGAATCGCGAGCGATAACAAGTATCGCTCGGTCGGGAACGGAGATATACTTAGAGTGTCTATCAATAGGAACGCTATCGGACTAACGCTTAGGCGTACACGGAAGATTGATTTGGATTTCGAGAAAATAGTGCGAACGACTTAGTGCGTCGATACGATGCGAGCGGCTACGCTAGCGATTTGTCGAACGAATCTGAAGGATGTCTTAGCGAATGACGCGAATGTGATTGAGGACTAGATCGTATGGCTTGAATCCGAGTGGTGTATATGATAGGTTTGGAGAAGAATAAGAATGAGTGTCGACGACTAGTCGAGTGGCTCGAATCCGAGTGGTGTATGGTTTGTCTTTGGAATTGTTCGAGTGAATATTAAGGATTACGATTATTGCGGCGAGGCGATGCGATCGCGCAAAGCCTTAGAACGTGTCATGCTTAGTTGGTCGTGACTTCGAATGTCCCGAACGAGCATCTCGTTCGGACAACTTGTGAATGAGCAACGCGAGTTAGAAAACGATTCAGAACGATGGATGAAAATGAATGGTCTTGATCGAGGAAACTTAGAGGATCGCGCGTGCGATATCGGATTGATGCAAATGAAATTTGACTTGACTTTTGAACAAACAATCTTGAAACGAGCTTGAGGAATAGCGATCGAACTTGATCTTGAATATCGAGAAAATTGTGGAATATCCAACTCGGACAATAGCATTAGTCGCACGACTCGAAATTGGTTGTAAAGGAAGATCGTCAGGTTACGCATGTCGTCGATGGTATTGAGGCGTATCACAAGGATCGATATGCGATAACTCGGGGGTACTCTGACTCGGCAAATGACGATCGTGCAAATGTCATTGTTTCGATGGATGCTATAATCGAGATATTAAAATGTGTCGAGGAAAGGATAAACTTGGCTAGAGAATTTTCTAAGTTGAACGAATGACGATCGAACTTGGCTTGGATGAAAACTGGAATGTTTGGATTTGCTTCGTCGATAACCACAACTTCGACATCCTTGTCTTATGCGAGCGCAACCCGAGCCTCACATATACGTCGTGCCGATTTGAGACGATCACTCCGCGTGAGCGCTGGTATGGTGATCCATACAGCAGGAGTGGTTGAACTTGGATGGCGTGGCAATCTGTATGCTTCGACTTGTGGTTTGACGCGAAGATGACTCGAGAATGAATTATGTGTTTGAATAATTGAATTTGAGGATTGCGTAGGTCCTATCCGCGTATCGAGAATTAATGAGTCTAAGCTCAAACAAGAGTTACGCTCCGATGAGAATGATTATTTCGCGGGAGCGTTGCATGGTGATTCATGAACCACCGCGGATTTTTGGACTCGCGTGAGATTGGGGCGCAACGTATTGTCGAGCGTGTAACACCCAGTTTTTCAAATGAGGGTATTTTGGTCATTTTCAAAATTTTGGAATTATTTTGGTATTTTTATTATTAAATATAATTAATATGATTTTTAGTGATTTTGGTGATTTTTGGTAGAATTGTTTTGACCCTATATTTGACTTTGACTCATGTTGACTAGGAGACCGTCCTAGTGGCTAACCTAGGTCAAGACACTTTGGTTAGGTTAAGAAACCCTAGTGTGACCTAAGTTAATTATTTCAAGTTCATTAGAATTGGTTTGGGGTGATTAGGAGCTAGTTTGGCCTAAGAATGGCTTGTGTAGCCACAAGTCAAATCATGACTTAAACTAGATATGACCCAACTAGCTAGCCAAAACCCTAACCCTAGGGCCTATGGCCAGCCACATAACAGTCCCTCCCCCTATTTATATCCTCCCAAATTTTAGGGCTAGCCTCCTTTCATTAGGGTTCATCAAGTTTTAGAAAGAGGTAAAGTTCCATCCTTACAAATTTATAGAAAATCCAAATTAGGTCCTTTTTTCCTTCAAACAAATTCCTATAGGCTCTAAATATTGTTCTCTTGCTGTTGGGATTGAGTTTTGACAGGGAGCACACAATTTGAGGAGCTTTGGTGCTTTGAAGGATCCCCTTCCTTGGTATTTTTTTGGAGCTTGGAACATCAATAGGTATAATCCTTACCACTGCTCCTAAAACCCAGTAAAAATCATTTCTAAGATCCCCTAGCCCTTACCCAACAGTATGGGAAGCAAACCCTAGGTTTCGAGCTCGTTTCGTGTCCGTATCGGACACGTATCAGAGCTTGATCCAGGTGCTCGACGAAATGTCCCAAAGGACTGCTCGATCGAGTTTTCCTAATCTTTTTGAATAGGAAGCTAGATCTAGGTGTCGTCTAGGGTTCCCTAGTGTCGTGTGCTATTGTTTGTGTCCTGTTGTGTCGTGGGGAGCACGGGACACGTGTGTGCGGGCGTGTGCGCGCGGCACTGTAGCTCCCCTGCTACTCGGGGGCTACTGCACGCTGGACACGCAACGCCGACACGTGAAAATCGGTCTGTGGTTCGTGTCAATGACTGACACGAGGCTCGTCAAGTTTTGCGAGTCCTCGTGTCGTGTCGGACACGTTCTTGGGTGTGCACGGGAAATGGCTGTGTGCGTGCGTGGGCTGAGTGTTGTGCTGTTTGGTTTAATCATTTTTAATGATTCAAGTTGTGTTTAGATGATTAATTAGATCTCAAATTAACATGTTAAATCTCTGCTACACATTTGTTTGGGTTTTAAATGGTGTTGGGTTCGTATTTGAATAGAACAGTGTAAAAAGAACTCTGATACTTAAGATACTGTTTTTCCCCAGATTTGAATGATTTGAAATTCCTATTCCTGTTATGTTTTATCAATTAGATTGAACCCACATATCATGTTATATGTTAACTAAGTTCTAGACTCAATTATAACCTTTTGGGTAGTGAGTAGGGGATTTTGGCTGTTGGGTTCATTCGAAATGGCAAAATCTGATATTAGTCTCAGTTTTCATCAAACTGAGAATGCATAAGGGGACTAACTGTGGTATAGAGAATAGTTTAACTCATTTCTTTGTGTTCTTGCAAAACTGTGAATGAGATCCCTTAATGTATTGCAACCTGGACATGTTAATTGGTTATGTGTGATTCATGAGTTTACATTATTGGTCCAATGTTTTCGTAATAACTGTTAGTTTTTACTAAACCTGAGATATCTCATTTGAACTGTTAGATGTTTTATTCATGAATGTTAACCTGAGATTTAGTTCTCAGTCTCGCAATCCTGAGAATAGGATTTTCATAGTGTATTCATATGCTATTTAATCGATTCCTTTCATTACTTCACTGTTGCCTCATTGCCATGTTGTTTAACTGAGTTGGTTCTTAAAACCTGAAATTTGATATCCTACAAAAACCTGAGAATGGATTTAATATACTGTGTTCACTATTTACCAACTATTTTCCTGTTTTCTGAGTTTGGGTAGGGACTGAATGAGGTTAGTTTGTAAACTGAGTTCCTTTCCTTTGTACTGACTGAATAGCTCCAAACCTGAGAGTTAACTTCTTCACTGTTAAGGACTGTTACTTGATTGCCTGTGTTGATTCCTTAACCTGTGATACTTGAGTTCTTTGAACCTGTCATTGAACTGAAATGATAAGTTCAAGATTTAAACTGATTTTCCCTTCCTGCACACAGGATATCCCATTTATATTGCCACTGTTACCTATAACTAACACATGTGGTGACTGTAGGACTGTAATGAATGTTGTTCAATTCCAGATTTCACTTTGTGAATAGCTCATTGATTTTACTTTATTTCCTGCATATAACCTTCACTGTTAACTGTTAAGAACTGGAGAATGCTTGCACTAGTGTTCATGATCACCAAATGCATCCTGCAAACTTACTCTTAAAACTGAATAGTGTAAGCATGACATTGTATTCCCTTCTTTTACTGCAACTGAAATTCCCTTCCTATTCTTCATGACAATACACTGTAATATGTTAACCCCTGTTCCCAATTCACTGTAAACTTAATGTAGGTTGTCATTAGTTCAATGTTTTCCCTCATTGCTATGTGTTTCTATTTTCTGAAATTATAGCACTGCACTGATTTCTTTCTTTTCCTTTTCCTGTCATTACACACTTGTATCAATGCACACACAACACTTGTATTTCCCCTTGTATACCTATATATAACAATGCATGATTGTAGTGACATTAGTTCCTATATGCATATATTAGATGAATGTGATATAAGTGAATGGTACTTTGTGGTTGAATAGGCATTGTCGTAGATACATATATATAGAGGCTTTCCTATTCATGTGTATGTGTGATCTATATATATATTGTATATATAGTGTGTGTAGTGTCTTGATATGTGATATGGGTTATAGAGTGAGATAGAGGTCCTAATAGGCTATTTAGCCATAGTACAACTTAGAGTAGATTGTTAGAACCTAGAATGGGTTAGTGAGACTTAGATTTGACTTGGTTGACCTAGTTTGACTTCTAGGGTTGACCAGAGTTGACCAAGAGTTGACTTTGGTTTAGATTGACCTAGATTCATGTAGAACGTATTGTAGTGCATATTATTACCATTCTGGACTCGTTGTGACTTGTGCTGTTCTAATAGGAGCCAGACACCACTCCTCGGACAGTATTTTCATCTCAGACTTTCAGCTAGCAGGCGAGTACATTCTCTGATCTTTTCATACTTATCTGGATTATATTCTTGCTCTAGATTACTCTACTTGATGCTGACACGTATCTTCACGGATTAGTACTATATGGATCCTTTTCTGAGATGTTATCCCTTTACGGGTGCATCGGATATTTTATGTTCATGTACTTTATCATGTGCATCAGGTACTCCTTGTACTCGTACTAGTTCATGTTTTTACATGTTCTCATGTGCTTTCACGTGCCTCATGTACTACTCATTACATGAGTTCACGTATCTTAGTTGTATTCATGTGCTTATAACGTAACTTGAATGGATCCTTGTGTACTGGTTGGAGCGGGGTGAGTAGAATTGGTTATGTGAACACTATCCCCAGTAGCTGTATAAATGTGCCTCTTTATTTGTATTCATGTGCCCCCAAGCCGTTTACATAACCATTATGCTCTAAATCACGTAGCCACTTACAGTCTCTACTATCATGTATTTACTTTCAGTTATAAAATATCTCCTGTTTACTCGTACTTCCTTTTCAGCACTTCCTGTATTTTACTCTATTGCATGATTTATACTCCTAACCTGCTATGAACTATTTTGAGAGATATGTGCTCGTTCCCGTCCTGACTGGACCTGTTGAAAATTTTACAGTGAATGATGAGGCTCTGGTGTCTATCCCTCTTGGTGCAGCGTTAGACATCACTAGTGACTTGGACCTGCTAGCAGTTGGTGTTACTTTCATTAGTTTAGGATTATCTTACTATTTTGGGATTACTGTACTAGACTTTGAGATATCCTAATGTATTTATTTTAGTCACTTAGATTCTGGATTTGTATCTCTGTGATGTTACATTCCTGGTTGTTATCTATCTTTATCTTTCTATCTCATTCCTGTTCTATCCTAGATGTGGTTGAGTTATATTGTGTTATGTCACCCTCATTCGGGGAGTATAACTGTATATTACCCTTATCTGTTAGATGTTATGACCTAGGACAGCGTTCTACCGCCGATGCTGCGGCGTAGGCTGGACGTACCCACGTCACGTGCCCTATTTCTAGGGTGCGGGTCGTGACACGTTTTTAGTGGTGGCCCATGCAGGTCGAGTTTATGTAGTGGTATTCGAACTAGAGTATCACTACAGCCTGCAGTAGGATTAGGACATATTTTTAAAGGGTACTCAATCACAGTTAGGATTCCTTGAAGGATTCCTGGGACGACCCTTGAGAATCTTATTTAAAGTTCAATTTGAATCATTTCCCTTGTTTGCTGCTCTCACTCCTTGATTATTGAATTTGATTTTTTTGGATCGTTGTTGATTTGATATTCCTATCGAGATGAATTTTATAGCCTGAGTTACGATATTTTCTGATAACATATATTGACGGGAATACAGGGATGGTAAAACGTCTACATGATTATGGAACCTGTAGTTTATCGCATCCATATTAGCTGGCGTGGCAGAAACATGGAGACCTGTCTTCGGATGTACGTATCTTGGTTATGAGATTTGGAATTTCTCGCAGCTATACTAGTCGGCATAGCGAGATTTCCAGACGACATGATTGTAGAGGTGCATACCCTAGTTATGGAATCTATCGTTATTCGCAGCCTTGCTTACTGGCATGGCGAGGACTCTGAGTAACATAATTTTGGACAGACGCATATGATTATCAGATTGTATCTTGAGAAGATTTTTAAACATATCATCTCTATCGTACCATTCTGTTGTATAAATTGTACCCCATCATCAAATAACTTAGGAGTAGGAGTTGAGTAGGAGTAGCCTAGCTGTTACTATAACCTTGTGTAACTTCTTGCAATAAATTCTTCCTAATACAATGAATTGGTGTTTCTGCTAGACCTTAACTTAGATTGATGTTATAGCTCTGGTTTCAAATAGTTCATTCTTTAAACAGATAGGCAGAACGGATTTTATCATTATTTTTTTCTTGCCATTGATTCTTGTATTACCCTAATATATATAGTGGACACAGATACTTGCCTGACACGTATGCATACTGCACTTGTTTACCAACCTATCTAAATGCATGTTAACATGATTAATGTTAAGTTCTCAAATCCTAGTATTCCAATATAGTGCAGTATCAGTGACTAGTTCTATGCTCTCCATATTAAATTTGTAATTTAAATTTAAATTTCATGTTATTAGTTGCTTACATCACTACACATGTATGTTATATACAGGGCTTTATTTCAAACAAATTGGTTGAGTTTTGTGTTGAATTGTCAAATCTGAGATTGCGTACATAGTAAACCCTTAACCTTGGATTCTAAGAGTTTAGTTCAAATTGCAGTTTTAAATTGTAATGTTTTAAGCCGTATACATGGTTGTGTGCAGGTATATAATGTTAGGTTCATACTCTTATATGTTAGGTTGTGGTTGTGGTGAACTTTGAGTTGGTTTTGATGTTCGAATTCTCCAAAATTTTGAAAACTGAATTCATGATTACATTTTTTTTTACACTGTTATCAATATGTGTAGTTCAATTTCAGATCTAATATGTAATGATGAGCTAAACTGAATGATTGAACCCCTTTATTTCAAGTCTTAACCCATGTACACTTAACACTCTACACTAATGTTCACAACTGCCATGATAACCTAACCTTTCATCTCTATGTTATGATAATATAGCCATATAGATATACATATATACACGGTTAACCATACATGCTAGGAGTAATAGCTTGTACCTTATAGACTGCTTAACTAATATGCCATGAATAGTGTAACTTGATAGCTATAGTTGAGACCCAAATCCTCCTATAACACCCTCATGTATATGCCACAAACTACATGACCTTTACATAATGTTAGCTTTTCCCTCTAACACTCTCTCTTCTATATATATTAGATTGTGATTGAATTCAATTCTATTGACTTTCGTTCCTTAAACTTTTGGTTTTTATTTTTTCTTAAATAGTACCCTTTATAGGTGATTGGTAGTTGTCTTATTTTATTTTCTTGATAAATACCAGTTTTACAGATAGGATGGTAGACTGCTGTACAGCCTTAATGATTGTTGTGTTTTTTTTATTCCTTCCAGTATGGCACCCATGACCCGAGCCTGTCGCCTGAGAGCAGCTGCAGCTACTGACAGTGTGCTTCCACCTCCTATTGCTCAGGAGGTAGTGACCCCTCAGGCTGACCCCAAGGTAGTGGCACCTCCCGCCATCGAGGAGGTGTCAGCATCCTTACCAGAGAGTATTCCTCCACCACCTGTTACTCAGGAGAGAGTGGCAGTCTCATCTGAGACCAAGAGTTCTTCCCCATCTCCTCGTCTGCCTCCAGGAGCAGTACCCCATACCATACCCTCGGCAGGTTTGTTTCCTGACGGAGCTCAGATATCCAGACTTCTCCAGGATGTGTTGGAGACACAGAGAGTTCAGACTGAGATCCTAAAGGAGCAGGGTCGTGGAATCCAACTGCTGTGGGATTTGGTGCATTCAGGAGGGGAGCCTAGTTCTAAGAGGCCGAGGAGCAGTGTATACCCAGAGCCCCGTGAACACCCAGACCATCAACCTAGACCAGCCTACCCAGTCCAGACTCCTGTTCAGCAGAGGCCAGCTGAGAGAGTTCCTACCTGCGCCTTCTGTAAGAAGCCTGGACATGTGTGGGACATCTGTAGGAAGAGAAGAGGAGTGTGCCTGTTGTGTGGGTCAGCTGCACACAGACTGCGAGACTGTCCTGCTGCACTTATCTCAGCCAGGACTCCGCCTTCGGGAGGGAGTTCCAGCCATCAGACCTAGTTGGAGGTGAGTCCTTGACCTATATCTTAGCCAGTCTTTGAAAATTTATGCACCCTACCATATTGTTATATGTTTTGATATCTTGTGATTGCCTAGTACTGTAGATTGTTAGTGTAACTAGATGAGACCCCAGACTGATACTACATGTCATGACCCCATAAGTTACATTTTCCAACTGAATGATTTAAATAGGTTCTGAGATTTTGATTGTGGGGGTTTGACCTAGAAGGGGTACGATCATCTTAATTTCGAGGACGAAATTTTTCTAAGGTGGGTAGGATTGTAACACCCAGTTTTTCAAATGAGGGTATTTTGGTCATTTTCAAAATTTTGGAATTATTTTGGTATTTTTATTATTAAATATAATTAATATGATTTTTAGTGATTTTGGTGATTTTTGGTAGAATTGTTTTGACCCTATATTTGACTTTGACTCATGTTGACTAGGAGACCGTCCTAGTGGCTAACCTAGGTCAAGACACTTTGGTTAGGTTAAGAAACCCTAGTGTGACCTAAGTTAATTATTTCAAGTTCATTAGAATTGGTTTGGGGTGATTAGGAGCTAGTTTGGCCTAAGAATGGCTTGTGTAGTCACAAGTCAAATCATGACTTAAACTAGATAGGACCCAACTAGCTAGCCAAAACCCTAACCCTAGGGCCTATGGCCAGCCACATAACAGCCCCTCCCCCTATTTATATCCTCCCAAATTTTAGGGCTAGCCTCCTTTCATTAGGGTTCATCAAGTTTTAGAAAGAGGTAAAGTTCCATCCTTACAAATTCATAGAAAATCCAAATTAGGTCCTTTTTTCCTTCAAACAAATTCCTATAGGCTCTAAATATTGTTCTCTTGCTGTTGGGATTGAGTTTTGACAGGGAGCACACAATTTGAGGAGCTTTGGTGCTTTGAAGGATCCCCTTCCTTGGTATTTTTTTGGAGCTTGGAACATCAATAGGTATAATCCTTACCACTGCTCCTAAAACCCAGTAAAAATCATTTCTAAGATCCCCTAGCCCTCACCCAACTGTATGGGAAGCAAACCCTAGGTTTCGAGCTCGTTTCGTGTCCGTATCGGACACGTATCAGAGCTTGATCCAGGTGCTCGACGAAATGTCCCAAAGGACTGCTCGATCGAGTTTTCCCAATCTTTTTGAATAGGAAGCTAGATCTAGGTGTCGTCTAGGGTTCCCTAGTGTCGTGTGCTATTGTTCGTGTCCTGTTGTGTCGTGGGGAGCACGGGACACGCGTGTACGGGCGTGTGCGCGCGGCACTGTAGCTCCCCTGCTACTCGGGGGCTACTGCGCGCTGGACACGCAATGCCGACACGTGAAAATCGGTCTGTGGTTCGTGTCAATGACTGACACGAGGCTCGTCAAGTTTTGCGAGTCCTCGTGTCGTGTCGGACACGTTCTTGGGTGTGCACGGGAAATGGCTGTGTGCGTGCGTGGGCTGAGTGTTGTGCTGTTTGGTTTAATCATTTTTAATGATTCAAGTTGTGTTTAGATGATTAATTAGATCTCAAATTAACATGTTAAATCTCTGCTACACATTTGTTTGGGTTTTAAATGGTGTTGGGTTCGTATTTGAATAGAACAGTGTAAAAAGAACTCTGATACTTAAGATACTGTTTTCCCCAGTTTTGAATGATTTGAAATTCCTATTCCTGTTATGTTTTATCAATTAGATTGAACCCACATATCATGTTATATGTTAACTAAGTTCTAGACTCAATTATAACCTTTTGGGTAGTGAGTAGGGGATTTTGGCTGTTGGGTTCATTCGAAATGGCAAAATCTGAGATTAGTCTCAGTTTTCATCAAACTGAGAATGCATAAGGGGACTAACTGTGGTATAGAGAATAGTTTAACTCATTTTTTTGTGTTCTTGCAAAACTGTGAATGAGATCCCTTAATGTATTGCAACCTGGACATGTTAATTGGTTATGTGTGATTCATGAGTTTACATTATTGGTCCAATGTTTTCTTAATAACTGTTAGTTTTTACTAAACCTGAGATATCTCATTTGAACTGTTAGATGTTTTATTCATGAATGTTAACCTGATATTTAGTTCTCAGTCTCGCAATCCTGAGAATAGGATTTTCATAGTGTATTCATATTCTATTTAATCGATTCCTTTCATTACTTCACTGTTGCCTCATTGCCATGTTGTTTAACTGAGTTGGTTCTTAAAACCTGAAATTTGATATCCTACAAAAACCTGAGAATGGATTTAATATACTGTGTTCACTGTTTACCAACTATTTTCCTGTTTTCTGAGTTTGGGTAGGGACTGAATGAGGTTAGTTTGTAAACTGAGTTCCTTCCCTTTGTACTGACTGAATAGCTCCAAACCTGAGAGTTAACTTCTTCACTGTTAAGGACTGTTACTTGATTGCCTGTGTTGATTCCTTAACCTGTGATACTTGAGTTCTTTGAACCTGTCATTGAACTGAAATGATAAGTTCAAGATTTAAACTGATTTTCCCTTCCTGTACACAGGATATCCCATTTATATTGCCACTGTTACCTATAACTAACACATGTGGTGACTGTAGGACTGTAATGAATGTTGTTCAATTCCAGATTTCACTTTGTGAATAGCTCATTGATTTTACTTTATTTCCTGCATATAACCTTCATTGTTAACTGTTAAGAACTGGAGAATGCTTGCACTAGTGTTCATGATCACCAAATGCATCCTGCAAACTTACTCTTAAAACTGAATAGTGTAAGCATGACATTGTATTCCCTTCTTTTACTGCAACTGAAATTCCCTTCCTATTCTTCATGACAATACACTGTAATATGTTAACCCCTGTTCCCAATTCACTGTAAACTTAATGTAGGTTGTCATTAGTTCAATGTTTTCCCTCATTGCTATGTGTTTCTATTTTCTGAAATTATAGCACTGCACTGATTTCTTTCTTTTCCTTTTCCTGTCATTACACACTTGTATCAATGCACACACAACACTTGTATTTCCCCCTTGTATACCTATATATAACAATGCATGATTGTAGTGACATTAGTTCCTATATGCATATATTAGATGAATGTGATATAAGTGAATGGTACTTTGTGGTTGAATAGGCATTGTCATAGATACATATATATAGAGGCTTTCCTATTCATGTGTATGTGTGATCTATATATATATTGTATATATAGTGTGTGTAGTGTCTTGATATGTGATATGGGTTATAGAGTGAGATAGAGGTCCTAATAGGCTATTTAGCCATAGTACAACTTAGAGTAGATTGTTAGAACCTAGAATGGGTCAGTGAGACTTAGATTTGACTTGGTTGACCTAGTTTGACTTCTAGGGTTGACCAGAGTTGACCAAGAGTTGACTTTGGTTTAGATTGACCTAGATTCATGTAGAACGCATTGTAGTGCATATTATTACCATTCTGGACTCGTTGTGACTTGTGCTGTTCTAATAGGAGCCAGACACCACTCCTCGGACAGTATTTTTATCTCAGACTTTCAGCTAGCAGGGAGTACATTCTCTGATCTTTTCATACTTATCTGGATTATATTCTTGCTCTAGATTACTCTACTTGATGCTGACACGTATCTTCACGGATTAGTACTATATGGATCCTTTCCTGAGATGTTATCCCTTTACGGGTGCATCGGGTATTTCATGTTCATGTACTTTATCATGTGCATCAGGTACTCCTTGTACTCGTACTAGTTCATGTTTTTACATGTTCTCATGTTCTTTCACGTGCCTCATGTACTACTCATTACATGAGTTCACGTATCTTAGTTGTATTCATGTGCTTATAACGTAACTTGAATGGATCCTTGTGTACTGGTTGGGGCGGGGTGAGTAGAATTGGTTATGTGAACACTATCCCCAGTAGCTGTATAAATGTGCCTCTTTATTTGTATTCATGTGCCCCCAAGCCGTTTACATAACCATTATGCTCTAAATCACGTAGCCACTTACAGTCTCTACTATCATGTATTTACTTTCAGTTATAAAATATCTCATGTTTACTCGTACTTCCTTTTCAGCACTTCCTGTATTTTACTCTATTGCATGATTTATACTCCTAACCTGCTATGAACTATTTTGAGAGATATGTGCTCGTTCCCGTCCTGACTGGACCTGTTGAAAATTTTACAGTGAATGATGAGGCTCTGGTGTCTATCCCTCTTGGTGCAGCGTTAGACATCACTAGTGACTTGGACCTGCTAGCAGTTGGTGTTACTTTCATTAGTTTAGGATTATCTTACTATTTTGGGATTACTGTACTAGACTTTGAGATATCCTGAGATGTATTTATTTTAGTCACTTAGATTCTGGATTTGTATCTCTGTGATGTTACATTCCTGGTTGTTATCTATCTTTATCTTTCTATCTCATTCCTGTTCTATCCTAGATGTGGTTGAGTTTTGTGTTATGTCACCCCCATTCGGGGAGTATAACTGTATATTACCCTTATCTGTTAGATGTTATAACCTAGGACAGCGTTCTACCGTCGATGCTGTGACGTAGGCTGGACGTACCCACGTCACGTGCCCTATTTCTAGGGTGCGGGTCGTGACAGAGCGAGACGACCTTGTGATCGAATACATGAATTGGTTAGAATTGGTGAATTGAAGGGATTCGAATATATGCAACGCGTGCCGTAATGCGAATTAGGTGATCGTGCTCAATGTTTAGAAATCTGAGTGACGCGAGCTTGGGTAGAAGACCCCGTGTGATCGACTTTGGTTTGACCCTTGGATTGGGGTCAGTGTTGGCATTATTGTTGGGGAACTATGATTCCAATCCTGACATTGACTTAGCCTCGCAAAGATTGGCCTAGCGGTTAGACGAAACGTCCCTGTTGCAAGTGTTAGCAATCGAAATGATTGATCTTGAGGATTGGTATGAATGGATGGTGTGAATCGCGAATATAGGAAACCCTGCTCATGAGGCTCGACTGACATGCATATATTTCAGGGACGCCTGGGTTTGTGCACGATGCGACTCGAGTAAGATGACAATTTTTTTATCATGCAGCTTGGCTGAATGCATGTATTTTGGGGACGCTTGGAATGCATGCACGATCCAGCCAAGTGATACGAGGAGTTCAAGCAAGACTTGAAAAATGGAAGAGTGTCGAGATCTTGAAATCGTGTTAAAGGAAAGATTGATAATAGTGCGCGCGTGGCTCGGAATCGAAGAAACGCGTAGGCGAAGTGCGTAAGATAGTTCCGTGCCCAGGCACGATTAAGTCTTGGCCATAGAAATGGTAGGATAGCTTGCCTTCAGGAAAGTCTCGAGGATGAGACTTGTTCTGAGTGGTGTATGTTGTAGTGCCCCGTCCCGTAAAGTCAATCGGAGGAATCGGAACGCCGACGGCGTTCAGACTTAGCCTTACAACGGCTTGCTCGGAGACATCGCTCAGGTGGGGTAGTTTCGGTGAACTCTCCTCATCTTTGCCTTCACCTAATAAATCATGTTTTCAACTTGCACAAGTTAGGCTTGATAATAAAAGCTACGCATCCACATAGCTAAGGAAATAATCCCGACGGTTTGAATCGAGTTAGAACATGGAAAACGTCCCACGGTCGGCTTAGAGTTGTTGCACGGCGTGCTTTGAAAATGACACTCGATCCTTCGTCCCGTGGCTTGGGAGAAGGAAAGTTGGTCTTCGGTGCAAAAGCTGAGAGTTAGCCTAAGTCATAGGCGTCGCCCGCACAAATGCTTGCTAAAGCATGCACGGTCCTGTCCCGCAAGGCTTGGCATAGCCTTTGCTCGTCCCTTGGGTTATGTTGTAGGCTTGAGTGAGTTAGGCAAAGTTATGCCGGTCGACCTAAGTTATTCTACGTGTTGTCCCGCTCATTCTGCGGTTGTCAAGATAAATAGTCCCACGACCCCAAGGCCCATCATATGAAGTATGACTTGGGCGATAGCGTTGCGTAGAACACGAGTCGGTCACTACAACAAAAAACCCTTTTAATGACGGCTAGAAAGCGTCATTAATGACGAACCATGACGCTTTTTTTTTCCACAGCAACCGTTATGAAAACGGGTGTTATAAATGCTTTTTAAAAGCGTCATAAAATAACCGTCATGAATAGTTTCTATAAAAGCGTTATGAATAGTTAATATATAGTGCACAATTCAGAACAATTTTAAAATGTCATGAATAGATAATATGTATAGGCTCAATGCAGCACATTTATAACACTTTATACTATTCAAATTAGCATATTTATAATGCTCTATACTGCACAGTATATATTACATTCCAAAAACTTAACATTATATATCACCATCTTTATTACATTTCTCAAAATAGAGTACATATCAACATCTTCATTACATTGAATATCCAAATACATATATATATTTAGAACAGTAAAACACACAGTAGTGGTTCCCTCACAATTGAGAACAAAGTGCAACAAAATGCTAAGGTGTAGAAATAAGCCTAAATTGAATACATAATCAAAAGTCTCCATCCAACCTCTTTCTCCAATTCTGGTAGTGCCTTCTTGAGTTTGCTGATAGTATCGGCCCGTAGTGCTTTGAGGCCTCTACGCCATTCTTCCTGCCATAATGTTAACACTCTCCTGAATAGCCTTAGCATAGTCCAGGACAATCTGTCCCGAGGCATTCTGATACTCACGGGGCGTATCCACGTAAAGAAGTTTCTGGCATATTTAATTTGGCAGAGTCTGGGCAAGACCTCAACAGTTGTTTCTACAAACAAATAAGAAACAACATTCAATCAAATGACAAAAATCAACTCAACCCCACCAAAGGAGGCTACATAGAAGTTCAAATTAACAAATAATAAAACCATAAGTCTGACTCATGAACATCAGATAATACAAAATAAGATCAAACTAGTATGTAACAGGAATATATCCATTTTGCTAAGAATATAAATGAATAACGTTGATGGTGATGGGAACGAGGATAACACGTACCAAATCCAAGGCCAGGCTTATGGTTGCATATTTCGCAGTGCCATACATCCTGAAAAATTGCATATTTATTAAGCTTTGAAACTTGTAATGAACCAGACCGATTGCAGGATTTCTATCAAATCTTTCAAGCACAAATTTCGTGGTAATATGAGAGGGACACACTCAACAACACCCGATATAGACCAGCAATGGCAACAAAAAGTTTGATAAGCTCCTATCAGTTTCCAAGCATACCTGAGGGAAAACGCCAGTAGTTTGCCGCCCATTCCCATACTGAGAAACGCACCATCTCTTCCTGGCATTTGGTGCAAAGTACTCAGCAACGAACTTTCTCCAGAACTCGATATTGTTCTCCTGTACTAGGTAGAATTACAATAAACAAGAGAACAGAAGTAAGACAATACAACACCTCGCACCATCGCAAAGAACAGAAGCTTGCCTCGGGCCTGTGCTGCATGAGATTTATCTGTGCGGCGGCACATGCTTCGTAATCTTTATCTGAGCTAAAATGTCATTGACTTGTCTAAAGATCTCCATTAATCTATATAATAAAGATCAAAAGATAGAAGGTATATCAAATACAAACTCGTATATGTATCAACTACTAATAAAAATATTATTAAATAATATAAATAAAAAATAATTTTAAAAATTGAATTATCAAGGAGTGTTAGATACACGAAAATATCTAGTGCCATATAATGTAATGTAATGAACAAGAAAATACGCAAGTCTACTCCTCAGATAACACATACAAGGAAGTAAAACTGAAGAGAAACCAATCAAAGAATCAAATAGCCAACGCCAAGATATTAGCAGCAAGAAGGATGGTGTTGGACTACAAGCTGGCCAACAAAGTCCAGGAAAAAAAAAGTAATATTACTTGTAAAATCAATGTAATTCCGCTAATAACCGATACTAGGAGCTTCTTGTAATAATAACAAAACCTGAAGAGATGCACTCATCTACAAAGAGGGGCTGATTTTGCAGAAGTTTTCGCACAAACTATACTTTTACTTTGACATCCAGTAAATAAGAATAAGAAATGTACAAACTGATGCAACCAGGGAGAGGATGATGGTGTCCATCGACATAAAACACAACTAGAAATACCTGCAGATTTCTGTAAGCTGGCTTTGTATATAGGTGTTCAATGCCCAAAACATACCGATCAATCATTCCAGCAGAATTACATGCGGGGCCAAGATCACCTCTTACCCCACACTTTACCTACAGTCACGACAATCAGAATAGTTAATACAGTCTGGTTTAGCAGTTGATTATAGTCAAGCAGTCCCCCTTAATTGTCTTCACTCCACTCACTATTTATTTATCAAAGATATAGTGTGAAAAAACAGAATAAACTGTAATGAATAGCTATGTTGCATGAATACGGATACAGATAGAGACACGATACGGATACACACACCATTTTTCCGTGTCCGTGCAACATAGAGAAATAGTAATGTAGCATACTCACAGAAACCTAGCCCATCTCAAAGGTCTGGATCCCACATCCTTTTGGACAAATCTCTCAATGTCATCTTAATCAGGTCATACTTTTATTCCAAAAAGCATTGGACATGGGTTCCGGAGAAGTGGAGAACATTGGAATTAGGTTGATGAATGAAGAACAAAAAGTAACAATTTTTGCTTATGAAAAGAATAAACATCTTCAAAAAGGTTCAAGTTATTTTAAGCCTACTAAAAGGTGTGTCCTACAGAGTTTACTAATAGGAATCTTAGCAAGTGTTCCATTATTGTGTATGCTGACTATTTTATAAATTGTAGCAACTTTGTCTCATAGCAAGGAGATGCAGGTTAGACTCCTGTCTAACTAAATCGTCTTTTGCTTCTCCCTTTTTTTTTCCTTTGCATCAAACCCCTAACTCATCATATTTATAGAAAACCTTGGACGAATTGAAATAGGAAGCATAATTAGCTGATGGTAGATTCATCTGTGTTACTTGTCAGGCACCCATGTAGGTCAATAATTAGATTCCACTGAGGAACCCTGCACGCCACCTCCCACCCCCACACCCACCCCTACCCCTTTCCACACCCACAACTACCACCACCACCAAAGTTTCATGATTTCTAGATTTTGCCAACTCTGGCTTGTCGCAGTCAAAATTGTTAATAATTGCTTTAACTGGATACTGTTGCTTATGAAAATTGTTAGAGATGCTACTAAAAGTGCAAGAAAGAAGTGTGCACATAAGGATAGCAATGGGAATATAGAGTCAAAAGCAAATAAAAGAATAAAACCATAAATCTAACTCCTAGCCAAGTGATCGATCATTCAAGTATTCAACCAGCCTTCAGTATGAGATGATTACTATGGAACCGTTAGTACTAGGAGTAGCAATTGTATAATAAACTGCAATGATATGCACCTGAGGGCATCTGCAAAAGGTGTGGGTTGTTGTCACCACTAGAAACATGTAAACAGGCATCACATGGTGACACAAACAAGTATGAGACAGATGCTTACTAAAATAGATACTATGATATCCAAGATACATCAGAATTTTAATTTAACTAAACCAGAAGGCTAGGAATAAATCTTTGGATAATTCCTTTAAGGTTGATAAAGTGCCTTATCATATCTTGATGTCGAAAAGATATGGCGACCTTAAGGAACCAATTAACAGGCTCTTAAGATCAGGGAATAAACTGTGGTTTATGCTTATCAAAGAATTTCTCGAATATACTAGAGATTGACCATAACATAGTTTTGTGCTGATGGGGACAAGAAATAGATGAGTAACTTGACCAGCATTGCTGATATGCAACAAATGTACATGGAAAGATACCTACTTTGCCCTGTCCAATTGGCTGTAATACGTACCCTTTGCCGTGTCCATCCATGCCAAACAACACGTGTGCATCTACCCACATCTCAAAGTTAAACAAATATGAAGTAGTGCACGTCCATGAGTCCGAAATATATTCATAAGATGAAGAGTAATAAGCCCCTATTTAGCAAATAGTACAAGATTTATGTACTCGCTCATTTTATACTGATCAAGTTCCTTGCGCACTCGACCACAATATAAATATTCAGTATGTGTGTGTGTGTGTGTATGTGTGTGATAATACACCACCTCCAA
This sequence comes from Iris pallida, assembly GCA_029216955.1. Lineage (NCBI taxonomy): Eukaryota > Viridiplantae > Streptophyta > Magnoliopsida > Asparagales > Iridaceae > Iris > Iris pallida. The sequence continues at coordinate 5,333,251 of JANAVB010027997.1, forward strand.
AAGTCCCATTTGTGTTCCACTAAAATGGATTGTGGACAGTAGAAACAAACTGCTCTTCACTAACGTGGAAAAATACAAACCAAGCTACATTTGGCTCCATAATGTTGGAACAATAGAATAAGATGAGAAGGAGATGTTAATCATGCAGGGTTCGAGGGTGTAAGCTGAACTAAAGAAGTTTTTGGGTATCTTTCTCGAATTGATATCATGCCTTATTGCCTCTCTGTAGTGAAGCATATTTTACCAAATTAGGGGTAGTTATATTGGTTGGGGAAATATATATTCAGCTCGCCAAGAGGCTAGTCTGTTAGTCATGGAGAGGATCAGTTGGGCATTTGTCCCCATGGGGTGGATTCATGGAAAGGGAGATCCAACTTCCAAAAGATACTTAAAGTCAGTTTTCATGTTGAGATTACTGAACATATAATTTCTAATGGCTGCAGTGGTATTTTTTTAGGAGGGTAGATATTAGATCTGTTAATTGAAGGGACGAATGAACAATTTTTTTTTTACCCAAGTGACTCAGTGTCTCGAGTCATGAAAACCATTTCTTTCTTTTTTTCTGAATAGTCGAACAACTGATAGCATATGGGCCACTGCCAACGATGGCTAGAGACCATCCTGTCGTAGTTCAGGCTCATCAGCAATGGCATAATTGTGTTGAGAAATTGAATTAGAATGTCACCTGGTTGCCTACTTATGAAAGGCTGGAGTTCTGTGGTCCAGGCCAAGATTTGCACTGTTCTCAAGTACGACATTGTTCGCCCATTTACGAAGAAAATGTACATGGAGGTCATCGGATCAATATGGTTTCGGACTCTCAAGTGCAATGTGGTCACATTTTTTTGAACGAATCCAACGATGAAGCTTAACGTACTGCTTCCTAGTACCATTTTGAGTTGTCAATCTTACTATTTCCCAACACAATTACATGAGATAGGAGGAACACAGACAGAAACAAGTATTAACTAGTTCAAATGATGAAGAAAAAAAAGTTTCAAATGATTTTGGGTGCAAAATAGGTAAAACCGTGATTGAAAATTTCTAACCAGAAACCTTATGATGATCATTTAAATATACTGAAACTGTAGAGGACCGCTGGCGGTTATTATTAGCCAGTAATGTGAGAAATCAAGCCTTTCTATGCACAAATGATATTGTGAATACAGAAAAAGATTAACCATATATAACACAAAACAAAACTCTGACAAAAAAAGATAAAAAGGGGGTATAGGTAACAATTTTCTGAAAGTTACAATACCTGCATTGCAGTCGCCCATCAGAATCAACACCAAAGGTCGAATTTGGACAAAAAACCTGATGCCTCGACCATGACAACCAAAGAGTAAATCTGGCATCAGAGGCAGAGTTCCATCACAGTAACTCACAAATTAAAATGGAGTTCTTCTAAATACCATAATTTCTTTGGCGAGCTCCTCGGCGGAGATGGAGCCGTTGCGGTCGAGGTCGAACATGGAGAAGGCGTGGCGGAGGTCCTCGAGGGCGGCAGTGGGGTCCACCTGGAGGATGTTGAGGTCGATGAACTCGTCGAGGCTGATGAAGCCGTCGCCGTCAGCGTCGGCCTCCTCCATCATCCGTCGCAGCCCTAATTTTGACAAGAACGGGCTCTAGGGTTAGGGTTTTGGAGTTGGGGGAAAGGAAGGAGAAGAAGAGGAGGAGAGGAGGGTGTTGCTGAACTAGAGTTAGGGTTTTGGATCTTTCCTTAGGATTTTGGAGTTGGGGGAGAGGAGGGAGGAGAAAGGAGGAGAAGGAGAATACCGATCAGAATTGGGGGAGAGAATTTTTTGTTGAAGCGCGCGGGTTGTAGAAGGATTTTGCCAAAAATTGAACTTAAAAAATATTACAAGTTTGCCACCGCTCTAAAATATTAATGACGTTTTGTTTTATAAACGTTATAAAAAGTCCAGAATTAGCCCAAACCGTCATAGAAAAAAGGTATTTTGAATTTTAATAACGCTTAGGTATCAGCCGTCATTAAATCCCATTATCAAGCATCATTAAAGGGTATTTTTGTTGTAGTGGGTTTAGAGGCACGAGCTACGGTTGGTTCAGTGGAAAGTTAGTCACGGTCGGTCGATACTTAAGGGAACACGTTATGTTCAAGTTAAGTTGGAAAGCTACGCAGTAGCCGTTCCCTGAGTTCGAAGAATGTAAAGTCTAAGCGATGGTTAGTCGCCGAGGCAACCCTGGTTTAGGGGCTCTGCAAAGGAAGTATGAAAAGCGGAAAGAGTAAAACAAAGGAACTGTGATAATAATGAGACCATGCATTACGTTAAGTCTAGAAGTTAGCGTAGGCGTGTGGTCATGGACGACTTGTCGACAAGGGAAAAGGTTTCTTCGAGCGGCAACCCGGGGCCACGGGACCGACTCGGCCTAGGAAGAAACTGGTTGTAGCCGCGCTGGGTAGGCAATTGGTAGTACGGGGACTTGCATCGAGGATCGCAACCGGCGGTGCAAGGGTCCCGTTTGCCAGGCTACGTCCAAAATGGCTGGTTAGGCCAGTGACCTTTCATATAGATGTGTCGGCACGGGCGGTAATCCGCGTGTGTGCCTTTGGATTGAGTTGAATATGTATGAGTTAAAAAAAGACACAATATCTGAGCCTAAGATTTGGCTACAGCGAAGGCGACGTGCTCCGGCACGAGATGTGGCGTCGAGTGTTAAGATGTTGGCATTGAGTTTGTACGAGTTAGGCTTGAGCTGTTGCGAGTTAAGTCGAAAAAGGGCCGTAGGGCAAGTTGTGTGAAGTTACGTTGAGTTGTTGGGCACGGCCTCGAAATATGAGGCACGGCCGCGTTGTCACAACACAAGTGTATCCGAGACTAAGCGGGGAGGCGCTGCCTCGGAGATATTGAAGCACGAATCGAGTATGGCACGACCGAGTCGTTACGTCCCAGAGTTTGGCACGAAAGATAAGTATAAGTCGGTGCGTCGACAATGCAAGCACGAGAAAGGTCTAGAGGCAAGGAAATGGAGTCTTTCGTGTAGTTGCATCTCTGATTATGGCCGTAAGGCGAACATGACTTGATAGGTTAACGTTGTTGGCACGAGGAGTGGTCTAGAGATAAAGTATGAGTTAACGTTGACATTGCAAGCACGGGATGGTCCCGATACACAAGTTGCGCTAAGACGCTGGTCCTAAAACTGATCCTAAGGCAAGAATAGAAAGACAATCATAAAAGGGTTTATGTTGCACAAAGTAAATGAATCGTGTAGGTCTTGTATGGGTGGGCGAGGAGCTCACTCCACCAGTACAGTGGTACTGACACCCTCACAGTGTTTCATGTGCAGGCACAGGTAGAAGCTCGTGGTGCGGAGCTCGCTTGGAGGCGTCGAGGCACGGAGTTCCTTGGCGAGTCGAAGCGTGCGGCCGCGTGATCTGAAGACTTATACATGACATAATGTATGGACATCGCCTTCCGAAGCTTTCGCTGGCTCAAGCATTGTAATCGAGAGATGAGAGAGAGCAGAGTGACTTGTAATCGAGAGAAAAGTGAGTACGAGAGACTTGTAATTTGGCCTTGCGCCCACAGATGTAATCTTGTATTCAATATCAGTAAAGAGCTTCTTTTGAATAACTTGTGTTCATGTGTTACTTGTTCTTAAATTTTGCTGCATGTTTCAATATTTCTGCTTGGTACTTCTGTGCGACGACCCCGTCGCCGCCGATGTAATCGGCCGTTATGGAATTGCCTTGCACGAGCGCAATCTAGGCTCGTGCGGCATCACGCCTTAGCGAGGACGATCGCTCCTACAGGAGCGGGGCGTGACAGTAGGAGGGTCCTCCCCATGGTGGCCGGCCATGTAAGGGGGCTTGGAGCATTTGGCAAATGTCCAAAATGCCCTCCAAGCCTCCTTTAGGTCAAAATCGACTTAAACAATTTTTAGCGGTTGGAAAAGCCAAGTTAAAATATACAAATTGATCGATTAAGTCACGAAAAAATTGTCTAAAGGTACCAGACTAATTTGTGAAATTTTATGGGCCATGTTTAACTTAAGTTTGGGTCCTGATCAGAGTCTAAGCTAAACCAGGTCTCCGATACAAGTCGAAATGAGCTGAAATTCGAACTCGAATCTAAAAATTCTCAAATAACAATAAAATTAAATAAAAATTTCTAAAATTTTCAAAAATACAAAAATGACCATTTTACCCCTAATTATGAAAAGTGGGAGTGACAGCTACTATTATTTTTCTTATTCCTATATCTACCCCTCCCCTTTACTTAACCCAAACCCCAAACCATACTTTCCCTCACTCTCACTCTCCCCCTCTCCTCTCAACCGATACCCCCCTAAAAAAACCCTAACCCTAAACTCTCTCTCCCCCTCTCCTCATTCACACAGCCGCACACCCCCCCCCCCCCAAACATCTCTCTCTCTCTCTTCACTCTCCCTCCCGATCTCCTCTCCCATGGAGACCGGCACCCTCACCCGAGCTCCACCTCTTCTTCCCGGCCTCCTCCATAGCACCACCGCCATAGCCCCCATCATCGTCGCCGCCTCCGTCCACCTTCAGGCGCCGCAGCCATCGCCCCCACCAGGGTCGCCTCCACCACTAGCACCATCCACGACCACCACCATCATCATCGTCCGAGTTCCCGCACCCTCGATGAGTTCTGGCACATTGTGCATCCTCTGTTGATGATGAAATATGATACTAAAGACTCTTAGTATTCGAGTTTATGTCTAAAGAGTCTACTTGGTAAGCTAAATATTTTATGTCAGCTTTGTAATTTTTTTAGCTATGTTGGACACGATTCTACATTGGCCAGATACGATACAGTAGAGGCACGACGATATATGAACATGATAATACTGACGTAACATTTATTTTATTTAAAAAATATATATGACATTTTAAGTTGGAAATAAACTAAAATAGTGATACCGCTACTAGGAACTAGTGTAGCCTCGTGCTATATATATATCACTGTATCAGGAAACTCCCCTAACGTAGGTCTTATATTCTCCGCTTAAACTTGGAGCGTGAGTAGAGCTCAACTGAAGCTGAGGAAGAAGATTGCAATGGCGCCATCCCCTCTCAAAGACCTCAAGATCACCATTCATACCACCACCACTCTATACCCTTCCGAGCCGACGAGGAGGAGGTCCATGTTCCTCTCCAACATAGACCAAGCCCTCAATTTCCACGTCAAGGCCATCCAGTTCTTCCTGGCCAACCCGGACTACCCGTTCGAGTCGGTGGTCGAGCGGCTCCGGTCGGCCGGGGAGAGGCTGCTCGTGGAGTACGATTTCCTGGCAGGGAGGCTGCAGTTTGGCGAGGACGGGAGGCTCGAGATCGACTGCAACGCCGCCGGCGTCGGCTTGGCCGTCGCTTCTAGCGAGCTCAGGCTGGAGGAGCTGGGGGAGATGTACCCTAATCCGGTGTTCCACCAGTTGACTCCTATGCCGGAACTTGGTGACGATCAACCTATCTGTGACTTTCAGGTAACCAAAATTTGCAATATATATTAATACAGATATATCCAATACTTATGATACACAACACAACCTAGACACTCCAAAATACACTAGTATACACACCAAAATAGATATGATATGACAACGGCGGAACCAGAATTTTAGTTTATCCCAGTCGTCTTGATTTTTTTTAACAAAATGAATGTTGAGCCAGTATTGTCATGTTCATATCGTACCATGTCTGCATTGGATAATCGTGTCTAACATTCTACAAAAATAGGAATCTGATATAAAAAATTTAGTTTACCAGTATACTCTTTTAGGCATAAACTCGAACACTAAAAATTTCTGGTATCCTCTTTCACAATCAACAGAGGATCCGTATTGCGGCAGAACTAGTTGAGGGTGTGAAAATTCGAACTACGAGGGGTGTGTTGGCGACGGAGTTTGACGATGTTGTTAGTTCCTTTTTCGGCTGTTGTTGCAGTCAGACGACGATGACGTGGTCTCAGTTTTGGCGGGGATTCTCGGTTAAAGATGAAGTAGGCGGCGCTCGATAGAGGGGTTATGAGGCAGGAAAAGTTTCCAATTTAAGATACATTCGGAATAGTGTGTGAGAGAGGAGCTAAGAATTAAAAAAAATTGGCTGCTGGAGTGTTGCTTGCAGGAATTTAAGATGAAAAATTAGATGTATACTAATATATATATATATAGTAAAATAAAAAATAAAAATAGTTCGGCCCTTGGTCATCAATATTCAAATCCATAGATGTCCACCAAACTTAATAACTTGTAAACCTCATAAATCCAGTTCTAACTACAGAAACTCAAATAGTAACTCAGATTAGAAACTTGCAATAGGGTTAGGATAGGTGGACAATTTTTTTTTATTTAGGTCCTTAATTTTTTTTGGAACTTAGAGATAAGATGTGTGTTATCTAACAGTTTTTAAACGAGGAGTTTGAAGCAATAAGAACTCCTGAGTTCCTATATGATTTTTGCTCATAAATCAGTTGGAGGCATCTAGTATAATTTTTGGAAAATGGACCGTCCTCCAAGGATCACAGACCACGGTTCATGTAGCAAGGTTGATAAATGTTTTTTCTAAGGACACCACCAAGTTTACTTGGAGGCAGTCCAAGCAGGTGGAACTTTTGTTGAGGGGCACCCACAATTTGCTTGGGGGTAACCCAAAAATTAGGGTAGAGAGAGAGAGGCGCAAGCGAACGGCGGAGGCGCCAAGCGCGGCGGGGGAAGGCCTGCTGTGGAGGTGATCTTGATTGGGGACGGCAGGGACGATGGGGGGGTCTCATGCTGGAGCTTGCGGAAGAGGAGGAGGGCGTCCGAGTTGTCGGAGTCGAAGGAGAGGAGGGAGCGGACGTCCTGGAGGGCGAGGTCGGGGCGGCGGAGGGCGTCGAGGGCGCGGGTGCCGAGGAGGAGGGCGCGGGCGCGACGGAGGAGGGCGCGGGGGAAGCGGGGCTGGGACTGGAGGGCGAGCGAGCATTCGGCGGCGACGGCCTCGTGGTCGACGGGGCGGAGGGAGAAGAGGCACGCCGCGCGGTTGCTGTTGATGAGGGCGCGCTCGGCGTGGCCCCGCGGGAGGAGCTTCAGACCGAGCTCGTACTGACAGAGGGCTCCGCTGGCGAACGAGGATGTCTTCGTCGACGTGGACTGCAGCTAAGTTGGCAGTCATCCTTTATGTTAGGACTGCCAACAAGGTGGCAGTTCTCTTTTATATGAGAACTGCCAACTTGCTGGCAGTCCTAGGACTGCCACTAAGTTGGCAGTCCCACTTGCTGGAGAAAATTAGATTGTCTCTAAGTAAAAAAATGGATGACAAACTTATAATTTTTTTGAATATTTTTTTGATGTCCCCAAGTAAAAAGTGTGGTGCAGTTGGAAAAACCTTGATAGATTTTAGCTGGAAAATGGTCCGTCCTCCAAGGATCACAGACCACGGTTCACGTAGCAAGGTTGATAAATTTTAGCTTTTGGTGGTTGTAGTAGTAGTAAAGAAATAAGTAGTACGTACGTACGTACTACTAACACATCCGAAACATTAATTTTGTGCAGGTGACGCAATTCAAGTGCGGCGGCTTCGCGCTGGGCGGGTCGGTGAACCACTGCGCAATGGACGCGTTGAGCTACTACATCTTGTTCCTCAACCTCGCCGCCCTGACCAGCAACAAACCCTTGGCCATAAGACCCATCTCGGACCGCAAGCTCCTCGCAGCCAGGTCCCCTCCCCGCGTCACGTTCCCCCACCCCGACCGCGTGAAGCTGGAAGACATGTCGGAACTGTCCCTGGCGTTGCTCAACCCCGCACCGAACAGCACTCTGCAGATCGAGCTCTTCCACCTCGACCCGAACCACATAGCATCCCTGAAAGAGAAGGCACTAGCAGCCGGAGGCCTAGTCGACGACGATCGGTCATCCGGTGTCAAGCTCGTGACCAGCTTCAACGTCGTCGCCGCTCATCTGTGGCGGTGCAAGGCGCTGGCCGCAGCCGCAGCCGCAGCCGACGAGGCCGGGCCGGACAAGACTTCGACCCTCCTCTACGCGGTGGACATCAGGCAGAAGGTCGAGCCCAACCTGCCCCTGTCGTACGCGGGGAACGCCGTCCTGACCGCGTACGCGCGGGCGACGCTCCGGGAGCTCGGGGCGGCGGGGTCGTTCGGGCGGATCGTGCGGCGCGTGGGGGAAGGAAAGGCGAGGATGAGCGACGAGTACGTCCGGTCGGTGATCGACTGGAGCGAGGTGCACAGAGGGTACCCCGCGGGCGACGTGTTCGTGACGTCGTGGTGGAGGCTGGGGTTCGCGGGGATGGAGTACGAGTGGGGGCGGCCGAGCTACTTCTGCCCGCTGCCGCATCCCGGGAGGGAGCTGATCATGCTCTTCCCGAGAGCTCAGGGGAAGGGGGGAGTGAACGTGCTGGTTGGGCTGCCTCGTGGAACCGTCATGAACAAGTTTCAGGACATGTTTCACTCCTTTCTTCTGCAACCTCGCCTATAGGCATAGCAATTGGAAGCAGATCCGACTATGTTTGTGCTGTCATTGTAATCAATAAGATGGTCGTAACTGAGAGTGAAATTAATTACTGTAATAATTCATCTTTTCGTGCACAGTCGGGTGCCAAATAAGAATGGAAAAAAAAAAAAAAAAAAGGTTATTTAGACTGTTTGTTAGACTAGATGCAGGCAAGTGCTTTAGCTAGGCTGTATCAGAACACCATCAACGATTCACCATCGATACAGCTCCAACAACTTCGATGGTCACCTCCGAAGCACCATTACCACCTACCCACCCTCCCTCCTCCTCTCGAATGGAACGTTATTAATCACCCTCGGGCTTCCTCCACCACCTCCAACCCATCCTCCTCTCGAATGGAACGTTATTAATCACCATCGATATCCGCATCCACTCACTTTTTGCATCCCCATGTTATCATTCGTTGAATCTTTTTTAAGTCATCTAATCTTAACCAGTAAATTGAACCAATCAAATTAATGATTAAGATTAGATGACTTAAACAAGATCCAACGGTTGTTAACATGGAGATACTTGGGGATTAAAAAAAGGGATGTGGATCCTTCCTCTTATATATATATATATATATATATATATATATATATATATATATATATATATATATATTATTTTATTTTTTTTATTTTTTTTTTAAGAAGAGACCTTTATTGATGTATCAGGCGCAAAATGCCGAAGCCTATACAAGTAAACGCGCCACGCGCGAACCATGAAAGAGGAGGACAAACAGGAAGACTGTCCACAAAACGGAAGCAAGGCCGAGCTTCGGGGGGTGGGACAGTCTGGAAGGCCGGACGAACTGGCCCGACGGAACTGGGATTTAGAGGTCAAGCTTCGACCAGAATGATCTCGGGCTGTGGGAGCACCCGGTGCTTCTTTTGCGACATTGGCGGAAGACTTCTCTGATGAGCTGATCGTTAGTGTATTGGTGCCCTTCGTATCTAGCTTTGTTGCGATTCTTCCAAATTATCCACGTGACGGCCGCTGCGACGATCTGGTGGCCATGGGAGGCTGATCCCCATGAGACCACTACATCGTGGAAGCGTCCCCCACTCGGCTCCATCCTGAAGAGCTGGTTAAGGGTCCTCCAGACACTGCCAGGCAGGTTGTCCTGGCAAAAGGTGTGGTCAATAGTCTCTATCTGACGCTCTGAGCAACAAGTTGTCACCCTCACTTTTTCCAGTTAGGGGTAAAATGGTAATTTTCTATTTTATATTATTTTTGGGAATTTTATTTCATGAATATTATTATTTAATTATTATAGGAGTCGGGTTCGAATTTCATCGCATTCCGAGTTAATTCGGGACCCCGGTGAATTTCGACTTGAGCTGTATTTAGCCTATTAGCTAACCATGGCCCACCACACTAAAAATTAGGGTTTAAGAGTTTGGATTAGTTCTCCATGAGTAATTTAGTTTAATTATGATTTTTATTTATTTTTAGCAACTTCCTAAACCTAATTTGGAATTTATTTAATATTAGGCTTAGGGAGGGGCAAACTTGTAATTTATAAGTGCCCCTCACACCCCCACCATGCTTGGCCGGCCATGACAGCCCCCCCCCCCCCCCCCCCCCCCCCCCCTCTCTTCCTTCTTCACAAAGTAACATTCCTTCTCTCTCTCTTCCAAATTCATTTCTTCTTTCCAAGCTTTTCCTCCAACCAACCCTAACCTAGGTAAGCTCTAATCTCTCCATTTAATCCTCTTTTGCATTTAGTTCATTCACATTAAATGGAGAGGAGAAGATTCTCTTCCATTTGCCCACAAATTTGTAGGTTTTCCCTAGAAAAATAGGTTAAGGATTTATTAGGATTTAATCTTTTTGAGAGTGGTATATATATATATATATATATATATATATATATATATATATATATATATATATATATATATATATATATATATATATATGTATTTATGTGTGTGTATTTATATATGTATTTGTGTGTGTGTGGAGGAGGGTGATATTGTGTCATGGGGATGGTGGTGTTGTGAGAGTGGTGTGTGTGTGGTTGTGTTGTGTGAGGATGTGTGTGTGTTTGTGTGTGTGTGTTATATATATATATATATATATATATATATATATATATATATATATATATATATATATATATATAGTTATATGAGTGTATTTATATATATACATGGATGTGTGTATACGGATGTGTGTGTGTGTTATATATATTTAGAGGGATGGATAGATATCTAGATAGATTATAGATAGATATCTAGTTATATATATATATATATATATATATATATATATATATATATATATATATATATATATATATATATATATATATATATATATATATGAAGTGTATACATATAGGGAAGTAGAAGAAGATGAGAAGAAGAAGAAGAATCAGTAACAGCAGCAGCAGTTGCTGCAGGACAGCAGCAGCAGCAGCCAAGAGCTGCTGCCAGGAAAGAAACCCCCCCCTTTGGCTTTTAGGCTTATAAACCCCCCCCCCCCCCCCCCCCCCCTCACCTATATATATATATATATATATATATATATATATATATATATATATATATATATATATATATATATGTATTATATATGGTTGGAATCGTAGAGAAGAGTAGAAAACGATTATGGAATGAGAAGTTAGAAAAGAATTAGAGGTTAGAAGAAAAGATTGAAAGAAGTTAGAAGAAAAGAGAAATTGCTAGAATAGAAAAAGGGAAAAATCGAGTTAGAGGGCGAAACGGAGCTCGGAGTATCCGATTGAGTTGAAACTTGGCGTGGGACATGAATACGTGATTTAGATTTTGCAGGTAGGCTTTCGGGTGGAATTCGGGATCGTAGGGCGCCCGTATCGCGCCGTATCGGTGCGTATCTTGAAATATTTAAGATTTTGACAACGGACCGTATCGTGGACCGAATGTCCACGTTACCTAGGTATTTTGGTAGATATTATATGTATAGGCTAGTATCATACTACCCTAGGGAGATCGGGTCAAAATACCAAGCGTAGGAAGGCTAACTGGATAGTTGCCGAAAATAGAATTTTACCCTTTTTAAGGGTAAAATAGGATATTGGCCTACGGCCAAGATATGAGTTTCGAAGTCCAAGATGGACTTGGATATGGGTTGTAGAGGTTGGTAATAGTTAGAAATAGTCGCCTAGACCTAGTCTTGGCCCCGGTTGACCACGGTTGACTTTTTGGACCAAAAGTCAACTATGGGTCAACACTTTACCCAAATTAGTTCCGATTTCCATTAGACTTGTGTAGTTGACCAAAAGTCAACTATTAGTCACCATTGACCTAGGGTTGACCATGGTTGACCTAGAGTTGACCAGAGTTGACCAGTTGACCAAAAGTCAACTGTAGGCCAACTCTTGATCCCGTTTGACTTTCTTCGACTTGTTTTGACCCGTGATGCCTGGTATGACCTAGGATTGACTTGGTTAGGCTTAGATTGACTTGATATAACTTGATTTGACCTAGATTGACTTGACAGGACTTAGTATGACTCAGTGAGACCTAGTTTGACCTAGATTGCATATCATTCATTGTAAATCATTCCTAAACTTGTTTAAACCTAAATTAACTTACAGTATCTCATATTTAGGTCTTCTGATACCGCTCTGAGCATTGATATACCATACAGCTCAGGACAACAGATGAGTACATTCACTGATAGTTTTCATTGTCTTGATATCTGCTATATCCGATTCAGTCGTAGTGTCTTACTTGATTCTTAGTCACGATAGCTCACGGACTAGTACACATTGGATCATGACATGAGATGTTATTCCTGGATTTCTGGGTATATGGGTACACTCCCTGTCTTGTTCCCTGTACTTGTATAGACACCGATTTCTAAAAGGATTTGCTACCCTCTTACGAAATTACGTGCCATGACGTGTCATGTCCAGATCCATTGTACTATTCGAGGATGGGGAATTATTAGGGGCTATGTGATCCAAGCCACCCTGTCACTATTCATGTGCTCGCGCCACTCTTCCCTTACGAAGGGTGTAGCGAGATCCCTTGCCTTGTGCTCGTTATCCAGGTTGGACGGCATGTCTCTCCGTTGAGGTCACCGCGGATTGCCGGGCCAAGTGGATAGCCTGTCCTGTCACTTATCCCAAGCCGATCACATATCGCTCTAATAATTCAAATCACATTTTATATTTATTTGTCTTATCGTATATCCTGTTCTGTTCTACATTCAGTATTTTCTTACCATGCCATGATATACAGTTACTCACATGCTCTACTTGCCTTTACATTGTACCTTGATTGGAGACTAAGTTCTGCTCGGGAGAAGAGTTACAACCCCGGTCCTTGTTTGGTTTAAGGGTTGTAACTCGACTTCCGAATGGTCCCCAAGTCTTCGTATATCTTTGTCTTGTAGTTCATTATACTGTCTCTTATAGAATTTGTCAATTCACATGGAACTGCTGTTAGTGTTTGTACTTGCTTATTTTCCTGACAGGATACCGTTATGATATATTACAGATGATTCTGAGGTGGACTGCTCGACCTATTATGGGCTCGAGTCAGATGGAGTAGCCTTAGATCGTGGCCTTATAGTAGAGCCACTAGATTTTGTACTTCCAGAGTAGTGTAGGTTAGCTAGGTTTGACTGAACTACGATCCAGCTAGCTTATCAGACTGTAGTTTCTATATTCTATTTTGATACTCTGGGATGTTGTATATATCTGGACTTGTATTAGACTGTGGACTTATTTTACTCTTCATCTATCATATGTCTTTCCTCTGAGCTATCTACCTTAGTTTTATTCTGTGATTGAGACTGTATTGATATGTCACCTCCATTCGGAGAGTATATACTGTACAGGTACATTTTAACTGTTAGTCGTAGGTATTTACAGACGTTATATACAGCGTTCTACCGCCGATACTGCGGCGTAGGCTGGACGTACCCACTTCTCGTGCCCCTAATTAGGGTGCGGGTCGTGACACGTTTTTGTGGTGGCCCACGCAGGTCCAGTGTCGCAATTAGTGCGATCTCGTAATGGTGCTCGACTTAGAGTACTAATTACGAGCCTGCGATTAGGACGTAGGACCTAGGACATGATAGGAGTTTCTCAATCACACCTAGGAAATTTCTGATCTTTTGATTGTCATGATTATTTATCTTGTATTAAATTAACTGTCCTTCTTTGATAATCTACTCATGTGCCATATTGATCTCTTTGTTTTAATTCGTCTCCAGGATGACGAAGACACATCTGCAGGCCTCTGGATCGAGTAGCTTGCCTGAGAGATCTGATCAGGCCGATGAGGAGGTTCATGAGACTGCCCCCAGTCATTCTACTATTCCAGAGACCCAGGCAGTTGCGCAGGAAGGTCTACCACCTCCACCCCAGAGGGTTACGGCTGTTCTTCCAGAGATACTGCCGCCACTACCACCGATACCGACGGATACACATCACATGTTCCTTCTCCTTCAGCAGATGATGGAGACACAGCGGGCCCAGGCAGAGGCATCGCAGCACCAGTCGGAGACGTCACACCGACAGATGGAGATGCTGAGGCAGAGTATGGAGAACTCGCATCAGCTTGCCTTGGCAGCAGTAGAGAGAGTGGCACCGGGTACGATGTAGGGCCCTACTGGCCAGCAGCCGAGCCAGCAGCAGTCCAGGCCGGGGACAGTGTTAGACTTTAGGAAGATGAGCTCCAGGGACTTCTCAGGCACAGAGGGCATCCTTTACGCAGACGACCGGCTAGAGGATGTAGAGCGGAGCATGGAGCTGGCAGAGCTTCCTAGAGCACTTTGGGTTTCGGCCGCAGCCAGCCGATTCTTCGATATTGCGTTGACATGGTACCGCACGGATCCTCGTGCGTCGATGAGAGGGCTAACTTGGGAGAACTTCCGGAGGCTCTTCAAGGAGAAGTTCTTCTCGGACGTGGCTCTTACAGCAATGGAGGGCCAGTTCGTGGGTCTAGTTCAGGGGAACTCGTCGGTGGACGAGTATGCAGCTGAGTTCTTCCGCCTTAGCAGGTTCGCTCCCGGTATGATCCAGGATGAGGGGCAGAAGGCTCGTAAGTTCCGCAGGAGACTTATTCATGCAGTGCGCACCCGCACCTCGGGTCGCCGTGATGCGACGTTCGATCAGATACTGATGGACGCGCAGATCGCAGAGGAGGACTTTGACCTCAAGCCGAAGAGGAGCAGAGATACTATGGGGGCGAGTTCCAGTGCGGGACCGGCCAAGCGCCCCCACTTTCAGCAGCAGCAGCAGCAGAGGCCGTTTCAGCAGCAGCCTCAGTTGCAGATCCAGCAGGCACCGGTGCGTGCCCAGCAGCACCAGGGACAGGGCCAGAGACCGACTATACCGTACGACTTCTGCGGGAAGCCGAGGCACACCAGGGAGGCTTGCAGGAAGAGGTTGGGCGTCTGTCTCTACTGTGGGGTGCCCGATCACCAGCTGAAGGATTGCCGCCTTCGCGGAGTCAGAGGAGGCCCGGACAGAGCACAGCCGGCTAGAGGACCAGCGGTTCAGCAGAGGGGTCCTCCACTCCAGACCCAGCAGCAGCATTTTGTCCAGCACCAGAGGGGAGCGCCCGCGGGCAGGGTGTTCGCTTTGGCAGCAGAGGAGGAGACAGAGCCCATGGGAGATGTTGTTGCAGGTCATGTTCTCCTAGATTCTTTCCCTGCTTTCGCCTTATTTGATTCTGGGGCGACCCATAATTTTGTGTCTGTTTCTTTTGCTCTGAGACACAATATCATTGCTGAATATATGGGTAGGACTTGCAAGATTATGACCGGGAGAGGTATTATCCTGGTTAATAATATTTGCAAGGGGCGGAGAGTCACTCTGAGAGGCCGGGACTTGAGTGCGTGTCTGCTCGAAATGCCCCTACCGAGGTACGATATGGTACTCGGTATGGATTGGTTGAGCATGCACCATGCTAGCATTGATTGTAGAGAAGGCAGAGTTCTTTTTAGGACGCCGGGTGAGCCAGAGATCGAGTTTGCTCGAGGAGCAGCGGAGCCGGAGGCTGGATTCTGTGGAGCTTTGTTGGCGGGGAAGGAATTGCCACATCCGTTGATTGCTGAGTTCTCGGATGTCTTTCCCGAGGAGTTGCCGGGGATGCCGCCAGACAGGGACATTGAGTTCTCCATAGACTTGGTGCCGGGCGCCGAGCCCATCTCGCAGCATGTCAATAGGGTGAACAACAGCGAGTTGATAGAGCTGAAGAAGCAAGTCGACGAGCTGCTGGACAAGGGGTTCATCAGATCCAGTTCTTCGTCCTGGGGAGCGCCAGTCCTGTTCGTGCCGAAGAAGGACGGTACGTCCCGCATGTGCATTGATTACCGGGCGCTCAACAACCTCACTATCAAGAATAGGTACCCTTTGCCGAGGATCGACGACTTGTTCGATCAGCTGAGTGGGGAAAGGTCTTTTCGAAGATAGATTTGAGGTCCGGGTATCACCAGCTGAAGGTGAGGCGGGATGACATTCCCAAGACGGCATTTCGGACTCGGTACGGCCAGTACGAGTTTACAGTGATGCCATTTGGGTTGACCAATGCTCCCGCGGTATTCATGAACTTGATGAACAAGGTATTCCATCAGTACCTTGACAAGTTCGTGGTGGTCTTCATAGACGATATCTTGATCTATTCGAAGACGCAGGAGGAGCATGAGGAGCACTTGAGAGTTGTGTTAGAGACTCTGAGGAGGGAGCAACTCTACGGGAAGCTTTCGAAGTGTGAGTTCTTCTTAGACCAGGTAGAGTTCCTAGGTCATGTTGTGACCGAGCACAGGATTTCAGTAGACCAGAGGAAGATTTCGGCAGTGGAGTCTTGGTCTACGCCCAGTTCAGTTGCCGAGGTTCGGAGCTTTCTGGGTTTGGCTGGTTATTACCGGAAGTTCATTCAGGACTTCTCGAGGATTGCAGAGCCGATGACTAGACTCACCAGGAAGGACGTGGAGTTCGTCTGGACTGATGAGTGTCAGGCTGCATTCGATGAGCTGAAGAGGAGGTTGACTTCAGCTCCGATCCTGACTTTGCCATCTGGGTCAGGAGGGTTCTCGATCTTCAGTGATGCTTCCGGGAAGGGTTTAGGGTGTGTTTTTCAGCAGCACGGAAAGGTGATTGCCTATGCATCCAGGCAGTTGCGTCCTCATGAGAAGAACTATCCTACTCATAATCTGGAGTTGGCCGCGATTATATTTGCTTTGAAGTTGTGGAAGCATTACCTGTACGGAGAGCGAGTTGAGATCTTCACAGATCACAAGAGCTTGAAGTACGTGTTCACTCAGAAGGAGTTGAACATGCGGCAGAGGCGGTGGTTAGAGCTGATGAAGGACTTCGATATATCCTTGCAGTACCATCCGGGGAAGGCCAACGTAGTTGCAGATGCCTTGAGCAGGTATCCAGTTGCTATGTTCTTGACGACAGATCGTTATTTGTTGGCCGACCTGGATAGTTTGGGTATCGAGGTCATCATTCCGGGCATGGAGATCCAGATGTGGGGTTTGCAGATTCAGTCTGAGCTGATGGATAGAGTCAGGTCAGCACAGTATGATGATGATGCCCTGAGGAGCATCAGGGAGCAGGTGAGGATGGGCTTGCTTGACGATTTCTCTGTAGCCGAAGACGGGTCGTTGCGGCATGGTACTAGGCTGTGCGTTCCGCGTGGAGAGCTTCGGGAGGAGGTTCTTCAGGAGGCGCATTGCTCTCAGTATTCTATGCATCCTGGAGCCAACAAGATGTATAGGGACCTGAGAGAGCACGTATGGTGGTATGGCATGAAGCGCGAGGTAGCTCAGTTTGTATCTCGTTGTCTTGTGTGTCAGCAGGTGAAGGCCGAGAGGCAGAGACCAGGTGGATTGCTACAGCCGCTACCCATTCCCGGGTGGAAGTGGGAGCACATCACCATGGACTTGTATCTGGACTTCTACGGTCGCCAGGAGGGAAGGACGCGGTTTGGGTCATAGTTGATAGATTGACCAAATCGGCCCCTTTTTGCCTTTCAAAGTGGGTTTGTCTACGGAGAGGCTGGCTGAGCTGTATGTTCGTCAGATTGTGAGATTGCACGGAGTTCCGGTGAGCATAGTTTCAGATCGGGATAGCCGATTCACTTTCTACTTCTGGAGGAGTTTGCAGGCTAGCTTGGACACCTCGCTCAAGTTTAGTACTGCTTATCATCCTCAGACAGACAGGCAGTCGGAGAGGACCATCCAGACTCTGGAGGATATGCTTCGCACATGTGTGCTAGATCTCGGGGGTTCTTGGGAGGACCATCTTCACCTGGTAGAGTTTGCTTACAACAACAGCTACCAGGCCAGTATAGAGATGTCACCATTTAAGGCTCTATATGGACGGAGATGCCGTACTCCCTTATCTTGGGAAGATGTTGGCGAGCGGGCGCTTCTTGGGCCGGAGATGGTTGTGGATGCGGCCGAGAAGGTCAGATTGATTAGAGACAGACTCCGGGTGGCTCAGGATAGGCAGCGGCATTGGGCCGATAGTCACCGGAGATCGTTAGAGTTCGAGGTTAGTTTCAGTTCTTGTCATGTTTGTTGTGATTGTTTGTTAGTTGTGTGTTAAGTTTTTGTCTTGTGTCTAGGTTGGTGACATGGTATTTCTGAGGATATCTCCGACACGTGGCACTATTCGCTTTGGCGGCGGTGGGAAGCTCAGTCCGCGCTACATCGGACCTTTCACCATCTTAGAGAGGATCGGTGCAGTAGCCTACCGACTGGACTTGCCTACCAGGCTCGAGGGAGTGCACAACGTGTTTCATGTATCCCAGCTGAGGCGGTACGTGGCAGATCCTAGCCATGTATTAGACCATTCAGCGATACAGGTGGGACCTACTCTCAGTTATCCAGAGCAGCCAGTGGAGATTCTGGATCGCAGGGAGAAGGTGCTCCGAAACCAGGTCATACCCTTGGTTCGGGTTGCATGGAGACATCACTCTCCAGGTGAGTCTACCTGGGAGAGGGAGGACGACATGCGGGAGCGTTTCCCTTATCTTTTCGCGCCCTGGGGTATAAATTTATTTCCTTTAATTCTGTTTGTGATTTCCTGTGCTTGTTGTCTTCAATTTCGAGGACGAAATTTTTTTTAGGTGGATAGACTTGTCACCCTCACTTTTCCCAGTTAGGAGTAAAATGGTAATTTTCATTTTATATTATTTTTGGAAATTTTATTTCATGAATATTATTATTTAATTATTATAGGAGTCGGGTTCGAATTTCATCGTATTCCGAGTTAATTCGGGACCCCGGTGAATTTCGACTTGAGCTGTATTTAGCCTGTTAGCTAACCATGGCCCACCACACTAAAAATTAGGGTTTAAGAGTTTGGACTAGTTCTCCATGAGTAATTTAGTTTAATTATGATTTTTATTTATTTTTAGCAACTTCCTAAACCTAATTTGGAATTTATTTAATATTAGGCTTAGGGAGGGGCAAACTTGTAATTTACAAGTGCCCCTCACACCCCCACCATGCTTGGCCGGCCATGACAGCCCCCCCCCCTCTCTTCCTTCTTCACAAAGTAACATTCCTTCTCTCTCTCTCTTCCAAATTCATTTCTTCTTTCCAAGCTTTTCCTCCAACCAACCCAAACCTAGGTAAGCTCTAATCTCTCCATTTAATCCTCTTTTGCATTTAGTTCATTCACATTAAATGGAGAGGAGAAGATTCGCTTCCATTTGCCCACAAATTTGTAGGTTTTCCCTAGAAAAATAGGTTAAAGATTTATTAGGATTTAATCTTTTTGAGAGTGGTATATATATATATATATATATATATATATATATATATATATATATAATATATATATATATATATATACATGTGTATTTATGTGTGTGTATTATATATGTATTTGTGTGTGTGTGGAGGAGGGTGATATTGTGTCATGGGGATGGTGGTGTTGTGAGAGTGGTGTGTGTGTGGTTGTGTCGTGTGAGGATGTGTGTGTGTTTGTGTGTGTGTTTATATATATATATATATATATATATATATATATATATATATATATATATATATATATATATATATATATATATTTTTTTTTTTTTTTTTTTTTTTTTTTTTTTTTTTTTTTTTGTGTTTGTGTGTGTTTATATATATATATATATATATATATATATATATATATATATATATATATATATATATATATATATATATATATATATATATATATATGAGTGTATTTATATATATACATGGATGTGTGTATATGGATGTGTGTGTGTGTTATATATATTAGAGGGATGGATAGATATCTAGATAGATTATAGATAGATATCTAGTTATATATATATATATATATATATATATATATATATATATATATATATATATATGAAGTGTATACATATAGGGAAGTAGAAGAAGATGAGAAGAAGAAGAAGAATCAGTAACAGCAGCAGCAGTTGCTGCAGGACAGCAAGCAGCAGCAGCCAAGAGCTGCTGCCAGGAAAGAAACCCACCCCCCCCCCCCCCCCCCTTTGGCTTTTAGACTTATAACCCCCCCCCCCCCCCCCCCCCCCCCCCCCCCCCCCCCCCCCCCCCACCTATGTATATATATATATATATATATATATATATATATATAGATATATATATATATATATGTATTATATATGGTTGGAATCGTAGAGAAGAGTAGAAAACGATTATGGAATGAGAAGTTAGAAAAGAATTAGAGGTTAGAAGAAAAGATTGAAAGAAGTTAGAAGAAAAGAGAAATTGCTAGAATAGAAAAAGGGAAAAACCGAGTTAGAGGGCGAAACGGAGCTCGGAGTATCCGATTGAGTTGAAACTTGGCGTGGGGCATGAATACGTGATTTAGATTTTGCAGGTAGGCTTCCGGGTGGAATTCGGGGTCGTAGGGCGCCCGTATCGCGCCGTATCGGTGCGTATCTTGAAATATTCAAGATTTTGACAACGGGCCGTATCGTGGACTGAATGTCCACGTTACCTAGGTATTTTGGTAGATATTATATGTATAGGCTAGTATCATACTACCCTAGGGAGATCGGATCAAAATACCAAGCGTAGGTAGGCTAACTGGATAGTTGCCGAAGCTAGAATTTTACCCTTTTTAAGGGTAAAATAGGATATTGGCCTACGGCCAAGATATGAGTTTCGAAGTCCAAGATGGACTTGGATATGGGTTGTAGAGGTTGGTAATAGTTAGAAATAGTCGCCTAGACCTAGTCTTGGCCCCGGTTGACCATGGTTGACTTTTTGGACCAAAAGTCAACTATGGGTCAACACTTTACCCAAATTAGTCCCGATTTCCATTAGACTTGTGTAGTTGACCAAAAGTCAACTATTAGTCACCATTGACCTAGGGTTGACCATGGTTGACCTAGAGTTGACCAGTTGACCAAAAGTCAACTGTAGGCCAACTCTTGATCCCGTTTGACTTTTTTCGACTTGTTTTGACCCGTGATGCCTGGTATGACCTAGGATTGACTTGGTTAGGCTTAGATTGACTTGATATAACTTGATTTGACCTAGATTGACTTGACAGGACTTAGTGTGACTCAGTAAGACCTAGTTTGACCTAGATTGCATATCATTCATTGTAAATCATTCATAAACTTGTTTAAACCTAAATTAACTTACAGTATCTCATATTTAGGTCTTCTGATACCGCTCTGAGCATTGATATAACATACAGCTCAGGACAGCAGGCGAGTACATACACTGATAGTTTTCATTGTCTTGATATCTGCTATATCTGATTCAGTCGTAGTGTCTTACTTGATTCTTAGTCACGATAGCTCACGGACTAGTACACATTGGATCATGACATGAGATGTTGTTCCTGGATTTCTGGGTATATGGGTACACTTCCTGTCTTGTTCCCTGTACTTGTATAGACAGCAATTTTTAAGAGGATTTGCTACCCTCTTACGAAATCACGTGCCATGACGTGTCATGTCCAGATCCATTGTACTATTCGGGGATGGGGAATTATTAGGGGCTATGTGATCTAAGCCACCCTGTCACTATTCATGTGCTCGTGCCACTTTTCCCTCACGAAGGGTGTAGCGAGATCCATTGCCTTGTGCTCGTTATCCAGGTTGGACGGCATGTCTCTCCGTTGAGGTCACCGCGGATTGCCGGGCCAAGTGGATAGCCTGTCATGTTACTTATCCCAAGCCGATCACATATCGCTCTAATAATTCAAATCACATTTTATATTTATTTGTCTTATCGTATATCCTGTTCTGTTCTACATTCAGTATTTTCTCACCATGCCATGATATACAGTTACTCACATGCTCTACTTGCCTTTACATTGTACCTTGATTGGAGACTAAGTTCTGCTCGGGAGAAGAGTTACAACCCCGGTCCTTGTTTGGTTTAAGGGTTGTAACTCGACTTCCGAATGGTCCCCAAGTCTTCGTATATCTTTGTCTTGTAGTTCATTATACTGTCTCTTATAGA
The DNA here is from genome assembly GCA_029216955.1 of Iris pallida. NCBI lineage: Eukaryota > Viridiplantae > Streptophyta > Magnoliopsida > Asparagales > Iridaceae > Iris > Iris pallida. The sequence goes on from JANAVB010027997.1 coordinate 5,355,157, forward strand.
ATTTGTCAATTCACATGGAACTGCTGTTAGTGTTTGTACTTGCTCATTTTCCTGACAGGATACCGTTATGATATATTACAGATGATTCTGAGGCGGACTGCTCGACCTATTATGGGCTCGAGTCAGATGGAGTAGCCTTAGATCGTGGCCTTATAGTAGAGCCACTAGATTTTGTACTTCCAGAGTAGTGTAGGTTAGCTAGGTTTGACTGGACTGCGATCCAGCTAGCTTATCAGACTGTAGTTTCTATATTCTATTTTGATACTCTGGGATGTTGTATATATCTGGACTTGTATTAGACTGTGGACTTATTTTACTCTTCATCTATCATATGTCTTTCCTCTGAGCTATCTACCTTAGTTTTATTCTGTGATTGAGACTGTATTGATATGTCACCTCCATTCGGAGAGTATATACTGTACAGGTACATTTTAACTGTTAGTCGTAGGTATTTACAGACGTTATATACAGCGTTCTACTGCCGATACTGCGGCATAGGCTGGACGTACCCACTTTTCGTGCCCCTAATTAGGGTGCGGGTCGTGACACAAGTGCATGCTGAGGCTAAGCTGATTTCGATGGTGTTGAGGATATCGTCAGTGGGCAGTTTCTGTCTGAAGATTCTCCATATCAGGAACGACCACTTCTTAGGAATGCAGGATTGCCAGTATGGCGCTATGGGATTGTACGGAATACCGGCACCCCGAACGGCCACTCTCGCTGATCGCACCGAAAATTCTCCCGAAGCTTCGGCAGACCACCTCAGTGCGTCGGCCTCGCTGTCGATTCTTAATCCGCTCCGACGGATGATATCGACGAAGTCATTACCGGGCCAGTCCCTAATGAGATCCCAGTTCCACTCGTCTGTGGAAGGATTCCACAGGTCTTTAATCCTACTATCTCTCGGGGACTCCCCTAGGCTCGGGATCAAGCTGTCTCCAACCTATCGTTCGAGGAAAGGATCAGAATCGTCTTCCCCTAATTTTAGTCTCATCACGGGTTCCGCCAGCCCGCGACTGATAAGGATACGTCGCCAAGCCGCTGAAGATCTGCTGTTGGATGAAGCCATGGAAGGGTGTAAATGCTTGAAGTACCTGGCCTTCAAAAATCTGGTCCACAGATTGTCGCTCGTGCGAAGTATTCACCACAGTTTCATGGAGAACGCTTTGACGATGTGGGAGAGTTTGGAAAATCCTAACCCTCCCTCGTCTATGGGATGAGCCATGGAGTCCCAGCTGGCCCAGTGGTGTTTGTCTTGGCCGTTGCAGTGCCCCCAAAAGAAGTTACAGAAGATCTGTTCGATAGAGGAGAGAACCTTTTTGGGCGGGGAACAGGCTGCCAGAGTGTGGATAGGAATGGAGGTGAGCACGTGGTTGATGAGAATCATCTTGTCGCCTGGGGATAGGGTTGCATTGTGCCATCCTTCAAGTTTTCTCCTGATTCTAGTGGTCAAATTTTCAAAGATGCCGGAGTTGGACTTTCCATACACTAGAGGACAACCGAGATAGTTGAACGGAGGATGGTTAACAAAAAATGATGTTAAGTTGGATAGGTTTCTGGCGTGATCTCTCTTGATGTTGTGATGGGCGTAGATGACGCTCTTGGAAGGATTGATCTTCTGACCCGAGCACCTGGAATACTTCTGCAGTGTGTTGTGAACCACCTCTACCGCTCCTTCGTCCCCGGATGAGAAGATGAGAAGGTCATCGGCGAAGGCCAGATGGGTGATAACAGGGCATCCGCTGGATGTGTGATAGTGCTGGAAGTGCGAAATATTGACCATGTTGTTAAGGTTCCTGCTCAGGGCGTCGGCTGCAATGATGAAGACGGTAGAGGAGAAAGGGTCGCCCTGTCTGACACCGCGCTCTGATTTGAAGAACCCGTCCGCTTGGCCGTTGATGACCGTAGAGAACCATGAGTTGCTAATGGATCTCCAAACGATGTTGGTCCAGTTCTCTGAGAAGCCGAAGGCCCTGAATACCCAGATTATGAATTGCCAATCCAGCCTGTCGTAAGCTTTTTCCATGTCAATTTTGACAGCGATGTTGCCACCTCTCACCGGGAATTTCATGCATGTGATGAGTTCTTGGGCCAACATGATATTGTCTTGGATGTTTCTCCCACGAACAAACCCGCTTTGCTCCTCGGAAATGATCTTGGGGAGAAGGCCAGCCATCCTGTTTGCGATGATCTTGGAGATGATCTTGTTGGTGAAGGTGCAGAGACTGATGGGTCGAAAGTCGCGAAACGTTTCTGGGTTGTCTTTTTGGGGATATGGATCAGCTTGGCAGCTGAGATGGCTCTGGAATACGTGGCTCCTTCGAAGAAGGCAATAGCCGCTTCGGTTATATCGTGTTTGATGATAACCCAGCACGTGCGAAAGAATACTCCCGAGAAGCCGTCCGGGCCAGGCGCACTGTGCTCGTTCAGCGCCCACACGGCCTCCTTCACTTCCTGAGCTGTGGGGGGACGATCTAACTGAACATTGTCGGCGGCATTAATCAGGCGGAGAATTTGGTCTAGGAAGGAGTTGTCTTTGTAGACCGTCTCTTTGGAGAAAAGTTTGGAGTAGAAGTTCTTAGCCACAGCTTGAATACCCAAGGCGGGTGATCCACATCCCGATCTTTTGCATCCCCAAGCATCACCATGCTATCCACCATTGGATGTTGTTTAAGTCATATAATCTTAACCGTGAACCATTCAAATCAACGGTTAAGATTAGATGATTTAAACAACATCCAACGGTTGTTAACATGGAAATATTTCTCATATATATATATATATATATATATATATGAGAAACATTTTCAGGTTAATATATATATATATATATATATATATATATATATATATATATATATATATATATATATATATATATATATATATATATATATATATATATATGAGAAACATTTTCATGTTAATATATATATATATATATATATATATATATATATATATATATATATATATATATATATATATATATATATATATATGAGAAACATTTTCTATTTTTAACATGAAAATGTTTCTCATGTTAAAAATAGAAAATGTTTCTCATATATATATATATATATATATATATATATATATATATATATATATATATATATATATATATATATATATATATATATAATATATGAGAAACATTTTCTATTTTTAACATGAAAACGTTTCTCATGTTAAAAATAGAAAATGTTTCTCATATATTATATATATATATATATATATATATATATATATATATATATATATATATATATATAGAGAGAGAGAGAGAGAGAGAGAGAGAGATGAGGGAATCGTATCCTCTCATTTTATATATATATATATATATATATATATATATATATATATATATATATATATATGTGAGGAGGGATCCATATCTTCGATTTTATGCATCCCCATGATATCCACCATTGAATATTTTTTAAGTCATCTAATCTTAGCCGTTGATTTGAATGGTTCAAATCAACGGTCTAGATTAGATAACTTAAACAATATCCAACGGTTGTTAACATTAAGACGCTTGGGATGAAAAAAATGATAGGATACGATTCCCTCCTCTCTCTCTCTCTCTCTCTCTCTCTCTCTCTCTATATATATATATATATATATATATATATATATATATATATATATATATATATATATATATATTTATTTATTTTATTGAAAGACGGTAATGGCGAACGCTTCCACAGGGAATCGATCTCCTAACCACTCGGACCGCATGCATCTCTCTTAACCACTAGGCTAGAGGTCATTTGCGTGCGCGCGCACACACACACACACACATATAACTTCCGACGGATGATGTCCTCCATAAATGGGGAGTGGCTCTTCCCTCTCAGTGCCACTGTCGTCGTGCGCCAAAGGTCGAGACGATAGATCTTTTTTTAATTATTTTTGGTCGTTTTTGCACTTTTTTTTTCGTTTTGGACCATTTTTACGTTTTTTTATCAGTTTTTTGTCGATTTTGCACATTTTTGCGATTTTTTCACATTTTTTATCGTTGTTTGTTGATTATATTTTTGACCATTTTTGTACTTTTTTATCGTTTTTCGTTGCTTTTGGCTGTTTTTCCAAAAAAAAATATTATTTTTGGTCGCTTTTGGCTATTTTTCTATATTTTATATCTTTTTGGCCTATTTTGCATGTTTGTTATCATTTTTGGTCGATTTTGCACATTTTTTCGTTTCCTTTTTGCATTTTTTATCGCTTCTACGCGTTTTTGGTCGTTTTTTTGTCGTTTTTGCTCGTTTTTTTGTCGTTTTTCTCATTTTGGGTCATTTTTAATCCTTATTTTTTCTAGTTGTTTTTTTTTTGTCATTTTTGAATTTTTTTTGTCGTTTTCCATCTTTTATTACTTTTTCGTTTTTGTTCGTTTGTCATTTTTGGTCTTTTTTTGCTGTTTTCTGTCATTTTCTCTCTTTAGAGAAGGACAAAACAATTTTTTTCCCTTTATTTATTTATTATTTAGTTTAAATTTTAATTTTTGAAATTTTTAATTTTTGAAATTTTTATTGATCTACTTTTTTTTATTTTGTATTTAAAAAATATTAAATTAGAAACTCAATTACATTACATGGTAAACCAAATTGACATTACATTACATGGTTTGATTACATGTTTCAACCAAACATTGTAATATAATTGTAATTTTATTACATTACAGACTCGATTACATTACAAATCCAATTCCATACGATTATGATTATATTACAGTGAACCAAACAAAACCTTAGTCAGAGTAGTTGTAGGCAACCATGACGATCACCCCCTTCCCCAACCCGACGGCGTGAAGCTGAAAGACATGGAGGTGCCCTTAACATTGACATCGAGCGCTCTCCAGTTCAGACTCTTCCACCAAGCTAGTGTCATGGCATATTATCCAAAGAAAAATGGAACAAAATAATGTTCAGTGATTACCAAAAAATTACTTGAGCATGCATATGACAAATTTTGGTGTCTACCCTAAATTGTTTCCTCTTTATTGTTTTTATGTCTTGAAAATGCTAGACTTACAGGGTTGATCCCCATGCGATCCGTGGGAGCTGCCAGGTACAAGGGGAGGATGTACATGGGTGTCACCTGGGGACGGGGCCCCCAATAGATTTTTTTTTTTACTGTAGTGAGCAGTGGATTTGAAAAGGTTGTGGGGCCAGCAAAGCTAGGGTTGTGTGCCTCCAGTGGAAAAATAAACCAAAGCAGCAACATCAGCAACATATGATGCAGGTGGGGCCCACACCACTACCACACACAAAAAAGCCAAATAATAAGCCACTTCAAGTCTTCAAGCGAGCAAGAACTCACAGTAAACATTACAATAACCATTAACCCTACTCTTTTGTTCTTTCTCTTCTTCTTCTGATTGCTAAGCCAGCCTCCACCCCGAAAAAAAGAAACATGTGCCCTTGTCTGCTGCTATTGGAAGAAAAAAGTTGTTGAAGGCTTGAAGCCCGAAGGGGGAGTGGAGGACGGAGGTCGTGAGAGCTTTTGTTGGGGGGGGGGACTACAAAGGTAAATTTATACTTTTGTATTAAAAATTAGCCCTTTGGGGTTGTTTTGAGTGATTTGTATGTTCAATTTTTAATTATGTACTTTGTTTCTATATGTTCAATATTTTTTGGGTAAGTTGTCTCTGAACCTCTTATAATTGTGTTCCCAGTAGAATAACATTCTGGATCCGTCACTGCCATATACGTATTGTGACTGGTCACTGTTTGCTAATGCCATGACTCTAGATTGAATCATGATGCTGATAGTGTCCAGAGTATTAATGTCACTTATAAAGATTGACTTGATGATATCTAAACTGAAAATTGCTGAGAAACCCAATTTCGGTGTTGGTTTTATGAAAATCCACCCACATGATGGCTTTTATGAAATGTCAAGAATTATATATTTTTACGTTAAATATTCTAAGATTCCCTTTAGATGTTCTGTATTTACAAAATTGTCATTTTGATAATACCATAACCACCCCTTCGCACAAACTCAAATTGGATTGTGATTCTCTTCTTCTTCTTCTACTTCTTCACGAGAGATCAGAATTCTATTGCTCTTATCTTCAGCAGAGATCGTAAAGATCGTTCGTAGTTCACTGTACTTTTCTTCAGTCAAACTTCGATCATCGCTCATCATCATCATCATCATCATCTTCCTGGAGAGATTTGAAGTTTTCCGACGATTAGGTCAATTGTGGAGAGTAGATCTTCTTTTCCATAAGAGTTAGCATTGTTTTGAAAGAAGAACAAAACTCTTTATTTCTGACAAATTTTTTCTATAAAAATACAAAAAAAATAAGGTTTCTGTCAATTGTTCTCCATCATTCTCCGTGATTTTAACACGAATAATTAATTCTCCGTGATTTTAACACGGAGAATGACCATTCTCCGTAATTTTAACACAGGGAATGATCATTCTCTGTGATTTTAATGGAGAATGGTCATTCTCCGTGATTTCTAATACAGAGAATGACCATTCTTCGTGGTTTTAACACGAGGAATGATCATTCTCCGTGTTAAAACCACGGAGAATTGCCATTCTCCGTTCTTAAAATCACGTAGAATAACCATTCTCTGTCATTTTAGCACGGAGAATGGCCATTCTTCGTGTTAAAATGATGAAGAATGGACATTGTCATTCTCCTGCATTTTAACCAGGAGAATGGCCATTCTGCACGATTTTAACATGGGGAATGGTCATTCTCCGTGATTTTAAGAACGGAGAATGGTCATTCTCCTTGATTTATAATACGGAGAATAACCATCTCCGTGTTAAAACACGGAGAATTGTCATTCTTCGTCATTTTAACACGAAGAATGTTCATTCTCCTGCATTTTAACAAGGAGAATGGCCATTCTCTTGTATTTTAACAAAGAGAGTGGCCATTTTCCGTGATATTAACACGGAGAATTGTCATTCTCCGTGATATTACCACGGAGAATGGCAATTCTCCCTGCTAAAATGACGGAGAATGGAGAATGGCCATTCTTCGTGGTTTTAATACGGAGAATGGCCATTATCCGTATTAAAAGTCACGGAGAATGACCATTTTTCGTTCTTAAAATCACGGAGAATGACCATTCTCCGTGTTAAAATACAGGAGAATGACCATTCACCGTGTTAAAATGACGGAGAATGACCATTCTTCGTGCTAAAATGATGAATAATGTCCGTTCTCCCTCATTTTAACGTGGAGAATGGTCATTATCCGTGGTTTTAACACGGAGAATGGTCATTTTCCGTATTAGAAATCACGGAGAATGACCATTCTTCGTTCTTAAAATCACGGAGAATGGTCATTCTTCGTGATATTAACACGGAAAATTGTCATTATCCGTGATACTAACACAAAGAATTGTCATACTCCTGCATTTTATGGCCAGTTGAAACTTTGGAGGGCTATAACTTTAGACTGGGAGGTCGAAAAGAGGTCTGGTTTGTCGCAAAATGAGCATATTTTCGAGGAGCCTGAAATAAACCGCCCCACCGTTTGTTGGACTTCCAAAATTTTATAATCGAAAAAAAAATAATTGAACCTACATTTTAACAGTTTTACCGTTTGTCGGTCTTTCCGAAATTTTTTGACGTATTTTTGAAGGAAGGTTTGAAAATTTTGGAGGAGAAAACCTAGATTCGAAACTGAGCGGCGTATGAAAGAAGAGGAAGTATCGAAATATTTTTTAAGAGTAGGGTTCGAGGGTGTTTTCAGTAAATTAGAAGGACAAAAAAGTCATTCGGAACCCCCTTTATATATTTTTCGCTAATTCTGGCACGCGATGAAATGTTATTTTGCGGTGAATTTTACATAAAACTTTTACAATTTTTGGATATTTCATAATTTTTCCCATATATATATATATATATATATATATATATATATATATATATATAGAGAGAGAGAGAGAGAGAGAGAGAGAGAGAGAGAGAGGGTAGGATCAAATTCACCCCCTATTTTGTTCACCCCATTATCATCCGCATGGTATCCGTTGGATTAGATTTAAAATACGGCTCGGATTAAATCTCTACAAAATTTAGAATAAAAGATAATAACCAAAATAAGAGAAACAAAAAAAAAAAAAAAAAAAATCATTCGTACAAAAATTAAACAAAAGATGCTCGGCCTCCGTTCCTCGCTCCTCCATCTATGCTTCGCCTCCCGCTCGCCTTTGCTCCGCCTCCGCTCCTCGACTCTCCTCCGCTCCGGAGCCCTTCATAGTAGTAGGGTCCTTGCAAAGATGACACACTGGATGGGCTTCGCATTACATTTAATCTTTCAGTAATGTTCTTTGCACCGATGATCTTGTTGTTGCAATGAACTCACACACATTCTTCCATTTGGCTGACAGAGGCGGCAGCATCCCTCTGTCAGAGAATGATAAATGATTGAGCAAGATTCCGGTGCCCATAACGCTGATAATCACGTCTTTTCCGTAATTGCTATCATTCCATAAGCCATCAGTGCGTCGGTGCAACCCCAACATTTTCGCCGTAATTGCTCTTTCCATAAGCCATCAGTTCATCCGCGCAACCCCAAGAAGTCAGGAGTATGGGTGTTTGCAAGTGCACCAGACTATCTGGGTAGGCAGGGAAGAAGCCTTGTTTCTTCTCCATTTCTGTCAGTTCACCTGTTGTCAGTCTTGCTGCGAAGCCGGTATTGATTGTTTTGTACGAGTAAATCAGCCTTAATGGTTCACCCTCGGATGCAGTGTTGGCCGGCAAGGACTTGTACCATTCCTCCCTTTCATTGTCGATCGAGAAAGAAGTGGTGGCGGAGCTAGGGAGCACAACAGTATGCTTTCTAGCAATGGTTGGAGATTAAAAAAAAAACAAAAAAAAAAAAAACACTAGAGATAGAGAGGGAATAGACTCGAGGAAATGTATAGGTTCCGCATTTTCCTTGGGGAAAAAGCTATGACAGTAAGAGTTAATTATTTGTTTGTGATACCCTCCATTGCTGCACTCATTCTATAGAGTCAAGATAAGCCTTGTTCCAGATTGATCTTCGTCAATGAGAAACACTCTTTCCGTGAATCATCAACTTCCAAGATTTCTCCGGTCTAGTTTTCTCTTTCTTGTTTAATTTTTATACGGAATATTTTTTCTCTCTTGTTCTGGTTATTGTTGCTTATTCTATTTATGTATAAATTAAATTGAGCCATTTTTAAAAAGTTACTATATCTTATTCTATTCTTGTAGAGATTTAATCTGAACTATTTTTAAAATCTAATCCAACAAATATGATGCGAATGATAATGTGGTGAACAATATATATATATATATATATATATATATATATATATATTTTCCAGTGCCAGTGATGCATTTCATGTTGTTACCTTAAATTTTGCGGGAGGCGCTACTATAGTTTTGAATCCTGAGGACTATCTCCTACAACAGGAATCTATGGTAACTCCTTCCATGTGGTTCACATTTTATCATTTGCGTCAAATATACTCAGACATACAAAGAAAACCTTCTTATCATTTAACTAGCAAAAAGAAAGGGAGTTACTTTAGGTAATTTATAAGGGCACCTCCACATTTACTAAAGGGCAACCCAAAAAAAATTTTAAAAAATTACAAGTTTGCCATTGGATTTTTTTACTAGGAGGACAGCCCAAAAAATACTATATAAGCCAATTTCATTTTAGATTTCATCTCTCTCTTTCTTCCTCCCTCTACTACTTCTCTTCCTCCACTCCTTTTTTCTCCTCCTCATATAAACCTATAATTAACCCTAGCTAGGTGAAATTGTTCCCCAGCCTAAAATTTATGGTAGAATACAGTGTCAATCACTTCTCCCATTAATTTGTAAGTCGTCGAATTTATTTTTGTGTAATATTTTAAGTTTTAACCTAAATTTTACATATAAAAGTTAAATTTTGTGTTTAATGTAGAAAAAAAATAGAAAATGGAACAACCGGGACCATCAAATGCTGGATACTCTCCTTCCACAACTTCCGAAGAACACTTCGACGCATCGGAAACCCTTGTGGTAACTACACTTAACATTTACTTCGGGTCAAAAATTGGACTTTGACACAGAGGACTGTCACATTTGTGGCAGTCCTATAAATATGAAGGACTGTCACATTTGTGGCAGTCCTCTGTGTCCAAGGAAATATGACAAGGAAATATGAGAATTTCAATTAAGACCAGAGAATATGTAAAACATCAAAGAGAACACCTAGTAATCAAGCATGTTCCTTGCAACGAAAGGATTTACAGTTAAAATTGACTTCTTCGTTTATATCTTCCAATCTCATGCTAACACATGATCTTCCATTGAACTATTACAAAGCTTTCAAAGTTAAATTCTCATTTTGCACTCACTAGGTTGAAAAGTGAAAACATAGCAACAGAACCAAACATATAATACTACGTTAACATTTCTTTATATCTAAAATTGAAACTGAGAACTTGTAAGCTTAATGTAAAATTAAGCAAGAATTTTATTATGTCAGATATATGTTAAAGCAAAATTAAGCAAGAATTTCACTATTTATGGGTTCACCACCGTTTGTGTCTGGGCATTATGATGTTACTTTCAAGTAGCAACTATATTACATTTATAACTAAATTTTAGAGAACTAAGGATAACTATATTACATTTATAACTAAATTTTAGAGAACTAAGGATTATATGTTGCAGACAGATACGCTTGAAGTGTCTCAACTTGTGACCAAGAACAGACTCCTCTATAAATAATAATACGCTTTATGTAGTTGTTTAGTTTTGACTTTTAACTTCTATTGTAGGACTTGCGATCTTTCGAGATTGCGGTACATGCTCCAATTGCAATCGATGTAGGTTATTTATTTTGGACCGATCTTTCGTTTCAATCAAGCGACGATGCGGTACAATGGTGTCGAAAAGTTGGACGGGAAAACAAGTTGGTTCTAGTGATATCCAGATCGGCCCGAAATCGTCCGGGACGACAAAGTCTGATGGTTGGCTGTGAAAGAGGTGGTGTGTTCAGATCGCACAAGAAAGACACAGTTATCCAAAATAAAGTTCCAAGAAAGAAAGCTGGAACGAGAAAATGTGGTTGTCCATTCACGATCCAGATTAGAAAAGAAGAAGAAGGGAAGTGGTCAGTACAAGTGAAGAATGGAACCCACAATCATGAGATTTCCGAGACACTATTGGGTCATCCGTATGTCGGACGGTTGAATCCTACGGAGAAGAAGATAGCCGAAGACTTGTCCATTTCCGGTGTGGAACCGAGACAAATATATTCAGTCATACGGCATGAAGATGAGAAGAACTTGTCTACGATGAGGTCAATATACAACGCCCTATCTTCTTCGAACGCTGTCCGGACTAAATCAAGAATGACGATGCAAGAAGTGCTGAAGTTGCTTGCCGATAATCATTACGTTGAGTTCCATTGAACACATCCCCAGAGTAAGGAAGTAATTTCAATATTTTGGGCTCATCCAGATTGCACAAGTCTGGCCAGGTCTTTTGCCGACGTGTTAGTCCTTGATTGCACGTACAAGACCAACAAGTTCAAGATGCCTCTCCTTCATATTGTCGTATTCACCTCTACTCGAAAAACATTCCCGGTGGCATTTTGCTTCATGAAGAGTGAAAAACTTGAAGACTACACATGGGCATAGGAGAAACTGAAAACACTCTACAGCGGTCATACAGAGCCGTCAGTTCTTGTGACCGTCAGAGAGTATGCCCTAATTAATGCTATTCGCATTGTTTTTTCTCAAGCGGATACATTGCTATGCACTTGGCATGTCAATCGGAATATTGAAGCCCAATGTAAGTTGAAGTTTCAGAAGGAGGAAGGTAAAATTGACATACAAAATTTTCAAGAATTCTCCAATGACTGGAATTGTGTGTGGCGAGCCTCTACGATTGACAGTTACGACGCCGCATGGTACATGTTCAAGGAAAAGTGGGAGGCGAGGGAGCCGACATGCATTTCATACATCAAAGATACATGGATTGAACCGCACAAAGAACACTTCGTCTTAGCATGGACGAATTTGGTGAAACATTACGGCACGACAACTACCAACCGTGTCGAAGGAGCATACTCTGTAGTGAAGAGACAACTAAAATCATCTATCGGCAACTTTGTCTCTGTTTTGCAAGCTGTACATCTTATGGTAGGCCGGACGGTGAATGAAATTAAGGCATCATTTGAGATGAGCTTAAATATAGTCAAGCATGAGCATAAAAGGAATGTAATGTTAGATGCTTTAGTTCGCGTGGTATCACACACGGCATTGACATTAATATGTGATGAGATTGAAAGGTCGAAGGATGTCGGGTTTGATCCCCAAGTTTGCGGGTGTGTACATCGACATACACTGGGCCTCCCTTGTGTACATCAGATTAATGAATATCGCCGTGAATCTATTCCTATTCCAGTAGAAGCAGTCGATCAACGTTGGAGGCAGTTGTCTATGATGCCTGTGGTGAAGACGGACGATGATTTCTTCTCTTTGCCACAACTGAAACTTCTCCACGCAAGGTGGTTAGCCTCAGTAGCAGCGGAGCGGCAGTCCATTGAGCTTAAAATGCAAAAAATTGCATGTCCGGTCACTACTACAATGCATGAGCCGACCGTTGTTTCCAATCCTAAAGGCAGGCCTCAAACAAGATTGACTATTTCACAGAAGAGAAGGCTGGAGTCAACTAGAAGAGATCCATCGCACTTTGAGCATGTTAAACGAAGCTTACAGCAAGCTCCGCCCGCACGGAAGGGCAAGCTTGTCATTCGTCGAAAAATGGAGAAAATGGACCGCCCAAGAGAAGATACCATTGCAAGCCAAACACTGAGTTTGTATATTGATAAATTCCAACCTGAGGTTCACCGATACATTTGGTCTATTGTCGATGTCCCCGGTGATGGCCATTGTGGATTCCATGTGCTTGCAAGACATCTTGGCTATGATGTCAAAGACGGATGGAGACGGGTGAGGCAGGAGCTGTACGAGGAGTTAGAGACTCGTCTTCCATTCTACTCCCATCTCCTAAGCGAAGAAACGGTTGCAAGTTTGTTGTTAAGTATCCCTTGCACCGACAGTGTTACCGGAACAGACCACTACATGTCAGCCCCGTCTGCCGGCTATTTATTTGCCAATTGGTACATAATACCTCTCGTAATTTTCTCGATGGGTATTAGAGAAACATTCTTTCCGATGTGCGCACCTCCGCCGGACCACGAACATTCTAACCTATGTACTATAGGTCACATCGGTGATCACTTCGTTATACTAAAGATGATCGGTCATTCTCCGATTCCTCCACCTTCAACAGTTTGGTACAAAAGAGCACCTGTCGAAGGCAGAGCTTGGACCACACCTTTCGATCATCAAATCGACCATTGTAAGAAGTTGTTGATCTTTGAGGAGCCAAGAGACTTACCTGCAGACCACTGTGACGTTGAAATCGACTGAGTATCAATGTGTTATATGGAGGACCACTTTTGTATACTTTTTGGCATTTTGGTTATAGAGTACCACTTTTGTATACATTAAACTATGAAATATGAAGTCCAATATATGTTTCTTACTTTTATTCATGTGTTATATATCTTTTATCTGGGTGTTATACATGTGTGTTTTGGGTGGATATGTGATATGTTTTTCATGTTGGATATGTGATATATTTTTCATGTTGGATATGTGATCACAGGACATTTTAGCTAGGACTGCCACACACAGGGCAGTCCTACACTTGTGAAGGACTGCCCAGTGTGTGGCAGTCCTACTTAAAATGTTTTGTGATCAAATCACAGAACATTTCAAGTAGGACTGCCACACACTGGGCAGTCCTACACTTGTGAAGGACTGCCCAGTGTGTGGCAGTCCTACTTGAAATGTTCTGTAGGACTGCCACACACTGGACAGTCCTTCACAAGTGTAGGACTGCCCAGTGTGTGGCAGTCCTACTTGAAATGTTATGTGATTTGATCACAGAACATTTTAAGTAGGACTGCCACACACTGGGCAGTCCTTCACAAGTGTAGGACTGCCCTGTGTGTGGCAGTCCTAGCTAAAATGTTCTGTGATCAAATCACAGAACATTTCTAGTAGGACTGCCACAGACTGGGCAGTCCTTCACAAGTGTAGGACTGTCATGTGTGTGGCAGTCCTACTTCAAATGTTCTGTGATCAAATCACAGAACATTTCAAGTAGGACTGCCACACACTGGGCAGTCCTTCACAAGTGTAGGACTGCCCTGTGTGTGGCAGTCCTAGCTAAAATGTTCTGTGATCAAATCACAGAACATTTCAAGTAGGACTGCCACACACTGGACAGTCCTTCACAAGTGTAGGACTGCCCTGTGTGTGGCAGTCCTACTTCAAATGTTCTGTGATCAAATCACAGAACATTTCAAGTAGTGTCAACACATATCAAGTAGTGTCAACACATATCATATATCCAACACAAATAGTGTCAACACATATCATATATCCAACACAAATAGTGTCAACACATATCATATATCCAACATATCACATATCCAACATATCACATATCCAACATATTACATATCCAACATATCACATATCCAACATATCCAACATATCACATATCCAACATATCCAACATATCACATATCCAACATATCATATATCCAACATATCCAACATATCCAACACACATCAAAAATTGTTTAAAAGACGGACACAAGTATTCAATGAAGTCATCCACGGACAATAAATTGAGCATGTACCTCGCTTGTATCGAGGTTCCAGACTTGTCCGAAATGCCCACCGTTCCTAGGACGAACAGCATGTAAGCACGGGCCATCGCGTCGACCAACTCATCATCATCCTCATCCAATTCCATATTCGTGAAGTGCTCCACCAGAAATGCCAGAGGAATTCCATATGATTTCTTGAAGCCCGGGAGAGTGGTAAAACTAGTTTCCTCAAGTCCAAGGTTACTTGAGACAAACTTCACGATCTTCGAGTACCATTTTGTCGATTTTTCATCTCTGTAATGTTCTTTGGTCATGACGCGACCGGTAACTGGTAGCTCCAGTATCTGGTACACGTCGTCAAGGGTAATGGTCATCTCCCCGCATAGGAGATGAAACGTGTTGGTCTTCGGATGCCATCTCTTCACAAAGGTGGATATCAGGGCACTATCCATTGTCTTATAGGCATTATCAGCCAAATTATGCAAACTGTTCGGTACGATTTTCTCCTGGACGGTCTCCGGTAAGCTTCTAAACGGCCAAGACACGGTTTTCTTCCCGTGACTCACAGCCCTAAGCATACGATATGTCCTTTGTATATCAAACAACATATAAAAACATAAAACATATGAAATACATATAGATATCATATACTAAACTGCTAGCTTACAAAAGTAATGTACATACCGGGTCCTTCCATATTACATATGCAATATGGTTCTCAAAAGAAGCCAACATTGAGCAACCTGGCGGGCGGACAGGCGGCTCAGAAGGACCGGCCTCCTCAGAAGGACCGGCCTCCTCAGATGGAGCAGAACTAGCTTGACGGGGTGGCAGGAGTTGGCTAATTGGCACGTCGTCGTCATCACTGGAAGAAGGAGAAGGAGTACGAGCTCGTTGCTTCGATCGAGCTTGTGCAACCGGTGGGGGTCTCCGTGTCCCAGCCGGACCTTGGCGCTCCGGTTCGAAAATTGTAATCGGACGCTCAAGAGGACGTTCCGCGCGTTCCTTCCGCTTTGACGCGGTAGGACGTATTCTTTTTGGTGCGTCCGGAGGACTGTTACCCCTATAGAACATTGGATTGTGCGACCGTACAATTAATAACTAATGCAAACTAAAATAGAACTCTTACCCCCCTATGCCCCACCCCCAGAACTGAGTACAGTAGGACTGCCAAGCATGTGGCAGTCCACTTGTAAATAAGGACTGCCACAGTCCTGGCAGTCCTCTATTGACAGAGGACTGCCAGGCCTGTGGCAGTCCTTGTTTACATGTGGACTGCCACAAGCTTGGCAGTCTTACTGTACTCGGCCAACAGACAAACGACTCGCTAGTTTGTCGTTTTCTAGGGTTAAGATTTTAAGAAAAATTGTGGGTTTGTCGTGTTCGAAAATGGCATTCATAAACCCTAAAGACATTCTAAACCTAAGTTATCAAAAGTTTTTAGACAATTAAAACTATTCTAGGGTTTCGAATAAAATGTAGAAAATTATTGAAGAAATTAGGAAAAAACGTACCGAGAATCCGATTTCTTCGACTTGTGTGTCATCTCGTCAAATGTGGGAGTGTTCTTGAAAGAAATTTGGTGGAGGAATTAGGATTAGAGTGGTGGAGGAGAATTTTCTAGGGTTTAGGGAGAGGGAGAGAGAGCTCTTCTTCTTTTTCTTTTGGAGGAGAGAGAGAGGAAATGATGAAATGAATAGAAAATTTGAGTTTGGGGGGTTGGACTGCCCCCTAGTAAAATTTGGGCTGCCCCCTAGTAGAATCTCCACCAAATGGGCTGCCCCCTAAGTAAGGGCTGCCCCTTAGTAAATGTGGAGGTGCCCCTAAAAAAAGCCTTACTTTAAAGCACTAATGTAGTGTTTGATTGGTTGTGCAAAGGCTAATGCTAATGTATGGTGTATTGGCTGGCAAAAGAACCAGGGAGTGACCATATTAGGAGGTTCTTTACTAAAAACCTTCCCCCAAAATACAAAGATGTACTTCTGGTGCATAAATGGTACTGTAGAGCATTGATACTCATTCCATAATTCCTCTTAGATAGTAGCTTATCTCTTTCCGTAGGACAGAAATTTTCATCCAGAGGAATAAAAATTTCATAATTTACAGCAGAGAGGGAATGTTTTGCTAAATTGCGGATAGAGCGATAAACTGTCATCGCTGATGGCAAGGTGGAGCTACGTGGCCTTGGCCGCCAAATGTAATGGCGCGACCGAGGTGGCTATGGGAGCGGCCTCATGGCTTACGTGGCACAGACCGCCATTAAGCATGGCGCGACAGAGAGCACGGGACTGCTTGAGAGGTACAATGCTACCTCTTTACTTTACTATATTTTATTTGTGAGAGGTACAATGCTACCTCTTTACTTTAGATTGATACTTCATTTGTATCATGTTAGCAGCTCGCCATTGTTGATGGCGAGTGTGTATCCGTTGAACATCTCCCGCCAACTTAAATGGCGAGCTGGTATACGTTGCAACACTCCAAACTTCCCTATAAATTCATACCCACCCACACAACCACGCGAAGCCAGTACATGCCCAGTAGGTCACACGATCCCACTCAACTTTTATATATATATATATATATATATGTGTGTGTGTGTTTTTTTTTTTTTACTCCCAGCTACTTATAATATTATTACGCGGACGAGTAACAATTTAATGTTTTGCTCTTTTTACTTGAAGCTGCAAATAGCTGATTCATGTCATAAATTTTGTCCTTAATTGTTTTTAGATGACAAGCTTTAGTTTGCGCTTAGATGGAATGAAATTATTTTTCTAGTATAATTTTTTCGACTAAAAAAATATGAAGTCAAAGTAAATTATTTTTAATCTTATTTTTTCTCGAGGGAAAAAAAATATAAGACAATAGGATGACAAGATTCATGACCAAAAATTGTCGAATCTAAGAATAAATTTTAAGATACATTGAATCTCCTCGATCAAATGGTCAAAATTGATCAAAAATGTCTTGTATGACATGACTGGAATGACATTAAAGTTTATGGTTCTGATTATATTATATTAGAATTAATGTACACTATGTCAATCGTGTTTTGAAATGAAAAGTAAAAATGAGCAGCTACAATAGGAAAACTAGAATAGATGAGCAATGTTAGGTATAGAAAAATAGGATTTGTGACTAATTTATGCAATTACTTTACTCTCCATTTTTGTTATTTTTTTTTAATTAAATTTTTTTAATCGATTTTGACCCTTGCTGCATCCAAATCCTGCTACGCCACTACACACAGCTACTCTCACTCCTCTCTCCTCTCTCCTTCCTCATACTCTCTCTCTCTCTCTCTCTCTCTCTCTCTCTCTCTCTCTCTCTCTCTCTCTCTCTCTCGTATCTAAGTCTCCAGAAGTCCAATAGTAGCTTCTCTCTTCCAACACTCAAAGCTTCTTTCTTCCAGCGCTCAAAGCTTCTCTCCTCCAGCACTCTAGCAATAGTTTCTCTTCTCCAACAATATTTTCTCCCTTCATGGATCGTAGTCTAAGAATAATATGCTCACATGGAGGTTAATTAAATGGATTAGATTACGAAGGCGGAGAAATCCAAAAAAAAAAATTACTTATCATAATATTATTTTTGAAATTTTACATAATCTTATTATTGAAAGTTGTTATATTCATTGCAAATTTATTTTAAAATCTGTTTTTGGTTCTAGATGTTGTTTGATAGATGGCAAAGAAGCATAAAATTTTGTTGTGAAGATTCATTCACAATCTTGTTGTGAAGATTCATTCGGCCGGGGAGAGGCTGCTCGTGGAGTACGATTTCCTGGCAGGGAGGCTGCAGTTTGGCGAGGATGGGAGGCTCGAGATCGACTGCAACGCCGCCGGCGTCGGCTTGGCCGTCGCTTCTAGCGAGCTCAGGCTGGAGGAGCTGGGGGAGATGTACCCTAATCCGGTGTTCCGCCAGCTGACTCCGATGCCGGAACTTGGGGACGATCAACCTATCTGTGACTTTCAGGTGACCAAAATTTGAAATATATATTAATGCAGATATATCCAATACTTATGAGACACATATTAGACACAAGCTAGACACTCCAAAATACACTATTATACACATCAAAATAGGTATGATATGACAACGGCGGAATCAGAATTTTAGTTTATGCCGGACGTCTTGAAATACCAAAAATAGTGATACCGCTACTAGGAACTTGTGTAGCCTCGTGCTATATATATATCACTGTATCAGGAAACTCCCCTAACGTAGGTCTTATATTCTCCGCTTAAATTTGGAGCGTGGGTTGAGCTTTTAACTGAAGCTGAGGAAGAAGATTGCAATGGCGCCATCCCCTCTGAAAGACCTCAAGATCACCATTCATACCACCACCACTCTATACCCTTCCGAGCCGACGAGGAGGAGGTCCATGTTCCTCTCCAACATAGACCAAGCCCTCAATTTCCACGTCAAGGCCGTCCAGTTCTTCCTGGCCAACCCGGACTACCCCTTCGAGTCGGTGGTCGAGCGCCTCCGGTCGGCCGGGGAGAGGCTGCTCGTGGAGTACGATTTCCTGGCAGGGAGGCTGCAGTTTGGCGAGGACGGGAGGCTCGAGATCGACTGCAACGCCGCCGGCGTCGGCTTGGCCGTCGCGTCTAGCGAGCTCAGGCTGGAGGAGCTGGGGGAGATGTACCCTAATCCGGTGTTCCGCCAGTTGACTCCGATGCCGGAACTTGGGGACGATCAACCTATCTGTGACTTTCAGGTAAGCAAAATTTGAAATATATATTAATGCAGATATATCCAATACTTATGAGACACATATTAGACACAACCTAGACACTCCAAAATACACTATTATACACACCAAAATAGATATGCTATTTGTCCCTCCAAATTGTACTTCCAAATCGTCCCTCCTTACGTGGCAGCTGACATAGCATATTGATGTGGCAGCTGACGTGATAAATTTTAAAATTAAAATTAATATTAACATTAACATTAATATTAACATTAATTAATATTAATATTAACATTAACATTAATTAATATTAACATTAAATTAATATGGACAAAATTAGATAATTAATTTTTTGGATTAAAATTTGTCATGTCATCAGCTATATCAGATGACATATAATATTATTTAATATGTCACGTTAGCTGACACATAAAAAAAAATGTATTGGAGGAACAACTTAAAGGTACGAATAGCTTACACATGTACATAGACACTCTAAAATATGATAGTACACACCAAAATTGACCGAGCCATAATTTTAGTTTATCCAGGGCGAAGCTTAAAATATCTTGAATTTTGTGCGCGCAGGTGACGCAATTCAAGTGCGGCGGCTTCTCGCTGGGCGGGTGGGTGAACCACTGCGCAATGGACGCGTTGAGCTACTACATCTTGTTCCTCAACCTCTCCGCCCTGACCCGCGACAAACCCTTGGCCATAAGGCCCATCTCGGACCGCAAGCTCCTCGCAGCCAGGTCCCCTCCCCGCGTCGCGTTCCCCCAACCCGACAGCGTGAAGCTGGAGGACATGGAAGTGCCCTTAACATCGACGTCGAGCGCTCTCCAGTTCAGACTCTTCCACCTCGACTCGAGCCACATAGCATACCTGAAAGAGAGGGCGCTGGCAGGAGCCGGCCCCAAGCTCGTGACCAGCTTCAACGTCGTCGCGGCGCACCTGTGGCGGTGCAAGGCGCTGGCCGCAGCCGCAGCCGCAGCCGACGAGGCCGGGCCGGACAAGACTTCGACGCTCCTCTACGCGGTGGACATCAGGCAGAAGGTCGAGCCCAACCTGCCCCTGTCGTACGCGGGGAACGCCGTCCTGACCGCGTACGCGCGGGCGACGCTCCGGGAGCTCGGGGAGGCGGGGTCGTTCGGGCGGATCGTGCGGCGCGTGTGGGATGGGAAGGCGAGGATGAGCGACGAGTACGTCCGGTCGGAGATCGACTGGGGCGAGGCGCACAGGGCGTACCCGACGGGCGACGTGTTCGTGACGTCGTGGCTGGGGCTGGGGTTCGCGGCGATGGAGTACGAGTGGGGCCCGCCGAGCTACTTCTGTCCGCTGCCGCTTCCCGGGAGGGAGCTGATCGTGCTCTTCCCGAGAGCTCAGGGGAAGGGGGGAGTGAACGTCATGGCTGGGCTGCCCGAGGATGTCATGAACAAGTTTCAGGACATGTTTCACTCCTTTCTTCTGCAACCTCGCCTATAGGCATAGCAATTGGAAGCAGATCCGAGTATGTTTGTGCTGTCACGTTTGATTTGTAGTATCCATGATAAGTAATCAATAAGATGGTCGTAACTGAGTGTGAAATTAATTACTGTAATAATTCATCTTTTCGTGCACAGTCGGATGCATGCACGCAGGCGGGTGCCAAATAAGAGTTTTAAAAAAAAAGTTATTTAGACAGTTTGTTGGACTAGATGCAGGCAAGTGCTTTAGCTAGGCTGTATCAGAACACCATCAACGGTTCACCATCGATACAGCTCCAACAACTTCGATGGTCACCTCCGAACCACCATTACCACCTACCCACCCTCCCTCCCTCCTCTCGAATGGAACGTTATTAATCACCCTCGGGCTTCCTCCACCACCTCCAACCCATCCTCCTCTCGAATGGAACGTTATTAATCACCATCGATATCCGCATCCACTTACTTTTTCATCCCCATGTTATCATTTGTTGAATCTTTTGGGATAAAAAAAAGGAATGTGGATCCTTCCTTATATATATATATATTTTTTGGTTTTTGGAACCAGGTAAATTATTTCTGGAATCGCTCCCACTGGAATTCGAACTCCTGACCACTCGGACCGCATGCATCTCTCTTAACCACTAGGCTAAAGGTCATTTACTATATATATATATATATATATATATATATATATATATATATATATATATATATATATATATATATTGAGGAGTGATCCACATCCCGATCTTTTGCATCCCCAAGCATCACCATGCTATCCACCATTGGATGTTGTTTAAGTCATATAATCTTAACCGTGAACCATTCAAATCAACGGTTATGATTAGATGATTTAAACAACATCCGACGGTTGTTAACATGGAAATATTTCTCATATATATATATATATATATATATATATATATATATATATATATATATATTTTTGGTGTCCTTTTTACTAGAGCTTAGGCGCGTGCGCCTAAGGAGGGGTTCGAACCCGGGCCTCCCGCCCGGGGACCCTCGTCGCTACCAACAGGCCACGACCCCGCGGACATATATATATATATATATATATATATATATATATATATATATATATATATATAATATATATATATATATATATATATATATATATATATATATATATATATATATATATATATATATATATATATATAAAAATATTTCTCATATATATATATATATATATATATATATATAAAACATGAAATATTTCTCATATATATATATATATATATGTGTGTGTGTGTGTGTGTGTGTGTGTGTGTGTGTGAGAGGAGGGATCCATATCTTCGATTTTTATGCATCCCCATGATATCCACCATTGAATATTTTTTAAGTCATCTAATCTTAGCCGTTGATTTGAATGGTTCAAATCAACGGTTTAGATTAGATAACTTAAACAATATCCAACGGTTGTTAACATTAGGACGCTTGGGATAAAAAAAATGAGACGATACGATTCCTTCCTCTCTCTCTCTCTCTCTCTCTCGCTCTCTCTCTCTCTCTCTCTCTATATATATATATTTATTTATTTATTTATTTATTTATTTATTTATTTATTTATTTTATTGAAAGACGGTAATGGCGAACGCTTCCACAGGGAATCGATCTCCTAACCACTCGGACCGCATGCACCTCTCTTAACCACTAGGCTAGAGGTGTCACGACCCGATCCCAAATAATTGGGTCGAACCGGATCATGCCCAGCCTGCACCGTTGTTGAGACGGCGGCAGTAAGCTGTTCAGTAGCAGGTAACCGTACAACACAACTATTTGTCACAACTCAACATCGGAAATAAACTTTATTAAACTTTGAAATACAAATGGAAATTGTTCTGAAATGAAATAACAGAATTTGAAATAAAACAACTATGCAGAAAAGGAAATCTATCTATTGGCCGGATCATCGGCCTCAGTCCCATCGTCCTCCTGTGGGGACTCTGGCAGCACAACCGGGTACAACACAGGGTCGTAGTAGCTGCTGATTAACAGCTCAGCATCCTCAATGTCTCCTAAAAATGTATCTCCAGTCAGGAGGAAGCAAAGTACAATTCATGCTAATTTAACAGTTAAATTAAATAAAAGAATCATGCAGTTCTAAACAGTTTGAATATGAACAGTTTTCAGCAGTAAAACAGTGTGATTTTGAACAGGCAATGAAATATGACCGGCTTAGATTTGTTACAGTAATGGATAGGGATTTTGTTACAGTATGGTCATAATCATTACGCTATTCCCCCAGTCCCCAGTAGTTACAGTACTTTCAGAGAGAGTTTCGTGTTTGCATCGTGGTTTAAAGTTGCAGTAAAGCGATTAAATAAATAACTGTAAACTAACATAAACTATACTTGCCTCAAGGAATTGACTGGAGAGGTAGAAGACTTCGAGACGGGAAATCAGAATCGTCCTCGAATTTCCACATTCGAGAAATTGATTCAGATTTCAGGTTTACCAATCTAGCTACGCTAGTTGAAATCTCTATTGGCGTCCTAATCCAATTTTAATTCTTTAATTAACCAAACACAGAAAATACGATTATTGTGCGTTGATTTAATACGAGGGAAAAAGATTATTTTATATTTTTGAGTTCGGAAAACTCGTCGATGCCAGATTATTTGTTAAAACTTGGTATTTTCATAGTATATAAATATAAAGCTAATTTTTTCTTATTTAGTGAGAAATACATTAATTAAATAGAAACTTGTCAATTTTAGGTGAGAAAATCTTAATTAATTTTATACGAAAATACTTTTATTCATTTTACTCGTAAAATAGAAAAACTCGCAAAACCAGAAATAACTAAAAATCTACACTACCAATTACAGTTACAGACCACGGCCAGCTGGGCTTATGCCCATTACAATTTATTTACATAAATTGAAATAAGACAAAATAGTCGTTAGTCCTAAACTGAAATATTAATAAAATATGAACAAAAATTAATAGTAAAAATAAAGATAAAAATAGAGTCTCAGATATGGTCCAATCCTCAACTTGGCTAATGCCTCAATGTCCGGACGAAGCCGGTTTCGTTTGCACTTAGCTGGGTCCATTGACCGATACGGTCGTCACCCAAATGAAATATTAAATGAAATTCCGAAATCCATTTTAAATTCATTTTTTTAAAACAATCTAGAATTTACGGAAAAATTCGGCAGCATCTCCTCTGTTTTTGGTCAACCCAAAAACTGGAAAATAGCGCCGATAATTTCCTGCAAATCCCAAACCAGGGAAAAATCGGAATATATATATATAAACATCCACAACCAATCCACAGAATAATCGAAATGACCCGAATAATTTTCGGAAGTCCGATTCCAACCCAAAAATCACAGAACGCTACCGGAAAAATCCGGAAAGCCAAAACATACAAAAAAACCAATTCCCGAAATATTCAGGAAATCCAAAATAATCCACAAAACCTTTTCGAAGGTTCCGAAAAATTACGACGTCGCTAAAACCGAATTCCCAAAGGGAATCGGGGACCATTTCTCATCATCGACTATAATAAAAATGGGCGGGACATGGGTTATACCTCAGGTTGCTCGGCTAGAGCTCTCAGATGAATAATAGAAAGAAATAAGAGCTCCGAACAGCAAAATAATCCCGAAACAGTGCTGGAACAGCAGCGAACAGCAGCGTCGCTGCCACAGAACAGCAGATCGGGTCACGGGATCGCGACCAGGGGAGTGCGCGGGCTAGGGCACTCGCCTAGGTCAGCGGAGAGGTCGACAGGGGCGTTGGCCAGAGGGAAAATCGGCCAGAGGGGGCGCGAGTCGGGCGACAGGGGCTGGACGGACGGCGGAGGGCGCGGAGGCGCTCGGCTAGAGGCTCGCGAAGGGGGTCGGGCGCTCCGGGGACGCGCGAAGAGGGCGTTGGCCGACCGGAGTCAGCGGGGTCGGCTCCGCTGGGGCGCGGCGACAGGGGGCGGGCACGGCTGCGCCGGTCGGCCTGGAGGAGCAGCCGGCGGGGTTGCGTCGGGGAGCGGGGCCGAGGAAAGGGGGGTCGGGAGCTGGGAGATTGTGGGGGAGAAGAGAGGGGAGATGGTTAGGTTGCTTCTCCTCTGGTGAAGTTTGAGTAAGAGGGAAAGTGTGGGGGTTCTGTGTGGAGTAGGTGGTGGGTTGATGATGGGGTGTTATAAGGAGCTCTCTCCCTAAATGTGGGGAGAAAGGGGGTGAATGGGTCTGTGGATAGGAGGGAGAGTGGAAAGAGAAGTAGGGGTGGGGAGAGTTCACGTGTGTGTGAGTTGAGAAGAGAGTGGAGAGAAAGAATAGGTGAATTTGCTTGAACGAGTGTGCTGGTCCTCGTGACCAGCACCAAAAAAAATATTTTTTTTATAAACCAATCAGAAATTAAAAAGAAATGGGTTCGGCTCAGGCCTGGTCTGGGTTCGGACTCGGGTCTGGGTCTGAAACCAAAAATCCATGTTTAATTAATTTGAAATAATTTTTAACATTCAAAAACTTTAATAATAATAAAACACTAATAATAATTAATTCACAGAAAATATGGGTTTCACAATCTTCCCTCCTTAGAAAAATTTCGTCCTCGAAATTTAAAAGCAAGGTTAGGGATTACCTTAAGTCTCAAACAGGTACGGGTACTGCTCCCGCATCTGGTCTTCTCGCTCCCAGGTCGACTCGCCTGGTGAATTGTGCCGCCACATCACTCTGACTATTGGCGTCACGGATTTTCTGGTTCTCTTCTCGCCTCGGTCCAATATTACCACTGGCTTCTCCGGCACTGTGAGGCTGGGTCCAATCTCCACCTCTGAATGGTCCAAGATATGGCTCGGGTCCGGGATGTAGCGTCTCAGCTGCGAGACGTGAAAGACGTTGTGGACGCCTTCAAGACTTGGGGGTAAAGCTACCCGATAAGCCACTTCTCCAATCCTGCTAAGTACTTCAAATGGACCAATGTACCTGGGGCTCAACTTTTCTGCTCTGCCGAAACGGATTGTTCCTCTGGTAGGCGAGATCTTCACAAAAACACTGTCGCCTTCCTCAAACTCCAAAGGCCGTCTGCTGCAATCGGCCCAATGCTTCTGTCTGTCTTGGGCTATCCGGAGCTTGTCTCTGATCATTCTCACATTCTCTGCTGCTTCAGTCACCATCTCAGGTCCAAGTAACACTCGTTCTCCGACGTCGTCCCAGGCAAGTCGAGTGCGGCAACGACGTCCATAGAGTGCCTCGAACGGTGTCATCCCGATGCTAGCTTGGTAGCTGTTGTTGTAAGAGAACTCTACCAAGTGCAAATGGTCTTCCCAAGACCCTCAAAATTCTAGGATGCAGGATCTCAGCATATCTTCTAGCGTCTGGATTGTTCTCTCTGATTGCCCGTCAGTCTGAGTGTGGTAGGCGGTGCTGAACTTCTGTTGGGTTTCCAAGCAGTCATGCAAACTCTTCCAAAAGTGAGAGGTAAATCTAGTTTCTCTGTCAGATACGATAGTTACCGGAACTCCATGAATCCGGTAGATGTGCCGCATGTACAGTGCTGCCAACTTCTCGGTGGATAAACCAACCTTGAAGGGGATAAAGTGAGCTGACTTCGTCAGTCGGTCCACAATAACCCAAATAGCATCCTTCCCTCCTTGGGATCGAGGCAGTCCCGATACAAAATCCATCGTTATGTGCTCCCATTTCCACTCCGGAATGTCAAGCGGCTGCAATAATCCTGCTGGTCTCTGTCTGCTAGCTTTAACTTGCTGACAAATTAAACATCTAGCCACAAACCTGGATACGTCCTTCTTCATTCCGTACCACCATACTATAGTCCGCATATTTCGGTATATTTTGTTGGCTCCTGGATGTATGGAATACTGTGACTGGTGTGCTTCTTGCATCAGCTCGTTCCTCAGTTCGCCAGTTGGTACGCACAGTCTCGTACCATTCTTCAATGCTCCGTCGCTGGCGATTGAGAATCCTTCGAGTGTCCCTGCCAGCACTTGGTCTCTGAGTTTGCAAAGCGTCTCGTCTTAAAATTGTGTCTCCTTGATCCTGTACATAAGACTCGAACGCACTTGCAACTGTATCAATGATGATTCCTCTCCTGGTACGATGGCTTCTCTTCCAAGTTTCTTCATCTCCTCCTCGGGTAGTACAATTTCTAATCCAAGCTTCTCCATGTCCTCCAGCAAATGGCATTCCTTGGTCAAAAACATCGCCATCGGGTATCGACTAAGTGCATCTGCAACAACATTAGCCTTACCCGGATGATACTGCAGGTTGATATCAAAATCCTTCATTAGCTCCAGCCATCGTCTTTGTCTCATGTTCAGCTCCTTCTGAGTGAAAACATATTTCAGACTTTTGTGGTCCGTAAATATTTCTACTCTCTCTCCATACAGGTAGTGCTTCCATAGCTTCAAAGCAAATATCACCGCTGCAAGCTCCAAATTATGTGTGGGGTAGTTCTTCTCATGAGTTCGTAATTGTCTAGATGCATAGGCAATTACTTTCCCGTGTTGTTGAAGAACGCAGCCCAGTCCTTTTTCGGAAGCATCACTATAGATTGAGAAAACCGCCGGTACCTGCGGGTAGTGCAAGTATCGGCGCAGTTGAAAGCCTCTTCTTCAGTTCCTCAAAAGCTGACTGGCACGCTTCAGACCATATGAACTCCTCGTTCTTCCTGGTAAGCTTCGTCATTGGCTCCGCAATCTTGGAGAAATCCTTCACGAACTTCCGGTAGTAGCCAGCTAGTCCCAAAAAGCTCCTGATCTCTGTAACCGAGCTTGGTGCAGTCCACTTCTCAATAGCAGCTATCTTCTTTGGATCCACCGAAATCCCTTTTCCTGTGACAACATGGCCCAAAAATTCCATCTTGTCTAAAAAGAATTCACATTTGGATAGCTTACCATAGAGCTTCTCCTTCCTCAAGGTACTCAGCACTTTCCTCAAGTGCTCTTCATGCTTTTCCTCCGTCTTCGAGTAGATCAGTATGTCATCGATGAAGACAACAACAAACTGATCCAGATATTCATGGAAAACCTTGTTCATGAGGTTCATGAATACCGCAGGAGCATTTGTCAGTCCAAACGGCATGACCAAGAATTCAAATTGTCCATACTTGGTGTTGAACGCCGTCTTGGGAATATCCTCCTTCCTGACCTTGATTTGATGGTAGCCTGATCTGGGATCTATCTTTGAAAATATCTTGGCTCCGCTCAGTTGATCAAACAGGTCGTCGATCCGGGGCAGGGGGTACTTGTTCTTGATGGTGATGTTGTTCAGCGCCCGGTAGTCGATGCACATCCGTACGGTTCCATCATTCTTGGGCACGAACAAAACTGGTGCTCCCTAGGGTGAAGCCCCATATCTGATAAATCCTTGTGACTTCAGCTCGTCGATCTGATCCTTCATCTCCTTAGCCTCCTTAGGATTGACTCTGTAGCATCCCCGAGAAATAGGGGAAGAGCCGGGTACTAGATCGATGTTGAATTCCACATCTCGATCTGGCGGCAATCCTGGAAGACTATCTGGAAAGACATCCATAAATTCCGCAATGATAGGGTGAGGAGGCCCGGGTTCTTCGGTGATTGAGGAGTAGGAAATACTCTTCATATCTTCCAGAGCCCGAGAGATTACAAACTCCGGTTCTCCTGGTGGACTGAAGATTACACATCCTCGGTGACAATCTATCAGCGCATGCTGTTCACTTAACCAGTCCATCCCTAGGACTACATCATAGTTGGGCAGGGGCATCACTAGTAAAGGTGTTGAGAACTGATGGCCAGAGATGGTTATGGGACAATTACAAGCTTCAGTGATGGGTATGGGTCCACCACCGGTCATAACTCTACTAATCACCTTGCTAAGTCCTGAATCTATGTGGTGTGCAGATATAAACTTTGATGATATAAAACTATGTGATGCACCCGAATCAAATAATGCTAGAGCAGGATGTGAAAACACATAAATGGAACCTGTGATGACATCTGCGGTGGGTTCCTGCTCTGGCTCCTACTCGTCAGCTGCTAGAGCAAAAGCTCGCCCGGTCTTCTGCTGGTGATGTCCAAACTGTTGTTGCTGAGTAGGTAGGGGAGCTCTTTGCTGGTTGGTTCCGGTCCGGTGGGCTGACATGGGACAGTCCTTCACTTGGTGGGTGGCAGACCCACAGACTAGGCAGTGTCCTAGCCTCTTCCTGCAGATGTTCGATTGATGCCCTGGCCTCTTGCAATAGTCACAGACAGGGATCTGCTTCTGGTGTGCTCTGTCATTGGTTCTCGCCTGATGATGATGCTGCTGGTGGTGCGAGGGCCTGTTGTTGTTGTTGTTGGGCCTCTTCTGACTACCATAGAAGTTGCTAGTTCCAGGATACTCCCTCTTGGATCGAGAAGGCTGACTCTTCTCCACGTCTTGAGCTCGGATCAGGATCCTCTCATAAGTCTTTGTGCCACCTGCGATCACAGGGGTGCGAATCTCTTCTCTTAAGCCATACCTGAATCGCTCAGCACGATCCTTGGGGTCAGCTACCAGGTTCTGGGCAAAGCGGTTTAGTCGGTCGAACTCTGCCGCATATTCGCTGACCGTCATGTTTCCCTGCTTCAAGTTCTGGAATTGCCTTTCCGTCTCCTGCATCTCAGATGTTGGAAAGAACTTCCTGCGGAACAACCTCTTGAAGGTGTCCCAGTCGAGCTGCTTGTCCTGGAGTCGGGGTTCATTCCGATACCAGGTGCTCGCCACATCCTGTAGTTAGAGTCCTACAGCTTAAGCCTTGAGGTCCTCCGGGAGTTGAGCGACGCTCAAGAGACGCTCCATATGGTCTAGCCATTCATCGGCGTAGATGATACCCTCGGTTCCTTTGAAAGGTCGAGGGTCTTGCTTCTTAAAACTTTCTATATCTCCAACCTTCATGCAATAATACGCCTCTAATCAAAAGAATAGCCTTAATGAAATATAACTTAACTCCTGAATTATGCTTACCTTGGCAGGTCGTGGCTCTGATGAAGTGGTTCTTCCTCTCTCGAGGGCAGCCATGGCCACGTTGTGGGCATTCTCCATGCCTTCTCTCATAATCGCGGTCTGCTCGCGATGGGCTTCAGCTTGGGCAGCAGTCTGCTCTCTGTGGGCTTCTGTTTGAGCTCTCTGTGCTTCAAGCACTCCTCGTAGCATTCCCACTAGGTCAGTGGGATCCACGGGTACTGGTGGGGCAGCTGCTGCGGCCACTACCGCAGGGGTCTGTGGCTCAGCCTGGGATTGTGCAGGTTCCACCGTTTGCGCTGTAGAAGCGTAAACGGGCCGGGGAGCTGGTGCAGCATGAGGACGATCTGTCAGCTGCAAGGGAGGTGGGTCCCGGCGTGCTTGAGGAGGGGTGTGATCAGTTGATGACACCTCATCGTCAGCAGGGCCGGATCGGGTAGTCTTTCCTTTGGCCATGATCTGGAAGGTTTAGGGTACATACATAAGCAAGGTATCCTACCAGTCTATAATCAAACAAAAATATTTATTTATATAATTCGGTCCTATGTCGTGACAAATGTTCTAGTGTTCTAATTGTTTCTAGGTATGTTTTCCTAAGTTGTTGTATGGATGACCTGCATGGGCCACCACTAAAAACATGTCACGACCCGATCCCAAATAATTGGGTCGAACCAGATCATGCCCAGCCTGCACCGTTGTTGAGACGGCGGTAGTAAGCTGTTCAGTTGCAGGTAACCGTACAACACAACTATTTGTCACAACTCAACATCGAAAATAAACTTTATTAAACTTTGAAATACAAATGGAAATTGTTCTGAAATGAAATAACAGAATTTGAAATAAAACAACAATGCAGAAAAGGAAATCTATCTATTGGCTGGATCATCAGCCTCAGTCCCATCGTCCTCCTGTGGGGACTCTGGCAGCACAACCGGGTACAACACAGGGTCGTAGTAGCTGCTGATTAACAGCTCAGCATCCTCAATGTCTCCTAAAAATGTATCTCCAGTCAGGAGGGAGAAAAGTACAATTCATGCTAATTTAACAGATAAATTAAATAATAGAATCATGCAGTTCTAAACAGTTTGGATATGAACAGTTTTCAGCAGTAAAACAGTGTGATTTTGAACAGGCAATGAAATATGACCGGCTTAGGTTTGTTACAGTAATGGATAGGGGTTTTGTTACAGTATGGTCATAATCATTACGCTATTCTCCCAGTCCCCAGTAGTTACAGTACTCTCAGAGAGAGTTTCGTGTTTGCATCGTGGTTTAAACTTACAGTAAAGCGATTAAATAAATAACTGTAAACTAACATAAACTATACTTGCCTCAAGGAATTGACTAGAGAGGTAGAAGACTTCGAGACGGAAAATCAGAATCGTCCTCGAATTCCCACATTCGAGAAATTGATTCAGATTTCAGATTTACCAATCTAGCTACGCTAGTTGAAATCTCTATTGGCGTCCTAATCCAATTTTAATTCTTTTAATTAACCAAACACAGAAAATACGATTATTGTGCGTTGATTTAATATGAGGGAAAAAGATTATTTCATATTTTTTAGTTCGAAAAACTCGTCGATGCCAGATTATTTGTTAAAACTTGGTATTTTCATAGTATATAAATATAAAGCTAATTTTTCTTATTTAGTGAGAAATACATTAATTAAATAGAAACTTGTCAATTTTAGGTGAGAAAATCTTAATTAATTTTATACGAAAATACTTTTATTCATTTTACTCGTAAAATAGAAAAACTCGCAAAACCAGAAATAACTAAAAATCTACACTACCAATTATAGTTACAGACCATAGCCAGCTGGACTTATGCCCATTACAATTTATTTACATAAATTGAAATAAGACAAAACTGCCGTTAGTCCTAAACTGAAATATTAATAAAATATGAACAGAAATTAATAGTAAAAATAAAGATAAAAATAGAGTCTCAGATATGGTCCAATCCTCAACTTGGCTAATGCCTCAACGTCCGGGCGAAGCCGATTTTGTTTGCACTCAGCCGGGTCCATTAACCGATACGGTCGTCACCCAAATGAAATATTAAATAAAATTTCGAAATCCATTTTAAATTCATTTTTTTAAAACAATCTAGAATTTATGAAAAAATCCGGCAGCATCTCCTCTGTTTTTGGTCAACCCAAAAACTGGAAAATAGCGCCGATAATTTCCTGCAAATCCCAAACCAGGGAAAAACCGGAATATATATATATAAACATCCACAACCAATCCACAGAATAATCGGAACGACCCGAATAATTTTCGGAAGTCCGATTCCAACCCAAAAATCACAGAACGCTACCGAAAAAATCCGGAAAGCCAAAACATACCAAAAACCAATTCCTGAAATATTCAGGAAATCTAAAATAATCCACAGAACCTTTCCGAAGGTTCCGAAAAATTACGACGTCGCTAAAACCGAATTCCCAAAGGGAATCGGGGACCATTTCTCATCATCGACTATAATAAAAATGGGCGGGACAGGGGTTATACCTCAGGTTGCTCGGCTAGAGCTCTCAGATGAATAATAGAAAGAAATAAGAGCTCCGAACAGCAAAATAATCCTGGAACAGCGCTGGAACAGCGCTGGAACATCAGCGAACAACAGCGTCGCTGCCACAGAACAGCAGATCGGGTCACGGGATCGCGACCAGGGGAGTGCGCGGGCTAGGGTACTAGCCTAGGTCAGCGGGGAGGCCGACAGGGGCGTTGGCCAGAGGGAAAATCGGCCAGAGGGGGCACGAGTCGGGCGACAGGGGCTGGACGGACGGCGGAGGGCGCGGAGGCGCTCGGCCAGAGGCTCGCGAAGGGGATTAGGCGCTCCAGGGACGCACGAAGAGGGCGCTGGCCGGCCGGAGTCAGCGGGGTCGGCTCCGCTGGGGCGCGACGACAGGGGGCGGACGCGGCTGCGCCGGTCGGCCTGGAGGAGCAGCCGGCGGGGTTGCGTCGGGGAGCGGGGCCGAGAAAAGGGGGGGTCGGGAGCTGGGAGATTGTGGGGGAAAAGAGAGGGGAGATGGTTAGGTTGCTTCTCCTCTGGTGAAGTTTGAGCAAGAGAGAAAGTGTGGGGGTTCTGTGTGGAGTAGGTGGTGGGTTGATGATGGGGAGTTATAAGGAGCTCTCTCCCTAAATGTGGGGAGAAAGGGGGTGAATGGGTCTGTGGATAGGAAGGAGAGTGGAAAGAGAAGTAGGGGGGAGAGTTCACGTATTGTGAGTTGAGAAGAGAGTGGAGAGAAAGAATAGGTGAGTTTGCTTGAACGAGTGTGCTGGTCCTCTTGACCAGCACCAAAAAAAAATATTTTTTTTTTATAAACCAATCAGAAATTAAAAAGAAATGGGTTCGGCTCAGGCCTGGGTCTGGGTTCGGACTCGGGTCTGGGTCTGAAACCAAAAATCCATGTTTAATTAATTTGAAATAATTTTTAACATTCAAAAACTTTAATAATAATAAAACACTAATAATAATTAATTCACATAAAATATGGGTTTCACAATAGGTCATTTCGTGCGCGCGCACACACACACACACATATAACTTCCGACAGATGATGTCCTCCATAAATGGGGAGTGGCTCTTCCCTCTCAGTGCCACTATCGTCGTGCGCCAAAGGTCGAGACGATAGATCTTTTTTAATTATTTTTGGTCGTTTTTGCACATTTTTTTTCGTTTTGGACCATTTTTTACGTTTTTTTATCATTTTTTTGTCGATTTTGCACATTTTTGCGATTTTTTCACATTTTTTATCGTTGTTTGTTGATTATATTTTTGACCATTTTTGCACTTTTTTATCGTTTTTGGTTGATTTTGGCTGTTTTTTCCAAAAAAAAAAATATTATTTTTGGTCGCTTTTGGCTGTTTTTCTATATTTATATCTTTTTGGCCGATTTTGCATGTTTGTTATCATTTTTGGTCGATTTTGCACATTTTTCGTTTCCTTTTTGCATTTTTTATCGCTTCTACGCGTTTTTGGTCGTTTTTGGTCGTTTTTGCTCGTTTTTTGTCGTTTTTCTCATTTTGGGTCATTTTTAATCCTTATTTTTTCTAGTTGTTTTTTTTTGTCATTTTTGAATTTTTTGTCGTTTTCCATTTTTTTATTACTTTTTCGTTTTTGTTCGTTTGTCATTTTTGGTCTTTTTTTGCCGTTTTCTGTCATTTTCTCTCTTTAGAGAAGGACAAAACAATTTTTCCCTTTATTTATTTATTATTTAGTTTAAATTTTAATTTTTGAAATTTTTAATTTTTGAAATTTTTATTGATCTATTTTTTTATTTTGTATTTAAAAAATATTAAATTAGAAACTCAATCACATTACATGGTAAACCAAATTGACATTACATTACATGGTTTGATTACATGTTTCAACCAAACATTGTAATATAATTGTAATTTTATTACATTACAGACTCGATTACATTACAAATCCAATTCCATACGATTATGATTACATTACAGTGAACCAAACAAAACCTTAGTCAGAGTAGTCGTAGGCAACCATGACGATCACCCCCCTTCCCCAACCCGACGGCGTGAAGCTGAAAGACATGGAGGTGCCCTTAACATTGACATCGAGCGCTCTCCAGTTCAGACTCTTCCACCTAGCTAGTGTCATGGCATATTATCCAAAGAAAAATGGAACAAAATAATGTTCAGTGATTACCAAAAAATTACTTGAGCATGCATATGACAAATTTTGGTGTCTACCCTAAATTGTTTCCTCTTCATTGTTTTTATGTCTTGAAAATGCTAGACTTACTGGGTTGATCCCCATGTGATCCGTGGGAGCTACCAGGTACCAGGGGAGGATGTACATGGGTGTCACCGGGGACGGGGCCCCCAATAGATTTTTTTTTTACTGTAGTGAGCAGTGGATTTGAAAAGGTTGTGGGGCCAGCAAAGCTAGGGTTCTGTGCCTCCAGTGGAAAAATAAACCAAAGCAGCAACATCAGCATCATATGATGCAGGTGGGGCCCACACCACTACCACACACAAAAAAGCCAAATAATAAGCTACTTCAAGTCTTCAAGCGAGCAAGAACTCACTGTAAACATTACAATAACCATTAACCCTACTCTTTTGTTCTTTCTCTTCTTCTTCTGATTGCTAAGCCAGCCTCCACCCAAAAAAAAAAAGAAACATGTGCCCTTGTCTGCTGCTATTGGAAGAAAAAAGTTGTTGAAGGCTTGAAGCCCGAAGGGGGAGTGGAGGACGGAGGTCGTGAGAGCTTTTGTTGGGGGGGGACTGTTAGTCCCGGGGCTTGATCAAAGATGGAAAAACAGATGCAATCGAGATCTGAGATGTCACACAAAAACTTTGCAGTGATCAAACTCAAGATCTACGATGGTACAATAAATCAAATAGCCAAATTATAATCTGAAGGAGGGAAAAAGAGAAGAGAAGATCTCTCTTTCTTCCTTGCAAACGTGTTGCAATTGGGACATAACGAGTTACAATAAAACTAGAGAGAGATGAGAAGAAGAACAATGCTGGGGTGTCAAAACACCATTGCTCAAAGCAAGATTCGCCCCACACGATCTGCTTCCAGGAACCAGCAAGTTGAAGAACTTGTGGAACGCTCGAAGTCACCTCTGTTCAGACTCCTCGGATGGGCTTGCAATGGCGGCAGCAACTCTCTCTCTTTTTCCTTTTCTAACTTGTAATTTTCGTAGTAGTCACAAAGGAGGCCAGAAGAGAGTATTTATAGAGAGAGGGTGGAAACCCTAACCGCCTCTTCAGTTATAGAAAGATTGAATCAAATCCCAAAAGATAGCAACGAAATTTAATTCAAATCCTACGAAATTAATTCAAATCCCACAAAGATAGGATCTGAATTAATTCAAATCCCACAAAGATAGGATCTGATTTAATCGCATTGATTCAGCCTTTCCATAACTGATTTGTAATCTGCACAGTCAGCGGATCCCTCCATGCGGCAGCAGCAGCAGCCTGGCCGCATGAGCCTAATGGCCGCATGAGCCGCATGGACCGCATGAGCCGCATGGACCGCATGGACCACATGTGCCGCATGGACCACATGTGCCGCATGAGCCGCATGAGCCGCATAGACCGCATGTGCCGTATGAGCCGCATGGACCGCATGAGCCGCATGAGGCCGCATATGAGCCGCATGCCGCATAAGACCGCATGGCCGCATATGAGCCGCATAAAGACCGCATGACTGCTGACGTGCTAAGTGCAAAGTGCACCAATAAAACGCCTCATGAGCCCATGAGCCCGAGTCCGAGTCCGAGTCCGAGTCTGAGTCCGAGTCCGAGTCGCTAAGCCCCGTTGGGGCTTAGCTCCAAGTGGAATTAATCCAAGAGAATGACAAAAGTATTAATGCTTAATCCTTGGAGCCTTATTCTTACCTCCTAGTAAAATCACCCACATGGTTCCCTCCTTAGGGTCACCACCTGTCACGCCCCAGTACCGAAATACGGAGACGGACTAGGCCAGCTACTCCATATGAGGTACGTAACGTCATACGGCGATCGTGGCTGTCGAGAGACTATGGGGTACATGCTACAGTCAAGTCTCCTATGGTCCCACAGAGTTCTATGTCTCAATCAATCAAATCACATCAGCAAATAAATGAACATTAAAGATAAAGCAGTAAGGCGTCCCTGACGCTTCATCAAAAATGATCATGAGAGACTAGCTTTATAATTTAGCTATCCCAGAGAGTCAGGAGTACAAAATTATACACAGCTGCAGTCTGTTTAATTACAATTATGTACTGACACAAAATATCAAGTAATCCGGCTAACAGGTGCCGGTGGCTAAATGCCGCACAAAATATAAGCAGGAGTGGTGGAGAAGAAATCCACTCGAGTCCCCGAACCGCCATGCTCCTAGTATGTACCATGGATGTCAGGAAGGAAGATCGTGTCCTCTGGCTCTGCTACGAGATCTGGCCAAACAAAACCAGCGGGGTCAGCCCCGAATAGCAAGTACCGCCAAAGGGGCACAAGAGTTAAGATTAAAAATCCAGTTAATAGAATGATTGATAATAGTAATATTTATGCTACTATTATAGGGTAGCGCAACATCTTCGAACCCATATAGCACCCTTACAACCAAACAAGGACAAAAGGTGCCGTATGGAGTCGGGACGTGTCGTACTCTATAACATTCACATAAGTTAAAAGGTATAAGCAATAAAATCTCCTGATCGTGACTTCGATCGATAGCCTATCACAGCACAATAACCAACCCAACAATCAAACAAGAACATGGGTTGGATCATGTACTATGATAGACCATGTTCCTCAGTCATTCACAGAAGTAGCACTTCACAACCATAATAAGTCTTCCGTTCATAACTTCGGTCCACAGCCTGTCATAGTACGATAACCAATCCAACAATCAAACAAGAACATGGGTTGGATCACGTACCATGATAGTCCGCTTCCCTCAGTTATTCACGGAAGGTAATAGGATACAAGCAAGTCGTTTTCACGGCCAATCAAGTCTACGAGTTTCTAGTGGGACGAGGTTATCCTCGCGTCATGTTATTAGAAAATCCTCAGATCGTATCTTTCCAGCAAGGCTAGCCAACCCAGGGGTTCGCATAGACAGGTATCTTTGAGCACAGGTCCCTCGTAAGGCCACCTTGCCAAGACATATAATATATAGCAGGAATTAATCGGATACAGTCATCCACTCGTTGCGGATGACACAGTATCCGTGGAGACCAGCCGGCACGTCAAGATAATATCTCAAGGCGGCTGGTGTAACACGATCTCGGGATTCTGCCCTCCCCATGCATCTAGTATATTTAGTTGCCTAGTTTAACCCTAGGTGAAATCTTGGACTCACATGCTGTGGCCTGCATGATTATCCTCCTAAATGTCGTACTCAAGTACTAGTACCCCAAAAGAGGATCCATGTCAATCAGTATGTCAACATGTTCTACCCTCCTTGGTGTATTGCATCATTGCAAATATACCACGTGGAGTTACGGGTCATTTGTCGAGCATGAACGGGAACTGGAACATTCAGGTACAAGTATCAGGTAGGAACACTTTGTTCACCGGGGCACATTAGTGCTCATATCATGCTCAGGACAAAAGGCGTAAGGATATATAGCATACACAAACATTTACATATATATATATACAATATAATATATACATATAAAAAAAATATAAGGTATAGGGGAGTCCAGGTCAGAGCGCGCTCAAGTCAGGCTACGCTCAGGTGAGCCTACGCTCAGGTCTGCGTACGCTCAGGTCAGCGTACGCTCAGGTCAGCGTATGGAAGACATATGCTCCCAAAAGGCAGCGTATGGACTCAATACGACTCCTTGTCACCCAAGTGAGCGTATGCAAGACATACGCTCCCAAAAGGCAGCGTATGGACTCAATACGACTCCTTGTCACCCAAGTGAGCGTATGCAAGACATACGCTCCCAAAAGACAGCGTATGAGGACTGCGCTGCGCTAAAGAGCGTGCGCAACTCAGTGGTGCAAGCTAAAAGCTCTCACACTGCTCACTGTCTTCTCCAAACAGCAAGAACTCCATGGGTTGAACCCAAAGCTTCAAAAGTCTATAACTTGGTCAAAATAAGTCCAAATCCAACTTTTCAAAGGCCAGAATTGGGTAGAACAAAATTCTCTACAACATGGAACCATCAAAACTTGAAAATAATGATGTTTGCTAGATCAAAACCAAGAAGATCCGAAAATGGTTAAAACCTAGATCTACAAAAATTAAAGCGTCAAAATGGAAAACTTCAAGTTCTAAACTATTATAGAATAAGGAGAAGAACATATTTTGACAAATAATTTTGTAAGAAAACATCAACAACATTTATGGATCCATCTCTTGAGCAAGTTGGTACTTGCCTTGGTTGGTGGAGGAAAGTAAATGAGAGGAAATAAATGAGAGGAGAGAGAATGAGTTGAGTTATTATATGGAATCTTGAACCCATGGGTTCATGATGAACCAAGGTGAACCAAGAATAGGTTACCCAAATGAGCCAAAACTGTAGGCCCAAATACAGAAAATAAATTACGAAATAATATTTTGTCGAATATTTTAGAAAAATATATGAAGAAATACAGCATATAAATATCGTATAAATACAAAGTAAATACAATTTATCGGTTTACGTATTAAAATACGTATTCCAGGATCGGAGAGTGATATCTCTACCCTTCTTAGAAAAATTCCGTCCTCGGAATTTCAGCCAAGACAGGATAGTGAAATCAGGACAAGCAAGGCACAATCATATACAAGTTAACTATCATAGCAGTTATTATCATACATCACAAAGTACAAAAACAAGTAGGTGCAGATAAGCATGGAATTGTGTCAATAAGGCGTAAAAACATACCTCATTAGTCAAACAAATGCGGATATCGAGATCTGATCTCGTCCTCGTGCTCCTAGGTTGACTCTCCCGAAGAGTGATGGTTCCAAGAAACACGGACAAGGCTTATCGTCCGATTCTTGAGTACCTTCTCTCGCCGGTCCAAAATAGACACGGGTTGTTCCGCGTAAGTTAAATCGGTACCAACGACTAACTCAGAATGATCGAGGATATGACTCGAATCCGGGACATACCCACGTAATTGGGACACATGAAACACATCATGTATGCCAGTTAACGAAGGCGGAAGGGCAAGTCGATAAGCCACATCGCCTACCCGAGCGAGAATCTTAAAAGGACCAACGTATCTTGGACTAAGCTTTCCTCGGGTTCCAAATCTGATGATACCCCGAGTAGGCAAAATCCGCAGAAATACTTGGTCGCCAACTCTGAACTCTAGAGGCCTACGATGCTGATCTGTCCAATGACGATGTCGGTCCTGTGTAACTCGAAGGCGCTCTCTGACCAACTTAACTATCTCCACAGTCTGCGTGATCATCTCTGGCCCCAACAACTTCCGTTCTCCGACGTCGTCCCATGCCAAAGGGGACCTGCACTTCCTTCCATACAATGCTTCGAACGGGGCCATCTGAATGCTAGCCTGATAGCTGTTGTTATAGGAGAACTCCACTAGATGAAGGTGATCCTCCCAAGATCTGCCAAAATCTAAGGTACACGTTCGTAGCATATCTTCTAATGTCTGAATGGTTCTTTTTGATTGCCCGTCGGTTTGTGGATGATAAGCAGTACTGAATCTTAACTTGGTTTCCAAACCTTGGTGTAAGCTCCGCCAAAAATGGAAAGTAAACCGTGTATCCCGATCTGATATTATACTAACTGGAACACCGTGCTGCCTTACTATCTGCTTCATGTACATTTCTGCTAACTGCTCAGTAGTCTGTCCAACTCGGAAGGAAAGGATATGAGCGACCTTCGTGAGTCGATCTACTATTACCCAGACTGCATTCTTGCCAGCCGAGGATCTAGGTAAATCGGTCAAAAAATCTATCGTGATGTGCTTCCATTTCCATTCTGGTATAGGAAGCGGCTGTAGCAATCCTGCTGGTCTCTGCTGCTCGGCTTTCATCTGCTGACATACCAGACACTTGGATACAAATCTCGTTATCTCTCTTTTCATGCCATTCCACCAAAAGAACTGCCTGATATCTCGATACATCTTCGTTCCTCCTGGATGAATGGAGTAAATAGAACTATGAGCTTCGGACATAACTTCTTGCCGAAGGTCCCCACTCGGTACACAGAGTCTGTTTCCAAACCTGAGCGTACCATCTTCATGAATCACTAACTCCTTCCTATGGCCTGATTCATACTCCGACCGCAACTTCTGAATCTGTAGATCTCCTGCTTGTGCTGCCCTTATCCTCTCTACTAAGGTTGACTGAATCTGCATACTGGTCATTCTTCCTATATCCCTTG
This sequence comes from Iris pallida, assembly GCA_029216955.1. Taxonomy (NCBI): domain Eukaryota; kingdom Viridiplantae; phylum Streptophyta; class Magnoliopsida; order Asparagales; family Iridaceae; genus Iris; species Iris pallida. The sequence goes on from JANAVB010027997.1 coordinate 5,395,790, forward strand.
GCAAAACTACTTCGATTCCCATACTCTGAAGGTCTTCTAAAATATGCTTCTGCGAGGTCAAGATAAAGGCACTATCTCTCCTACTCAGTGCATCTGCAACTATATTTGCCTTGCCTGGATGATACTGAAGATCTAAGTCAAAATCCTTTAGTAGTTCTAACCATCTTCTTTGCCTCATGTTCAAATCTCGCTGCGTGAACACGTATTTCAAACTCTTATTATCAGTATAGATCTCTACCCGATCCCCGTATAAATAATGCCTCCACAACTTGAGTGAAAACACCACAGCTGCTAACTCCAAATCGTGAGTCGGGTAATTCTTCTCATGGTCTCGAAGCTGCCGAGACGCATATGCTATCACATTTCCATGCTGTATCAATACACATCCAAGACCCTTCCCTGATGCGTCACAATATACTGTAAAGCCTCCCGCTCCTACTGAAAGCGTCAAGATCGGGGCTGAGATCAATCTCTTCTTTAATTCTTCAAATGATGCCTGACAGCTAGCTGACCAAACAAACTCTATGTCCTTGTACGTCAAACGCGTTAAGGGTGCAGAGATCCTGGCAAAGTCCGCCACGAACCTTCTATCACCCTCACTTTTCCCAGTTAGGGGTAAAATGGTAATTTTCTATTTTATAATATTTTTGGGAATTTTATTTCATGAATATTATTATTTAATTATTATAGGAGTCGGGTTCGAATTTCATCGCATTTCGAGTTGATTCGGGATCCCGGTGAATTTCGACTTGAGCTGTAATTAGCATGTTAGCTAACCATGGCCCACCACACTAAAATTTAGGGTTTAAGAGTTTGGACTAGTCACCCATGAGTAATCTAGTTTAATTATGATTTTTATTTATTTTTAGCAACTTCCTAAACCTAATTTGGAATTTATTTAATATTAGGCTTAGGGAGGGGCAAACTTGTAATTTACAAGTGCCCCTCACCCACACCCATGCCATGGCCGGCCATGACAAGCCCCCCCCCCCCCCCCCCTCTCTTCCTTCACCACTAAGAAACACTCTCTCTCTCTCTCTTCCAAATTTAATTTCTTCTCAAGCTTTCTTCTTCCTCCAACCTACTAATATAGGTATGCATTAATCTCTCCATTTAATCATCTTTTGCATTTAGTTCATTCACATTAAATGGAGTGGAGAAGATTCTCTACCATTTGCCCACAACTTTGTAGGTTTTCCCTAGAAAAATAGGTTGATGATTTATTAGGATTTAATCATTTTGAGAATGATATATATATATATATATATATATATATATATATATATATATATATATATATATATATATATATATATATATATATATATATATATATATATATATATATATATATATATACATGTGTATTTATGTGTGTGTATTTATATATGTATTTGTGAGTGTGTAGAGGAGGGTGATATTGTGTCATGGGGATGGTGGTTTTGTGAGAGTGGTGTGTGTGTGTGTTTGTGTTGTGTGAGGATGTGTGTGTGTGTTTATATATATATAACTATATATATATATATATATATATATATATATATATATATATATATATATATATATATATATATATATATATATATATATATATATATATGGATATGTATATATATATATATATAGTTATATGAGTGTATTTATATATATATATAGATATGAGTGTATTTATATATATATATGGATGTGTGTATATGGATGTGTGTGTGTTATATATATATTTAGAGGGATGGATAGATATCTAGATAGATTATATATATATATATATATATATATATATATATATATATATATATATATATATATAAAGTGTATATATATAGGAAGAAGTAGAAGAAGAAGAAGAAGAAGGGCAGCCACAGCAGCAGCTGTGCTGCAGTAACAGCAGCAGCAGCAGCAGCAGCACTTGGCTGCTGCCAGGAAGAATCCTCCCCCTATGGCCTTTAAGCCTAATAAACCCCCCCCCCCCCTTCACCTATGTATATATGTATATATATAGATATATATATATATATATATATATATATATATATATATATATATATATGTATTATATATGGTTAGAATCGTAGAGAAGAGTAGAAGAAGATTATGGAATGAGAAGTTAGAAAAGAATTAGAGGTTAGAAGAAAAGATTGGAAGAAGTTGGAAGAATAGGAAGAAAGCTAGAATAGGAAAAAGGGAAAAACCGAGTTAGAGGGCGAAACGGAGCTCGGAGTATCCGATTGAGTTGAAACTTGGCGTGGGGCATGAATACGTGATTTAGATTTTGCGGGTAGGCTTCCGGGTGGAATTCGGGGTTGTAGGGCGCCCGTATCGTGCCGTACCATTCCGTATCTTGAAATATTCAAGATACCGGCAATGGGCCGTAACATGGACTAGATGTCCATTTTACTTAGGTATCTTGGTAGGTAATATATGTATAGGCTAGTACCTTACTACCCTAGGGAGCTCGGGTCAAAATACCAAGCGTAGGTAGGCTAACTTGATAGTTGCCGAAGCTAGAATTTTACCCTTTTTAAGGGTAAAATAGGATATTGGCCTACGGCCAAGATATGAGTTTCGAAGTCCAAGATGGACTTGGATATGGGTTGTAGAGGTTGGTAATAGTTAGAAATAGTCGTCTAGACCTAGTCTTGACCCCGGTTGACCACGGTTGACTTTTTGGACCAAAGGTCAACTATGGGTCAACGCTTTACCCAAATTAGTCCCAATTTCCATTAGACTTGTGTAGTTGACCAAAAGTCAACTATTAGTCACCATTGACCTAGGGTTGACCAGGGTTGACCTAGAGTTGACCAGTTGACCGAAAGTCAACTGTAGGCCAACTCTTGACCCTGTTTGACTTTCTTCGACTTGTTTTGACCTGTGATGCCTGGTATGACCTAGGATTGACTTGGTTAGGCTTAGATTGACTTGATATAACTTGATTTAACCTAGATTGACTTGACAGGACTTAGTGTGACTCAATGAGACCTAGTTTGACCTAGATTGTATATCATTCATTGTAAATCATTCCTAAACTTGTTTAAACCTAAATTAACTTACAGTATCTCATATTTAGGTCTTCTGATACCGCTCTGAGCATTGATATACCATACAGCTCAGGACAGCAGGCGAGTACATTCACTGATAGTTTTTATTGTCTTGATATCTGCTATATCCGATTCAGTCGTAGTGTCTTACTTGATTTCCAGACACAATGGTTCACGGACTAGTATATGTCGGATCCTGTCATGAGATGTTGTTCCCGAGTTACTTGGTATATTGGTATATGACTCGACTTATTACTTGTACTTGTATAGACATGGACTTGGGAGTGGGCTGATCACCTGCTTTTGAATCCCGTGTCATGACGTGTTATGTCCGGATCCTTTATACTATTCGGAGATGGGGAGTTATTAGTGGTTGTGTGATCAAATTCCTACATTGTTCTACTGTATACATTGTTCATAGCTATACCCTCGCCTCACGATAGGTAAAGCCTTACCCTACATCGTTCATAGCTTTCCATGGTGACCGGCCTTACCGTTCTATTGTACTCATTGTTCATAGCCGGTCGGATGGAAAGCCTGATCATGTTTCCCAAGCCGATCACATAACGCTCTAATAATTCAAATCATATTTTATATTTACTTTATCTTATCGTATATCCTGCTCTGTTCTACATTCAGTATTTTCTCACCATGCCATGATATACAGTTACTCACATGCTCTACTTGCCTTTACATTGTACCTTGATTGGAGACTAAGTTCTGCTCGGGAGAAGAGTTATAACCCCGGTCCTTGTTTGGTTTAAGGGTTGTAACTCGGCTTCCGAACGGTTCCCAAGTTTTCATATATCTTTGTCTTGTAGTTCATTATACTGTCTCTTATAGAATTTGTCAATTCACATGGAACTGCTGTTAGTGTTTGTACTTGCTCATTTTCCTGACAGGATACCGTTATGACATATTACAAATGACTCTGAGGCGGACTGCTCGACCTATTATGGGCTCGAGTCAGATGGAGTAGCCTTAGATCGTGGCCTTATAGTAGAGCCACTAGATTTTATACTTCCAGAGTAGTGTAGGTTAGCTAGGTTTGACTGGACTGCGATCCAGCTAGCTTATCAGACTGTAGTTCTATATTCTATTTTGATACCCTGTGATGTATATATCTGGGCTTGTATTAGACTCTGCACTTATTTACTCTTTCATCTATCATATGTCTTTCCTCTGAGCTATCTACCTTAGTTTTATTCTGTGATTGAGACTGTATTGTTATGTCACCTCCATTCGGAGAGTATATACTGTACAGGTACATTTTAACTGTTAGTCGTAGGCATTTACAGACCCTATATACAGCGTTCTACCGCCGATACTGCGGCGTAGGCTAGACGTAACCACGTGCTCGTGCCCCTCTTCAGGGTGCGGGTCGTGACACATTTTTGTGGTGGCCCACGCAGGTCTCGTGTCGCAATTAGTGTAATCTCGTAATGGTGCTCGACTTAGAGTACTAATTACGAGCCTGCGATTAGGACGTAGGACCTAGGATATGATAGGAGTTTCTCAATCACACCTAGGAAAATTTTCCGATCTTGATTATCATGATTACTCCCCTTGTATTAAATTAACTGTCCTTCCTTGATAATATCTTCTCATGTGCCATATTGATTTCCTTATTTCAATTCGTCTCCAGGATGACGAAGACGCACCCGCAGGCCACTGGATCGAGTAGTTTGCCTGAGAGATCTGATCAGGCAGAGGAGGAGGTTCACGAGACTGCCCCCAGTGATTCTACTATTCTGGAGACCCAGGCAGTTGCACAGGGAGGTCTACCACCTCCACCCCAGAGGGTTACGGCCGTTGTTCCGGAGATACTACCGCCATCACCACCGGTACCGACGGATACGCATCATATGTTCCTTCTCCTTCAGCAGATGATGGAGACACAGCGGGCCCAGGCAGAGGCGTCGCAGCACCAGTCGGAGGCGTCACACCGACAGATCAAGATGCTGAGGCAGAGTATGGAGAACTCGCATCAGCTTGCCCTAACAGCAGTAGAGAGAGTGGTACCGGGTACGGTGCAGGGCCCTACTAGCCAGCAGCCGTACCAGCAGCAGTCCAGGCCGGGGACAGTATTGGACGTCAGGAAGATGAGCTCCAGGGACTTCATAGGCACGGAGGGCATCCTCTATGCAGACGACTGGCTAGAGGATGTACAGCGGAGCATGGAGCTGGCAGAGCTTCCTAGAGCGCTTTGGGTTTCGGCCGCAGCCAGCCGATTCTTCGATATTGCGCTGACATGGTACCGCACGGATCCTCGTGCGTCGGTGAGAGGGCTGACTTGGAAGAACTTCCGGAGGCTCTTCAAGGAGAAGTTCTTCCCGGACGTGGCTCTTACAGCATTGGAGGGCCAGTTCGTGGGTCTAGTTCAGGGGAAGTCGTCGGTGGACGAGTATGCAGCTGAGTTCTTCCGCCTTAGCAGGTTTGCTCCCGATATGATCCAGGATGAGGGGCAGAAGGCTCGTAAGTTCCGCAGGGGACTTATTCATGCAGTGTGCACCCGCACCTCGGGTCGCCGTGACGCGACGTTCGATCAGATATTGATGGACGCGCAGATCGCAGAGGAGGACTTCGGCCTCAAGTCGAAGAGGAGCAGTGATACCATGGAGGCGAGTTCCAGTGCGGGACCGGCCAAGCGCCCACACATTCAGCAGCAGCAGCAGAGGCCGTTTCAGCAGCAGCCTCTATTGCAGATTCAGCAGGCACCAGCGCGTGCCCATAATCACCAGGGACAGGGCCAGAGGCAGGCCATCCAGTGTGCCTTCTGCAAGAAGATGGGGCACACCCGAGAGGATTGTAGGATGAAGCAGGGAGTTTGTTTATTCTGTGGAGCTCCAGACCACCAGGTGAAGAACTGTGCTGCCCGTGCAGCCAGACAGGCAGGCCAGGATGGAGTGTAGCAGGCTAGAGGAGGCCAGCAGGGGCGAGCTTTCGCCATGACAGTTGAGCCCACTCAGGCAGTAGCAGAGCAGATAGCAGGTTCCAATCTTTCGATCTCCTTTTCGCATTTACCTTCTTATAAACTGTCTTGAAATTCGATTCTATCTGTTCTTTGATCGTTGGATGAAAATTGTTCTTGTGATATAATTTTCTTCTGAGATAAGTCGTATGGGCTAGGTCGCCACGATTATGAGATTTTAGAATACTCTAGGGTCATGCTAGCAGGCATAGTGAGGACATATAGTCGGATTATGGTCGTATTTCTTGGGTGTGGGAATTTAAGGTTTTCGCGGCCGAGCTAGCGGCAATGCAAAAATTTTAAATACTATAATTCTAGAGGTATGTTCCTTAGTCTAGGACTCTGTGATTATCGTAGCCTTGCTCACTGGCATGACGGAGATTCTGAGTATCATGATGATTGGACAGACGCATACGATTATCGATTTGCATAATTTTTGTGTGTTTACTTGTTTTAATTTTTGAGGATGATTCTTTTAAGGTGGATAGACTTATAGCACCCAGTTTCTATTTGAGAGTAATTTTAAATTTTATAATTTTAGTCATTTATTTCATGCTTGATTTTTGAGATTTTAAACATTTAAATTTAAGCCATGACTTGTGATTTTGATATTTACTATTGTTTGGTTTTAATTTCGAGGACGAAATTTCTTTTAAGGTGGATAGACTTGTCACCCTCACTTTTCCCAATTAGGGGTAAAATGGTAATTTTCCATTTTATAATATTTTTGGGAATTTTATTTCATAAATATTATTATTTAATTATTATAGGAGTCGGGTTCGAATTTTATCGTATTTCGAGTTGATTCGGGATCCCGGTGAATTTCGACTTGAGCTGTAATTAGCATGTTAGCTAACCATGGCCCACCACACTAAAATTTAGGGTTTAAGAGTTTGGACTAGTCCCCCATGAGTAATCTAGTTTAATTATGATTTTTATTTATTTTTAGCAACTTCCTAAACCTAATTTGGAATTTATTTAATATTAGGCTTAGGGAGGGGCAAACTTGTAATTTACAAGTGCCCCTCACCCACACCCATGCCATGGCCGGCCATGACAAGGCCCCCCCCCCCCCCCCTCTTCCTTCACCACTAAGAAACACTCTCTCTCTCTCTCTTCCAAATTTAATTTCTTCTCAAGCTTTCTTCTTCCTCCAACCTACTAATATAGGTATGCATTAATCTCTCCATTTAATCATCTTTTGCATTTAGTTCATTCACATTAAATGGAGAGGAGAAGATTCTCTACCATTTGCCCACAACTTTGTAGGTTTTCCCTAGAAAAATAGGTTGATGATTTATTAGGATTTAATCATTTTGAGAATGATATATATATATATATATATATATATATATATATATATATATATATATATATATATATATATATATATATATATTTATATATATATACATATATACATATATATATACATGTGTATTTATGTGTGTTTATTTATATATGTATTTGTGAGTGTGTAGAGGAGGGTGATATTGTGTCATGGGGATGGTGGTGTTGTGAGAGTGGTGTGTGTGTGTTTGTGTTGTGTGAGGATGTGTGTGTGTGTTTATATATATATATATATATATATATATATATATATATATATATATATATATATATATATATATATGGATATGTATATATATATAGTTATATGAGTGTATTTATATATATATAGATATGAGTGTATTTATATATATATATATATGGATGTGTGTATATGGATGTGTGTATATGGATGTGTGTGTGTTATATATATATATTTAGAGGGATGGATAGATATCTAGATAGATTATAGATAGATATCTAGTTATATATATATATATATATATATATATATATATATATATATATATATATATATATATATATATATATATATATATATATATATATATGAAGTGTATATATATAGGAAGAAGTAGAAGAAGAAGAAGAAGAAGAAGAAGGGCAGCCACAGCAGCAGCTGTGCTGCAGTAACAGCAGCAGCAGCAGCACTTGGCTGCTGCCAGGAAGAATCCCCCCCCTATGGCCTTTAAGCCTAATAAACCCCCCCTTCACCTATGTATATATGTATATATATAGATATATGTATATATGTATTATATATGGTTAGAATCGTAGAGAAGAGTAGAAGAAGATTATGGAATGAGAAGTTAGAAAAGAATTAGAGGTCAGAAGAAAAGATTGGAAGAAGTTGGAAGAATAGGAAGAAAGCTAGAATAGGAAAAAGGGAAAAACCGAGTTAGAGGGCGAAACGGAGCTCGGAGTATCCGATTGAGTTAAAACTTGGCGTGGGGCATGAATACGTGATTTAGATTTTGCGGGTAGGCTTTCGGGTGGAATTCGGGGTTGTAGGGCGCCCGTATCGTGCCGTACCATTCCGTATCTTGAAATATTTAAGATACCGGCAATGGGCCGTAACATGGACTAGATGTCCATTTTACTTAGGTATCTTGGTAGGTAATATATGTATAGGCTAGTACCTTACTACCCTAGGGAGCTCGGGTCAAAATACCAAGCGTAGGTAGGCTAACTTGATAGTTGCCGAAGCTAGAATTTTACCCTTTTTAAGGGTAAAATAGGATATTGGCCTACGGCCAAGATATGAGTTTCGAAGTCCAAGATGGACTTGGATATGGGTTGTAGAGGTTGGTAATAGTTAGAAATAGTCGTCTAGACCTAGTCTTGACCCCGGTTGACCACGGTTGACTTTTTGGACCAAAGGTCAACTATGGGTCAACGCTTTACCCAAATTAGTCCCAATTTCCATTAGACTTATGTAGTTGACCAAAAGTCAACTATTAGTCACCATTGACCTAGGGTTGACCAGGGTTGACCTAGAGTTGACCAGAGTTGACCAGTTGACCAAAAGTCAACTGTAGGCCAACTCTTGACCCCGTTTGACTTTCTTCGACTTGTTTTGACCCGTGATGCCTGGTATGACCTAGGATTGACTTGGTTAGGCTTAGATTGACTTGATATAACTTGATTTGACCTAGATTGACTTGACAGGACTTAGTGTGACTCAATGAGACCTAGTTTGACCTAGATTGCATATCATTCATTGTAAATCATTCCTAAACTTGTTTAAACCTAAATTAACTTACAGTATCTCATATTTAGGTCTTCTGATACCGCTCTAAGCATTGATATACCATACAGCTCAGGACAGCATGCGAGTATATTCACTGATAGTTTTCATTGTCTTGATATCTGCTATATCCGATTCAGTCGTAGTGTCTTACTTGATTTCCAGACACGATGGTTCACGGACTAGTATATGTCGGATCATGTCATGAGATGTTGTTCCCAGGTTACTTGGTATATTGGTACATGACTCGACTTGTTACTTGTACTTGTATAGACATGGACTTGGGAGTGGGCTGATCACCTGCTTTTGAATCCCGTGTCATGACGTGTTATGTCCGGATCCTTTATACTATTTGGGGATGGAGAGTTATTAGTGGTTGTGTGATCAAATTCCCACATTGTTCTACTGTATATATTGTTCATAGCTATACCCTTGTCTCACGATGGGTAAAGCCTTACCCTACATCGTTCATAGCTTTCCATGGTGACCGGCCTTACCGTTCTATTGTACTCATTGTTCATAGCCGGTCGGATGGAAAGCCTGATCATGTTTCCCAAGCCGATCACATAACGCTCTAATAATTCAAATCATATTTTATATTTACTTTATCTTATCGTATATCCTGCTCTGTTCTACATTCAGTATTTTCTCACCATGCCATGATATACAGTTACTCACATGCTCTACTTGCCTTTACATTGTACCTTGATTGGAGACTAAGTTCTGCTCGGGAGAAGAGTTACAACCCCGGTCCTTGTTTGGTTTAAGGGTTGTAACTCGGCTTCCGAACGGTTTTCAAGTTTTCATATATCTTTGTCTTGTAGTTCATTATACTGTCTCTTATAGAATTTGTCAATTCACATGGAACTGCTGTTAGTGTTTGTACTTGCTTATTTTCCTGACAGGATACTGTTATGATATATTACAGATGACTCTGAGGCGGACTGCTCGACCTATTATGGGCTCGAGTCAGATGGAGTAGCCTTAGATCGTGGCCTTATAGTAGAGCCACTAGATTTTGTACTTCCAGAGTGGTGTAGGTTAGCTAGGTTTGACTGGACTGCGATCCAGCTAGCATATCAGACTGTAGTTCTATATTCTATTTTGATACCCTGTGATGTATATATCTGGGCTTGTATTGGACTCTGCACTTATTTACTCTTTCATCTATCATATGTCTTTCCTCTGAGCTATCTACCTTAGTTTTATTCTGTGATTGAGACTGTATTGTTATGTCACCTCCATTCGGAGAGTATATATGTTTTCCATAAAGAAATTCTCTTTATTTGTTGTGTTTCTGGGAAAATTACAACTGTGGGAATCCGATCTAGAAGACGGTCGCTTTATCCCTTGGACTATGCGAAGAAGAAAAGCTCTCAAAATTTTGACAGTAGATATCAATGTATCTGTACAATGAATGAGGAAAAGAACTCTATTTATAGAGTCAAGAATAATAACTGAAAAGATAACTGTCTTCACAGCCTATGCCTAGTTAAAAATCACGCAGAATTTAACATACACAAGGCTGTGAGCAGTTACTGGACGTGGCCTGTAACTGTTGGACACATGGCAATCATGCATGAGTCGTGTGCAAGTTACAGGACACGCAGGCGAGAGATCAGTGGCATGGCTGCCACGTACTCCAATTTGATGAAATCCACGCAGACTTGTTGAAGACGAAATCCACGCGAACTCAGTGTAGAAAGCTTCAAAATCCACGCAAACTTGGGACAGGAAGCTTCAGGATCCACGCAGACTTCGAGGCAAAGAACTTCAAAATCTACGCAAACTTGAGGAAGAAAACTTCAGAATCCATGCAAACTTGAGATGAAGATCACAAATACACGCAGACTTGAGATAGAACTGCCAGCTGTCTTGATTCGGCGTATCTCGACTGACACAAAATCTCTGACAGTGATTGCTTTGTCAGTCGCATTAAATAACAAGAAACCCTTTTGGTACGCCAACTCGACGAAGGCTGAGTCTTGCTGAAGAAGATTTCGAAAATCACGCAATAGACGGCGATGATCTCTCGAATTATGTGTATACGTGGCATACGAAGAGATATTCTTCGACTGTCGTGTTGTCAGTCATAATTACTCTTTGACAAATGATGAGCTGTCTTCCAGCGTGATTTGTTTATATTGTCTGGATCAACTGAGCGTGACTTTTGACTCTGTCTTGATCAACTCAGCGTGATTTTCATTTTTGAGGCCTACAAAACCCCCTTCAAAGTTTTCGAAAAATGATAAATCATTTCGAAATACTTTGAAAATAGAGATGATAAAATGGATTTAGTCACGCTGAGATGACTTCAAAAAAATTTCGGAAGTCGAAAAGACTTCGAAGTTCTTTGAAAACATCCAAATGAACTTATTAAATGTCATAATGACTCTTCATTCTCCGAGACTGATTGTATCCAATTTATGGTAGAATATGAACCGCCGACAAAACTCAGTTATATAAACAGGAAGAAGTTTCATTTTTAATCTTCATCTTACGTCAATATGACTCAAAGGAGAAAGCTGAGGAAGAAGCACGCAAGTTGGGCTTTTGTTCTCATGGTGACCCCACTTTTGGGGGTGAAGAGCCAGAGCCCCTTGTCTTCGAGCTCAAAGATGATCCCTTGCAACTAGCCAAGAATTTCTCGAGCTATTTTGGCTTGGATGGCTCGTCCTCTTCCGATGGGCGCAGCCTCATAGAGCAGCGTGAAATGTTTAAAGCTCTGTTGCACTGTCTGGGAGTTAGGAGCGTAGAAGAACTAGGCACCAAGCTCAGTCGCTCTGGGAAATAGAGCGTGACTTTTATGCTTTTGTTGCACTTTTTGTTTTGTCTTTTGTAAGGCCATCAGTGCCTGTCTTAAGAAATGAAGTACAACTTTTGTGTTTGATCTGCGTGCCTTAATGAGAAATATTAATCAGCAGTCTTTGATTGTTTCCAATGTTGCTCTGTCTTCCAAAGCACACGTGATACTCATTCCACAGTTTACGAGCGCTATTTATGCGGATCTTTTCCAAGAATAGACTTGTACTTTGCCTTTTAAATAGATGGAAGAGTTTCGCAGATACTCGTCTTCCATTCCTCTTCTTCTTCTCTGAGAATGAAATTTTTGGGAGATTTCACTCTCAAACAGGAAAGCAATGTTTTCTAATGTTCGACTTCTGCGCACTGTATCAAACATGAGTTTGCCAATCCTTAGCACCAAACTTGAAGGTAAATCAGTGTAATACGTGCACTTATTTTTGCTGTTGAAGATAGGCTTTCTGTTTCTTGTTTCTGATTTGAACAATACACGCCTGTCTCTGTTTGATAAATGCATACTGAATAATTTCTGTTGATCTAAAAAATTTTCTTCTTAATGCTTTCTGCAGAAACTTGGCTGAAAATTTTCTTCAGAACTGGCATTGGGGATGTGGATGCTGTGGAGAATATCCTGCTGACATCTACATCAGGGAGCTCATACGCTTTTGACGCGTAAATCAGACAACTCAGAACTCTTCGTGGGATAGAAGGGTCTTCCTTAGATGGTAGGAAGAGCCTTTATACACGAGAGTTGGATGGTGGAGTCAACTCTACTACCGAGAAATCGGGTAGTAGAGTTCCTTTCGCGGGAGAACTAGGAATTGTATCCCAAGGTTGGATACATTCCTGTCTCCTCTGAAAGGTCTCTCCTAATCCACCATTTGTATTGACAGCACCACGACTTCGGGCTGCCACACTCTGTGGTTCTCCTCTCGTCTGAGAGAGAAGACCAGAGTTTGATTCCTGCTGATCTGGTCGTGACTGAGACCCAGACAGTCAGGAATTGCCACCAACAACGAACCTGACGGAGAAGGTCCGACGGAAAAGATCCAAAGAAGAAGATAGATCTCTATTAGGTTATCGTTGTGGTATAGAATGAAAATCCAAAATTATAATAGATTTCCATTATAATTTGTAAGAAAGTCTAAGAAAATGTAATAGACTTTTTATGGTGAAATGAGAATGGAAATGACAATTCTTCTATGCTCAGTGATTTGTATTTGTGGATGAATTGTGGACATGATAGATAATAAAATCATCTTTTCTGTTTTAGAGTATATGATATTATCAGAGGTATTATGGACGTGATAATATATAGGAACTCAAAAGAAAATAGATTGATTTCTATGCAGAGGTCAAAACATGACAAATGAGTAAGTAGATTCGGAATTGATTCAGAGGTTATGAAAACATGATAAATAACGAATCCCCACTTAATAAATTGATAGAAGATTATGAACGGATGAACCGTTAGGAAATGATGAACAAATGAACTGTCGAGTGAATGTAATAAATGAACGGATGAACCGTCAAGTATTAATGAACAGGCGAACCGTCTGATAAATGTGAGAAATGAATGGATGAACCGTTAAGCATTAATGAATATGTGAAACGTCGGATGAATGAGGAACTTCTGCCTATAAATATAGCAGAAATCTGGCGAGAACGAATACTTCTACTCCTCAACATAAAAATGTCATTTGGGGAAGCATCCAAGAAGACTGAGATAGCCTCAAAGGTTCAGAAAGGCACTGAAGAACGCCCTGCTGGTCCAGTCAAAACGAAGAAGACGGAAGCAGGCGAAGGTTCGTCTGCACCCAAGCCACCAAGGGACATTCTGGATTTTCTGCTCGAACCAGGAAGGACTGAAGAAGAGGAAGCCATGAGGATGGCCGCTTGCAAATTCCTCGTGGGTTCTAGCAAGGAGGTTCTCGGCTCTTTTGCTGATCACGTCTTCGAGAAGGACGGTAGTGGCCCACGTCCAAAAGTAGAGAAGGATGATAGTGATCTTCCTTAATATCATGTATCATCATTCATAAAAATAAAATAAAAATTTTATTTTTAAACATGAATTTGTCTGATGATTACAAGTATTTACATTTATACATAGTACTTTTTAAGGAATTTGCCATTAATAGGCATCAAAACTTTTCGACCATCCAATTCTGAGAGTTGATAAGCTCCATTTGAGAAAACTTTGCTCACAATATAGGGACCTTCCCACTTTGCGTCAAATTTGCCCTTACTCATATGAGTCATAGTCATAGGACGTCTGACTGTTAGAACAAGTTCTCCTTTTTGATATGATCGAACTCTGACTTTTTTATTAAAAGCTCTTGAAATTCTAGCTTGATAGAATTCAATATTCTGTTGAGCAGATAATCGCTTTTCATCCAGAGCTTCTAATTCCTGAAGTCGAAGACGATCGTTATTTTCAGCAGTGAGTTCATTAGCGATTGCTATCCTTAAAGAAGGAATTTGAATCTCTAATGGAAGAACAGCTTCGCAACCATACACCAGAGAGAAAGGTGTACATTTGGTAGCATCACGAACTGTAGTACGATAAGCCCACAAACATTCCCCGAGCTTGTCACTCCAATTACGTTTGTTAGTGGAGACAAACTTCTTTAGGAGTTTGATGATAGTCTTGTTGAAAGCTTCTGGTAATCCGTTAGCTGCTGGATTATATGCGGTAGAAGCCACATTATTGATCCGGTGATCGTCACAGAATCGAGTAAATTTCTGGCTGACGAACTGTGGTCCGTTATCATGAACAATGCGTCGAGGAACACCAAATCTGTAGATGACGTGGTGCTTAATAAAGCTGATGACATTAGATGTCTTAACTTCAGATAAAGGAATGGCTTCGGCCCATTTGGAGAAGTAATCGGTTATTGCGAGAATGAACCGATGACCTTTAGATGACGGTGGATTGATCGGGCCGACAATGTCCATGCCCCAAGCTTCGAAGGGCCATGATGCTGCCGTCGGATGTAGAAATTCCGAGGGTTGATGAATAAAATCCACATGGATTTGACAAGCTTTACACTTCTTTGCATATTCGATGGCATCAGATACCATGGTGGGCCAATAATAACCCATACGTCGAATACGGTCTTGAAGTTTTGGTCCTGGCTGATGTGCTCCACAAATTCCATCATGTGCTTCGCGAATGATTTGTTGAGCCTCGTCACCGGCAACATATCGAAGGAGTAAACCATCATAAGCTCGACGATATAAGGTCTTTGTTGTATGATTGTAGTAGAATCTGAGTGATCGTCGTCTGATAGATGCTGCCTCACTCGGATCATCCGGAAGAATATCATATAATACGAGATCTAAGAAAGGAAGTTTCCAATCTTTATCCGTATTCTGATTCTCAGTCGAGTTACTGAAGATGAATTCCATGCTGGAATCGGATGAAGATGACATCGATTTACGACTGAATCCAAATCCTCTTGTTGTGTTGACGTCATGAGATGTTGATTCTTCAATGTCAACTGGAAGTCCTAGAGTCAAGTTATTTTCAAGATGAAATAATTCTCGATTACGAACAACAATCATTTGTTGCCGTCTGATTGGAATAGCCAGCACCGCTGCAAGATTAGCAAGGGCATCAGCTTCTGTGTTACATGCTCGCCTAACATGTTCAATGAAGAATTCTTCAAACGAAGAAGCCATAGATATAGCTGTTTTATGATAAGGAACCAGATCTTGATGGCGAACTTCATAAGTACCCCTGATCTGATTGACAATGAGTTTAGAGTCTCCATACGCCTCCAAATGTTGAATATTCAGATGTTTAGCGAGTTGAAGACCAATAAGTAATGCGTTGTACTCAGCTATATTGTTTGAACACGGCTGATCGAGAGAATAAGCTCTTTGGATAGCAAGACCTTCTGGCGATATAAGAACAATTCCAACTCCAGCGACAATATCGCCATTAGGACCAATTCTTGATGCTCCATCAAAGAATAGACGCCAAGTAGGATCTTCTTCAGCAATTTGATTTGAATCTAGGACTTCATCTGGGATTTTATCATAGAGTTTTGAATTTTCTGGAATTGAGTGAGCAGCCAGAAAATCAGCTAAAGCTTGTCCTTTGACTGATTTTTGAGGAATATAGTGCATGTCATACTGAGCAAGTAGGATTCCCCAGTTAGCCAATCGAGAATTCAAAACACTGGGTTTCTTCATCATGATCCGTATAGGATTGATCCTGGAGATGACAGGAATAGTCTGGCCAATGATATAATGACATGTCTTTTGGACAGCAAACATCAAGGCTAGACATTCTTTTTCAACCGGTGAATATCGAGGTTCAGCTCCGGTCATAGTACGGCTGAGATAATAAATGGCTTGTTCATGGCTATTTTGATTCTTTTGAGCGAGTAATGAACCCAATGAATGACTCATTGCTCGAGTATAGAGGAGAAACGGTATTCCTGAAACGGGAGGTACCAATACTGGAGGGCTCATTAGATATTGTTTTATATCATCGAATGCTTTCTGACATTCATCATTCCAGACAAAAGAGACACCTTTCTTCATAAGTTTGTTGAATGGTCTGCAGCGTCCTGATAAATTAGAGATGAATCTTCTGATATAAGCGATTCTTCCTTGAAATCCTCGTAGCTCTTTTAAGGTGCGTGGAGGACGCATCTCTTGGATGGCTTTGATCTTCTCGGGATCCACGTGTATACCTTTAGAGGTAATGACGAAGCCGAGAAATTTACCACTAGAGACGCCTAAGAAGGACTTAGTAGGGTTCATCTTTAATTGATGCTTACGCATTAGATCAAATATAGTCTTCAAATCTTGGATATGATCCTCCTTTTGTCGACTTTTGACTGCAATATCATCAACATAGCATTCGACTGTTTTCCACAAATGTTCACGGAATATAGTGCTCATAGCTCGTTGATAAGTTGCTCCTGCATTCTTGAGACCGAATGGCATAACTGTATAACAGTATGTACCAATCGGCGTTCTGAAAGAAGTGTGCTTCTCGTCCTCTGGAAACATTTTGATCTGATTGTACCCAGAATACCCGTCCATGAATGACATTCGTTCAAATCCACAGGTATTATCAACCATGATATCAGTGATTGGTAGAGGGAATTCGTCTTTAGGACATGCCGCATTGAGATCGCGGAAGTCTATGCATACTCTGATCTTGCCAGTCTTTTTATGAATAGGAACAATATTAGCCACCCAATCGGGATGTTGTTCCTCTCTAATAAACCCAGAGGTAATGAGTTTATTGACTTCAGCTTCAATTGCATCCATGATGTCTGGACGAAATCGTCGCTGTTCTTGTTTGACCGGTTTAGCATTCGGCAAGATATTGAGCTTGTGAGTTGCAATTTAAGGATCAAGCCCTGGCATATCTTCATAACTCCAAGCAAAGACATCGATGTAATCACGAATGAGTTTGATCATGTCTTTCTTATCAGTTTCTGAAAGACTTTCACTGATGAATATTGGTTTGGGAGATCCCTCTTCACCAACATCTATTTGAACAAGTTTATCTTCAGTCCGAGGTTCTTTTTGCTCGAAACGGAACTCCCATTGATTATCTAATCTTTGGGCCCACTGTTCTGATTCAGGTGAGATTTCAAACTCTTTTTCGTCTTCATCACTTTCTTCAGAATGGTCAATGGAAACCATGTTGGAAGACAAAATGTTGCAGTAGAAGTCACCGATACTCGTATCGGAATCCCAAGAAGTGGTACTAGAAGAATCAGATCTCTTATCTTCGTCAGACTTGGGATCTTCATGGATAATATTGATGAAAGGAGTAAGAGCAGTATAACCCAATCCGCATTTCGTCCTTCCATATTTCAAAGGAGGAATCCGGACATGTATTTTTCTTCCTTTTCCATCATTGAGGCCAGTCCTGAAGTCATAGCCCATATTTTTGATAATGTCTCTAGATTGCTGACTATAACGACGTAGTTGTAATCTTCTAGTATCATCATTTTTGTCATCATCTTCAAGATCAGAAGGATTTTGAGGCCCTTTGTAGAAGAATATTGGAATGTCTCCTGGCTTTCTGCTGGAAACTAGAAAGTATGAAGATTGTACAGGTTCTAGAGATACATCTGTATGAACAGTCTGTACAACTCCTATGGTTATTGTGTTCAAGTCATCTAACAGATGTAAATAACTATGAACATAATTACACACATCAACGTACTGCAAAGGTGAAGACTTTTCATTAAATGTAAAAACAGCAATATTTACATTGGAAGAAGGCTGAGCCTTAGAGATTTTAGCCAAGTCAATGACTAAAGGGGGAGAAGAAGAAGAAGCTTTGTTTCGATTAAGATCGATAACAAATGGCTCAGAAGAGGTGAGCTCCCTTGAAGTTTGAGTAGGAAGAGTAGTCCGCCCTCCAACTGGAATTAGCAGAGTATCTTGTGAAGATACAAGAACTGTAGTACGCCCACTGACAGGAATGATCAGTGTATTTTGAGTAGATGACTGAGGTAACGGAGAGATCCGTCCACTCACTGGAATGATGAAAGAATCTTCTCCAGAGGGTTTAGGAGATTGTTGCTGAGTAGTTCGACCTTTAACAGGGATTATTAAAGTCTCACTTTGTGCATCTTCTTTCTCTATAGCTTGTATGATCCTTGTATACTCTTTTTTGTACATTCGGGAATCGTTGAAATAAGCTTCAACCCCATGGAAGGGATTTATATCAGCAACTTCTTTTTGTACTCTTCCAATGCTATCAATGTATTTAAAACATTGATGAAGAGTAGAGGGTACCACATTATTTTCATGAAGAAAGGGCCTCCCCAGAAGAAGATTATAGGATCCCGCGATCTCGATCACATAGAAAGTGACTTTAGATCTGAAATCGCCTATCTGAAGTTTCAGATGAATCTTTCCCAAAGGCTCACTTCGGCTTTGATTGAATCCCAAGATAGTAGTAACCGTCTTGGAGAGCTTGTGAAGAGGGATTTTTAGTTCATCCAACAAACTCTTTGGCATTATGCTTATAGCAGACCCTGGGTCAATGAGGATACGATCTATCTTCATCGTATCAATATAACCAGTGTAGTAGAGAGGTCGGTCATGTCGATTATCCTCCAGTAGCATGTCGTCTTGTGTAAAGGTGATATTTGGGATAATCTCCAGTACACTGTTGCAATGTAAGCAAGTGGCAGGTTCCGCATCTGGCTTCTTCAATTGTGCAAGACAAGAGTCAGCTTGTAAAAGTGCTTCACTTAACGTCTCCCGAGTTTCTTTAGAAAGACGTAGAAGTTCAAAGAGGGACATTCTAGCTGGAGTATTAGCAAGTTGAGCCAAAATGTCAAAGTTGTAAGGCTTCTGAAGTCCAAGAGGAAGAGACTTCTTGATTGGTTTATCAAACTGAGCTTGTTGCTTGCCTTTCTCAAGAGTTGTGGGTTTGGGAGGAACAGGTTCAACTGGTGTAGTTGAAGGAACAGGTGCAGTAGATGATTCTTCTTCAGGAGGAACATTAGGAGCATCTTTAGCAGCTGAAGGGATATCAGTAGGATCTTCAGGATTTTTAGAATAATCCTTTAGGTAAGGTTTCCCCGTTCGAGTAGCACTAACAAGTGCTTCTTCTTTGTCTTTTGGCTCTGTGTCAGAGGTAGACCCAAGAGAAGTCATATGACATGACTTGATCTTTCCAGCCTTCTTGGACTTTCGAGAAGAAATCTTTTGAGGAGAAGGAGATTCAAAGTCTGTTATTAGATCAGGATGAATCCACATGATTTCTACAGTCTCCAAAGTGATTGGTGCTAATCCTTCAGACTGTGGAGGAAGAATATTTACTATTTCAAGAGTTGCCTTAGGAATAGGAACAATTCCGCTTTCAAGAAATTGAGGAGGGAAGTCTCCAAATTGCATAGAGACGACATTAGAAGTGACAGTCTTCTCTTTTGGAGTAAGAGAGATAGCTCCAGCCTTAATCATTTCTTGGATCTTTCCTTTCAGTACATAACATGTACGAATTGTGTGACCCAGCATTCTGTGGTATGGACAGTATTTAGGATGATCTGTCTTACCAGCTTCATCAGGTTTTTTGATCTCAGGTAATTGTATTTTATTACCTTTCAGCAGACATTCAAAGATACCAAGGACATCGTCGTCATCAAAAGAATATTCTTCTTTGGGGCGAGGTGTTCTTGATTGTTGAGTTGTAGAGGTAGGAGTTTGAACATTTGATGCATCTTTGCTCTGAAGATTAACTTCAAGAGTTTCTTTTCCTTTGCGAGCATTATTTTTATTGTTAGCACCTTGTCCTGTTTCTTTAGGAGTCATCTGCACTCCTAAACCTTTGAAGGTTTCAGCACTGATTTCTGCAGCTTTGGCACTGACTATGAAGGAAGGCCAATCTTGAAATTGAGTGAACCCTGTCCACATACTGATGATTGACAACAAGTTTGATTTGCACGTGTCAATGGTGACAGTGTCAGGAGTTCCAAGAGGCATCTTCAGAGCTTCTCTTCGAAATCGTTCAATGTATTCCTCTGTAGATTCATTATTTTTCTGCTTGATTCTAATAAGAGCAGACATAGTCATGTCATTAAGCCCTTCATAGAACCTTTCAAGAAACATCTGTTTGAAACCAGCAAATGAGGTAATGCTCCCATCTGGGAGACTCCTATACCATTCATAAGCCGTTCCCTTGAGACATCCAATAAATACCCGAGTAAGGAGGG
Organism: Iris pallida; assembly: GCA_029216955.1. Classification (NCBI taxonomy): domain Eukaryota; kingdom Viridiplantae; phylum Streptophyta; class Magnoliopsida; order Asparagales; family Iridaceae; genus Iris; species Iris pallida. The sequence goes on from JANAVB010027997.1 coordinate 5,416,397, forward strand.
CATCACTTGGCTGCAGTTGATCAGTCATCACTTCAAAGTAATTAATAAACTGACTTGGAGAAGTGGTTCCATCATAGAATAAGATAGTAGGAGGGTTGTATTTAGAAGGATATGATACTTGCTTCCATTCTATCGGATAAGGCTGCTTGATGCCTAACCTTTGTAAACCATCCTTCTGTTTGAATGCCTCGAATTGAGTTTTGAGATTCTTCAATTCTTCAGAGACAACTCCCGAAGATTGTGGAGTTGTGGCTTGTAGAGAATAGTTGGGAGGAGGAACAACATTGTAAGCACTACCCCCAGCTCCAGAGAGACTAGGATTTGGTTGAGCTGGTCCAGGAGTATTGGATTGTACTGCTGGAGGAACTTGTATTGGACTTATATCAGTATCAACTGGTATGGCATCTGGTACAGTCTGTCAATTTTGCAACTGAGCTGTCATGAGTTCATACATCGACTTCATTGTGTCAGTCATAGACTTCATTTGCTGTTCCAAAGAAGCAATTCTTTGATCTTGAGGAGTCAAGGAAGAAGAAGGTTCATCAGTATTCCCATCAACCATGTAAGTCGTGACTGTATGAGGGATTATTGATGAACTAGTGGATGTTGTATGCTCTGAATCATTGCTTCGTGCATCAAAGTCAACTATAGAAGAATTACCCCTAGTAGGAAGAGGTGGGAAGTTAGATTCTCCAAGGAATTCAGAATCAATTTCAGGGATCAAATTTCTTTGACTAGAAGCCAGGACTCTACCCCCGGTGTCCCGAGAAGTCATGTTGACAGAGGCAAACAAAGGCTCATCTTCATCAGGCATAGGTTCATACTGAATCCTATTGAAGACTGACTGTCGTTTAGTTTGACATCTGCATTGCATTGTGGCTCTTGGCTGGAAGTCACATTCATGATCACCATGGTCTTGAACCGTCGATTGACATCTGCACTGAATTATGACTCTTGGATAGAAGTCACATTCAGCATGTTCCTTTGACATAGAATTACTCCTTCTCTTCTGTTGAAGATATTCCCGTAAATCTGTTTGTGAAGATTGAGGAGTATACTTCCTGTTCTTGGGTCTTGATGGCTCTTGATTATACAAAGAGTGATTAATGTGAGCCATATAATTTCTTGCATACTCTGTATCTGGATCTTTTATCTTCATATCCAATTGGTATGGTTTCTTAACACCAGAAGTGCTGAGTTTTGTTCTTAAATCAGTGGAAGGTAACACATTAATTTTGGAAACATAGAGTTTTCCTTCCATTGATCTGGATATTTGCAGAGAAGGAAGAGTTGAACCACTCCTTTGATTAGGAGTTGGTAACAATCCCTCTTTAATGGACAGATTCTGTGCCCAATTTGAAGAAGTCATAGGAGAAGATATTAAGGAATATTTCTTCTTAGACTCATTCAAATTTTGAGACATAGAATGTCCAGAAGGAAGAGTAGTCAAAAGACCATCTCCTTTCCTTTGACTAACAAAAGTATCAGTCAAAGCTGTTCCTGAAGTAAAAACTACAGGAGCAGAAGAAACAACTAAAGAGTTATTCCTTTTCGAAGGGACTTTGTGTGGAAGACCACCCCCAGTTCTAGTAGAACTCGGCAAAGAAGAAGAGATAACTAAGGAGTTATTCTTCTCTGATGAAATACACGCTGAAACAGATTTGGCTAAGGAACCAGTACTGTTAGCGTGACTTTTAATTTTAGAATTATACGCTGGAACAGATTTGGCTAAGGAGCCAGTACTGTCAGCGTGACTTTTAGGGTTGAATTCGCACGCTGGAACAGATTTGGCTAAGAAGCCAAGTACTGTCAGCGTGACTTTTAGGGTTGAATTTGCACGCTGGAACAGATTTGGCTAAGGAGCCAGTACTGTCAGCGTGACTTTTAGGGTTGAATTTGCACGCTGGAACAGATTTGGCTAAGGAGCCAGTACTGTCAAGTGACTTTTGATTACTGTCATCTTCGAGCGCACAAGAGTGTGCGTGCTTGCAGTGGAGTTCTTGCCAGAGGTAGGAGTAGACACTGTGGCAGAGACTTCACCATTGACTGCCAACTGATTCTTAGGGACATAGACAGAGTGTCCCTTCGACTTGGCAGTAATGATGGAGGCTGGAGTGGGCTTGCCACCCTTAGCCCGCTGCATTTTTTCATAGGCGAGTTGATCGAATTTGATCGTCATCACCTTCTTCGTCGAGCCGATTGACGAAGTGTCGCATTGAGTTGTTACCATCTCAGAAGAGGAGATGGTTTTCCCCAGCAGAGTCGCCAATTTGTTTTTATAAAGAAATTCTCTTTATTTGTTGTGTTTCTGGGAAAATTACAACTGTGGGAATCCGATCTAGAAGACGATCGCTTTATCCCTTTGACTATGCGAAGAAGAAAAGCTCTCAAAATTTTGACAGTAGATATCAATGTATCTGTACAATGAATGAGGAAAAGAACTCTATTTATAGAGTCAAGAATAATAACTGAAAAGATAACTGTCTTCACAGCCTATGCCTAGTTAAAAATCATGCAAGATTTAACATACACAAGGCTGTGAGCAGTTACTAGACGTGGCCTGTAACTGTTGGACACATAGCAATCATGCATGAGTCGTGTGCAAGTTACAGGACACGCAGGCGAGAGATCAGTGGCATTGCTGCCACGTACTCCAATTTGATGAAATCCACGCAGACTTGTTGAAGACGAAATCCACGCGAACTCGGTGTAGAAAGCTTCAAAATCCACGCAAACTTGGGGCAGGAAGCTTCAGGATCCACGCAGACTTCGAGGCAAAGAACTTCAAAATCCACGCAAACTTGAGGAAGAAAACTTCAGAATCTACGCAAACTTGAGATGAAGATCACAAATACACGCAGACTTGAGATAGAACTGCCAGCTGTCTTGATTCGGCGTGTCTCGACTGACACAAAATCTCTGACAGTGATTGCTTTGTCAATCGCATTAAATGACAAAAAACCCTTTTGGTACGCCAACTCAACGAAGGCTGAGTCTTGCTGAAGAAGATTTCTAAAATCACGCAATAGACGGCGATGATCTCTCGAATTCTGTGTATACGTGGCATACGAAGAGATATTCTTCGACTGTCGTGTTGTCAGTCATAATTACTCTTTGACAAATGATGAGCTGTCTCCCAGCGTGATTTGTTTATATTGTCTGGATCAACTGAGCGTGACTTTTGACTCTGTCTTGATCAACTCAGCATAATTTTCATTTTTGAGGCCTACAATATACTGTACAGGTACATTTTAACTGTTTGTCGTAGGCATTTACAGTCCCTATATACAGCGTTCTACCGCCGATACTGCGGCGTAGGCTGGACGTAACCACGTGCTCGTGTCCCTCTTCAGGGTGCGGGTCGTGACACCTTCTGTAGTAACCAGCTAATCCTAAGAAACTTCGTACTTCTGCAACCGTTCTCGGGACCGGCCAATACTCTACGACCTCAATCTTCTTCGGATCCACTGACACTCCTGCTCCAGAAATTACATGTCCCAGGAACGAAATATGGTCTAACCAGAATTCACACTTGTCGAGCTTCGCATAAAGTTGATGCTCCCTCAATGTCTGCAAGACAGTCCTAAGATGTTTCTCATGCTCCTCTTCACTGCTGGAATAGACAAGGATATCATCTATGAACACCACCACAAATTTATCCAAATACGGCAGAAAGATGCGGTTCATTAAATCCATGAATACTGCAGGGGCGTTGGTTAGTCCAAAGGGCATTACTAAAAACTCATAATGCCCATATCTAGATCTGAATGCTGTCTTCGGTATGTCTTGCTCCCGGACTCTTACTTGATAGTATCCCAACCGAAGATCGATCTTGGAAAAGACGCTGGCCTTGCTCAACTGGTCAAACAGGTCATCAATCCTTGGTAGCGGGTACTTATTCTTCACTGTTACTGCATTCAGCTTGCGGTAGTCGATGCACATCCTCGTCGACCCATCCTTCTTGGGAACTAGAATCACTGGCGCGGCCCAGGGCGATTTACTGTCTCGGATGAATCCCTTAGACTTCAACTCTTTCTCATGTTGATACAACTTATCCTGTTCTGACGGCGACATTCTGTAAACTCTGTCTGTAATAGGCCTCATTCCAGGGTTCAACTCAATGCTAAATTCTACCTCTCTGACTGGCGGTATCCCTGGGAGCTCATCAGGGAAGACGTCGAGAAAATCTTCGACTACTCTCGGAATCTGTCCTGGCTCTGACACTGCTGCTGAGATGACGCCTCCGGCCTGATTCTTCAAGGTTCAAGTAAAGATGAACTGTTCCATCCCAGGAACGCTGAATATGATCCTACCTCCCCTATAATCAATGGTCGCATGACTGTCTCTCAACCAGTCCATGCCAAGAACAACATCAAAATTCCCTATAGGAAATTCAATCAATGATGCGGGCAATAAATGCCCACACACCTCTACCGGACATGAAAAGCACACTCTGCTCACTTCTACGAGCCCATTGCCGGTGAGTATATCCATACTCTCCGGCAATGCCTCAAACACTAGTCCAATCCGTGTAGCATATTGTACAGAGATGAATGAATGAGTAGCGCCTGAATCAAATAATGCTACAGCGGGAAATGAGGTGACGAGAATTTTACCTGCCACCACGTCACTAGACGCTAGAGCCTCTCCCAAAGATAATGTGAGAGCCTGGCCCTGAGGAGCCCCTTGTTGCGGCCTTCCTCGACCATGTTGTTGCTGCCTCTGAGGGCCTTCGGCTTCCTGTGCTTGGCAAAACATCTGAGCCTGCGTTGGTAGACGCTGGGCTAGGGGCCTTACTGCTAATACTGGCCCTCCACTCGGGGTTGCCACTGGAGCTGGCAACGCTGGAAACTGCTGAGCTGGCCCTCCTGGCCTCTGCATCACAGGACAAGTGGAGATACGGTAGTCTGAACTACCACACCTCAAGCATAAGCCATTCGTTGACCGACACACCTCCCTCGTGTGCCCTGCCTTCCCACAGAAGGTACAGCCCTGGGGTGCTCCCGGACGCTGCTGTTGGTTCCTCGGCTGCTGATGCCGAACTGGCGCTGTAGTAGCTGACACGGCCGTCCTCCGCGGTGCTCCTGCATCATGAATACGTACACCAGGTGCTGGTACCGATGTTCGCTGTATTGCTCCTCCTCCAACCTGGGAATGAGATCTCTTCTGACCTCCTGTTCTCGATGCCAACCTCTGTTGGGTAAGCTCGTGCCTCCGAGCGGCCGTCAAAACAGCGTCAAATGTCTGGTAGTCGTGTCCCTCCACAAGCTGCAGTAGTTCCAAGTGAAGTCCCTGCTGGAACCTCATAGCCTTCTCTGGCTCCGTTGCCACCATTGCTGGTGCGAAACGGCACAATCTGCAGAACTCTGCTACATACCCATCTACGGTCTTGCCTGCTTGCTTGAGACTAATAAACTTCTGCTGGAGCTCATATCGAGCTACTACGCCAAAATACTTGGCCTTGAATCTTTCACTGAAGGTGGTCCAACGAACAGGGCATCTTATACCAACTTCTTCTGATGCCCACCAGTCGCGGGCAAGATCCTGAAGTACTAATTTGACCTGATCAACCTTCTCATCATCTGGAACCTTGGCTGCCACAAAAATGGCTTCGATGTCTTGAATCCAGGCATCCGCAGTGATGGCATCCTCTGTGCCATCAAAATACCTCGGGTTCAAGCGACGAAACATTCCTGATGCTCCCGAGTCAGCCCCGACACTCCTCTCAAGAGCTAACTGAATCCCTTGGTTCAGCAACACGTTCTGCTCCTGCTGCCGAGTCTGTTGCTGTTGGTTAGTGACAAGAAACCCCCGGATGATCTCCAGGAGTGCTACGGCGTCTGGTACTGCCGTCGCTGCTGGTGCTGCAGGGGTTTCAATAACCTGTGGCTGTACTGCCTCTGGTTCCATTTCTGCTCGTGCCTGCACTGGAGAAGGTTCTCTCCCTTGTTGCTGCCCAGTCGAGCCATGCTCTTGCTGCTCTTCCTCATGGGCCTCACCCGCTACTGAGAATGAAGCACCCCTATAGAGAAGAATATAGGATTATCAAGTCCGGACGAGGAAGATTTCGAAGATGCAAGTCAGGTTAGAGATCAAGGCAAGGACAGAGAATTCGAAACCAAATTTTAAGGGGAACAAGTTTTGATTGAGACTCCTAATAATTCGCAATACCCCACAAGTCTGAAAAACAGACCTGCATGGGCCACCACTAAAACCTTGTCACGCCCCCGTACCGAAATACGGAGACGGACTAGGCCAGCTACTCCATATGAGGTACGTAACATCATACGGCGATCGTGGCTGTCGAGAGACTAGGGGGTACATGCTACAATCAAGTCTCCTATGGTCCCACAGAGTTCTATGTCTCAATCAATCAAATCACATCAGCAAATAAATGAACATTAAAGATAAAGCAGTAAGGCGTCCCTGACGCTTCATCAAAAATGATCATGAGAGACTAGCTTTATAATTTAGCTATCTCAGAGAGTCAGGATTACAAAATTATACACAGCTGCAGTCTGTTTAATTACAATTATGTACTGACACAAAATATCAAGTAATCCGGCTAACAGGTGCCGGTGGTTAAATGCCGCACAAAATATAAGCAGGAGTGGTGGAGAAGAAACCCACTCGAGTCCCCGAACCGCCATGCTCCTAGTATGCACCATGGATGTCAGGGAGGAAGATCGTGTCCTCTGGCTCTGCTACGAGATCTGGCCAAACAAAACCAGCGGGGTCAGCCCCGAATAGCAAGTACCGCCAAAGGGGCACAAGAGTTAAGATTAAAAATCCAGTTAATAGAATGATTGATAATAGTAATACTTATGCTACTATTATAGGATAGCGCAACATCTTCGAACCCATATGGCACCCTTACAACCAAACAAGGACAAAAGGTGCCGCATGGAGTCGGGACGTGTCGTACTCTATAACATTCACATAAGTTAAAAGGTATAAGCAATAAAATCTCCTGATCGTGACTTCAGTCGATAGCCTATCACAGCACAATAACCAACCCAACAATCAAACATAAACATGGGTTGGATTATGTACTATGATAGACCATGTTCTTCAGTCATTCACAGAAGTAGCACTTCACAACCAGAATAAGTCTTCCGTTCATAACTTCGGTCCACAGCCTGTCATAGTACGATAACCAACCCAACAATCAAACAAGAACATGGGTTGGATCACGTACCATGATAGTCCACTTCCCTCAGTTATTCACGGAAGGTAATAGGATACAAGCAAGTCATTTTCACGGCCAATCAAGTCTACGAGTTTCTAGTGGGACGAGGTTATCCTCGCGTCATGTTATTAGAAAATCCTCAGATCGTATCTTTCCAGCAAGGCTAGCCAACCCAGGGGTTCGCGTAGACAGGTATCTTTGAGCACAGGTCCCTCGTAAGGCCACCTTGCCAAGACATATAATATATAGCAGGAATTAATCGGATACAGTCATCCACTCGTTGCGGATGACACAGTATATGTCACGCCCCGCTCCCGTAGGAGCGATCGTCCTCGCTAAGGCGTGATGCCGCACGAGCCTAGATTGCGCTCGTGCAAGGCGGGTTCCATAACGGCCGATTACAGCGGCTGCGACGGGGTCGTCGCACAGAAGTCCCGTGCAGAGACATTGATTTATAGCAGCAGAATTAGGACCAAACACATGAACACAAGTCATTCACAAGAATTTTCTTTATTGATATTGAAACAACGGTTACATTGGGGGCACAAGGCCAAGATTACAATCACTCCAATACACTCGTCTCACATTACAAATCGCTCAGCTCTCTCTCATCTCTCGATACATATTTGTCGATCCAGCGGAAGCTTCGGAAGGCGATGTCCATACATTATGTCCTGTATAAGTCTTCAGTTCACGCGGCCGCACGCTTCGACTCGCCAAGGAACTCCGTGCCTCGGCGCATCCAAGCGAGATCCATGCCACGAGCTTCTACCTGTGCCTGCACATGAAACACTGTATGGGTGTCAGTACCACTGTACTGGTGGAGTGAGCTCCTCGCCCACCCATACAAAACCTACACGTTCATTTACTTTGTGCAACATAAACCCTTGTTCGATTGTCTTTCTATTCTTGCCTTAGGATCAGTTTTAGGACCGGCGCCTTAGCGCAACTTGTGTGTCAGAACCATCCCGTGCTTGCAATGTCAACGTTAACTCATACTTTGTATCTAGACCACTCCTCGTGCCAACAACGTTAACCTATCAAGTCGTGTTTGCCTTACGGCCAAAATCAGGGACGCAACTACACGATAGACTTCATTTCCGTGTGACCGTGCTATCGTACTGATAACATCCTTATCTTTAAGTCTCGAAACCTTGTCGTTTTCTTACAATGTCAATATATCGACTCAGACTTGTCTTGTGACAACGCGGCCGTGCCTCGTATTTTGAGGTCGTGCCCAGCTACTCGACATAACTTTCAACCAACTTGCCCTACGGCCCTTCTCGACTTTACACTCGACGCCACAACTCGTGCCGAAGCACAACGCCTACGTTGATACCCAATCTTAGGCCCAACATTATGCTTTTAACTTTGTACACATGCCTTTAACTCGACTCCTTGATATAGCACACTCAATACTCGACTAAATCCAAAGGCACACTCGCGGATTGTCGCCGCCATGCCGACATCTATATGAACTTGGTCACTAGCACGACAAGCTATATTGGACCTCCATTGGATATTAGGGTACGTTCGTAAATAACGAGGCGCGAACTCGCCGAATTTCCCCTAATACCCGCTCTACGGCGCACCCCTTGGGTAGGTCGCACCCCGTCCAAGGGTCCCGTAAGCACGTGTTCCTCCTAGGCCAGATCAGTCCCATGGCGGCGGCAACTGTCTGAGGAACAAAATCAAAACCCTTGTGCACCGGTACACAAGTTGTCCAATGACCATGCAGACTCGACCCACTTCCTCATTTCTGGACCGTTTCATACTTCTCAACGTGGATAGGAACGCGAGACTCCCGACCGAGAGACCGCCTCGAACTACTTAACGTGGATAGGAACGCGAGACTCCCAACCGAGGGACCGCCTCGAACTTTTTTGAACTCGAGGGAACGACTACTACGTAGCCTTCCAACTTAACTTAAACCAACGTGTTCCTTAGATGCCATAGACCGTGGCTAACTTTCCAATAAAACAACCGTGGCTCGTGCCTCTAAACCGATTCATGTTCTACGCAACGCTATTGCCTAAATCATACTTCATATGATGGGCCTTGGGGTCGTGGGACGATTTATCTTGACAACCGCAGAATGAGCGGGACAGCACGTAGACTAACTTAGGTTGACCGGCATACCTTGCCTAACCCACTCAAGCCTACAACATAACCCAAGGGACGAGCAAAGGCTATGCCAAGCCTTGCGGGACAGGACCGTGCATGCTTTAGCAAGCATTTGTGCGGGCGACGCCTATAACTTAGGCTAACTCTCAGCTTTTGCACCGAAGACCAATTTTCCTTCTCCCAAGCCACGGGACGAAGGACCGAGTGTCATTTTCAAAGCACGCCGTGCACCAACTCTAAGCCGACCGTGGGACGTTTTCCATGTTCTAACTCGATTCAAACCATCGGGATTATTCCCTTAGCTATGTGGATGCGTAGCTTTTATTATCAAGCCTAACTTGTGCAAGTTGAAAACACGATTTATTATGTGAAGGCAAAGATGAGGAGAGTTCACCGAAACTACCCCACCTAAGCGATGTCTCCGAGCAAGCCGTTGCAAGGCCAAGTTCGAACGCCGTCGGCATTTTGATTCCTCCGATTGACTTTGCGGGACGGGGCACTACATCATACACCACTCAGAACAAGTCTCGTCCTCGAGACTATCCTGAAGGCAGGTCATCCTACCATTTCTATGGCCAAGACTTAATCGCACGCACACACCTACACGTTCCTTCGATTCCGAGCCACGCTCGCACTATTATCAATCTCTTCTTTAACATGATTTCAAGGTCTCGACACACTCCCATCTTTCAAGCCTTGCTTGAACTCGTCGTATCACTTGGCTGGATCGTGCACGCATTCCAAGCGTCCCTAAAATACATGCATTCAGCCAAGCCGCATGATAGAGAATTGTCATTCTCACTCGACTCGCATCGTGCACATACCCAGGCGTCCCTGAAATATATGCATGTCAGCCGAGTCTCGTGAGCAGGGTTTCCTATATTCGTGATTTCCATGCATGCCAATCCTCAAGATCAATCCTTCCGATTGCTAACACTTGAAATAGGGCGTCTCGCCTAACCGCTAGGCTAATCTTTACGAGGCTAAGTCAATGTCAGGATTGGAATCATAGTTCCCCAACAATAATGCCAACACTGACCCCAATCCTAGGGTCAAACCAAAGTCGATCATACGGGGTCTTCTACCCAAGCTCGCGTCACTCAAATTTCTAAACATCGAGCACGATCACCTAATTCGTATTACGGCACGCGTTGCGTATATTCGAATCCCTTCAATTCACCAATTCTAACCAATTCATGTATTTGATCACGAGGTCGTCTCGCTCGACAATACGTTGCGCCCCAATCTCACGCGAGTCTGATAATCCGCGGTGGTTCATGAATCACCATGCAACGCACCCGCATAATAATCATTCTCATCGGGGCGTAACTCTTGTTTAAGTTTAGACTAACTCATTTTCGATACGCGGATTGGACCTACTCAATCCTCAAGTTCGATTCTTCAAGCACACAAATCCATTCTTGAGTCACCTTCGCGTCAAACCACAAATCGAAGCACAAATTGTCGCTCCGTACAAGTTCGACCACTCCCGCTGTATGAATCACCCTACCAGCGCTCACGCAGAGTGATCGCCCTAATCGGTGTGACGCATGTGCGAGGCTGGAGTAGCGCTCGCATAAGACAAGAACATCAACATTGTGGTTGTCGACGAAGCAAATCCAAACATTCCAGTTTTCATCCAAGCCAAGTTCGATAGTTCGATCGTCATTCGTTCAACTTAGAAAGTCCTCGAGCCAAGTCTATCCTTTCCTCGACACATTTTAATATCCCGAATATAGCATCCATCGGAACCAAGACATCTGCACGATCGTTATTCGTCGAGTCAGAGTACCCCCGAGTTATCGCATATCGATCTTTGATACGCCTCAATACCATCGACGATATGCGTAACCTGACGATCTTCCTTTGCAACCAATTCCGAGTCGTGCGTTGATGCTGTTGTCCGAGTTGGATATTCCTCAATTTTCTCAATACTCAAGATCAAGTTCAGTCGCTTTTCCTCAAGCTCGTTTCAAGATCATTATTCAAAACTCAAGTCGCATTTCAGTTGTATCAATCTGATATCGCACGTACGATCCTCTAAGTTTCCTCGATCAAGACCATTCATTTTCATTCATCGTTCCGAATCGTTTTCTAACTCGCATTGCTCATTCACAAGTTGTCCGAACGAGATGCTCGTTCGGGACATTCGAGGTCACGACCAACTAAGCGTGACGCGTTCTAAGGCTTTGCGCGATTACATCGCCTCGCCGACATACTCGTAATCCTCAATATTCACTCGAACAATTTCCAAGACGAACCATACACCACTCAGATTCGAGCCACTCGACTAGTCGTCGACACTCATTCTTATTCTTCTCCGAACCTATCACATACACCACTCGGGTTCAAGCCATCCTATTTAGTCCTCAATCACGTTCGCGTCACTCGTTAAGACATCCTTCAGATTCGTCCGGCGAATCGCTAGCGTAGTCGCTCGCGTCATACCGACGCACTAAGTTGTTCGTACTATATCTTCGACATCCAAATCAATCTTCCGTGTACGTCTAAGTATTAATCCGATAGCGTTCCTATCGATAGACACTCTAAGTGCATCTCCGTTCCCGACCGAACGATACTTAATATCGCTCGCGACTCGTTTGCACCAAAAGGTCGAGGTGCGCGACGCGAAACACAACTTAGCCAAAAGGCCGTGTGCATAGCCATCCTGTGTGGACTATATTCCGAGTTTGCATGCTCAATTGTTAGGGTCGACGTTTGGTCTAATTAGGCATGCATGCAACTTGCTAAGGTCGACGTAGTACTATTCGGGCACACGCGCGACTTGCTAACATTAGCACGTGTTTTCAATCGAGTCAAGTTTGCAACGTTCGGCACAAAGGCCTTGCCTATCGATGCGTTTGAGTGAACGCTTGTACGAGCTTTCAAAAATATTTAGACTTATTGTATGGACATGCCGAGGGACAATCGAGAGAGAGCACGCACTTCATTATCAACGACGAGCTTTCAAAACTGAGAAATTCGACATGAAGTCCAAGGACGTAAAGCCGTGCTCTGATACCATTATGTCACGCCCCGCTCCCGTAGGAGCGATCGTCCTCGCTAAGGCGTGATGCCGCACGAGCCTAGATTGAGCTCGTGCAAGGCGGGTTCCATAACGGCCGATTACAGCGGCTGCGACGGGGTCGTCGCACAGAAGTCCCGTGCAGAGACATTGATTTATAGCAGCAGAATTAGGACCAAACACATGAACACAAGTCATTCACAAGAATTTTCTTTATTGATATTGAAACAACGGTTACATTGGGGGCACAAGGCCAAGATTACAATCACTCCAATACACTCGTCTCACATTACAAATCGCTCAGCTCTCTCTCATCTCTCGATACATATTTGTCGATCCAGCGGAAGCTTCGGAAGGCGATGTCCATACATTATGTCCTGTATAAGTCTTCAGTTCACGCGGCCGCACGCTTCGACTCGCCAAGGAACTCCGTGCCTCGGCGCATCCAAGCGAGATCCACGCCACGAGCTTCTACCTGTGCCTGCACATGAAATACTATGTGGGTGTCAGTACCACTGTACTGGTGGAGTGAGCTCCTCGCCCACCCATACAAAACCTACACGTTCATTTACTTTGTGCAACATAAACCCTTGTTCGATTGTCTTTCTATTCTTGCCTTAGGATCAGTTTTAGGACCGGCGCCTTAGCGCAACTTGTGTGTCAGAACCATCCCGTGCTTGCAATGTCAACGTTAACTCATACTTTGTATCTAGACCACTCCTCGTGCCAACAACGTTAACCTATCAAGTCGTGTTTGCCTTACGGCCAAAATCAGGGACGCAACTACACGATAGACTTCATTTCCGTGTGACCGTGCTATCGTACTGATAACATCCTTATCTTTAAGTCTCGAAACCTTGTCGTTTTCTTACAATGTCAATATATCGACTCAGACTTGTCTTGTGACAACGCGGCCGTGCCTCGTATTTTGAGGTCGTGCCCAGCTACTCGACATAACTTTCAACCAACTTGCCCTACGGCCCTTCTCGACTTTACACTCGACGCCACAACTCGTGCCGAAGCACAACGCCTACGTTGATACCCAATCTTAGGCCCAACATTATGCTTTTAACTTTGTACACATGCCTTTAACTCGACTCCTTGATATAGCACACTCAATACTCGACTAAATCCAAAGGCACACTCGCGGATTGTCGCCGCCATGCCGACATCTATATGAACTTGGTCACTAGCACGACAAGCTATATTGGACCTCCATTGGATATTAGGGTACGTTCGTAAATAACGAGGCGCGAACTCGCCGAATTTCCCCTAATACCCGCTCTACGGCGCACCCCTTGGGTAGGTCGCACCCCGTCCAAGGGTCCCGTAAGCACGTGTTCCTCCTAGGCCAGATCAGTCCCATGGCGGCGGCAACTGTCTGAGGAACAAAATCAAAACCCTTGTGCACCGGTACACAAGTTGTCCAATGACCATGCAGACTCGACCCACTTCCTCATTTCTGGACCGTTTCATACTTCTCAACGTGGATAGGAACGCGAGACTCCCGACCGAGGGACCGCCTCGAACTACTTAACGTGGATAGGAACGCGAGACTCCCAACCGAGGGACCGCCTCGAACTTCTTTGAACTCGAGGGAACGACTACTACGTAGCCTTCCAACTTAACTTAAACCAACGTGTTCCTTAGATGCCATAGACCGTGGCTAACTTTCCAATAAAACAACCGTGGCTCGTGCCTCTAAACCGATTCATGTTCTACGCAACGCTATTGCCTAAATCATACTTCATATGATGGGCCTTGGGGTCGTGGGACGATTTATCTTGACAACCGCAGAATGAGCGGGACAGCACGTAGACTAACTTAGGTTGACCGGCATACCTTGCCTAACCCACTCAAGCCTACAACATAACCCAAGGGACGAGCAAAGGCTATGCCAAGCCTTGCGGGACAGGACCGTGCATGCTTTAGCAAGCATTTGTGCGGGCGACGCCTATAACTTAGGCTAACTCTCAGCTTTTGCACCGAAGACCAATTTTCCTTCTCCCAAGCCACGGGACGAAGGACCGAGTGTCATTTTCAAAGCACGCCGTGCACCAACTCTAAGCCGACCGTGGGACGTTTTCCATGTTCTAACTCGATTCAAACCGTCGGGATTATTCCCTTAGCTATGTGGATGCGTAGCTTTTATTATCAAGCCCAACTTGTGCAAGTTGAAAACACGATTTATTATGTGAAGGCAAAGATGAGGAGAGTTCACCGAAACTACCCCACCTAAGCGATGTCTCCGAGCAAGCCGTTGCAAGGCCAAGTTCGAACGCCGTCGGCATTTTGATTCCTCCGATTGACTTTGCGGGACGGGGCACTACAGTATACGTGGAGACCAGCCGGCGCGTCAAGACAATATCTCAAGGCGGCTGGTGTAACACGATCTCGGGATTCTGCCCTCCCCATGCATCTAGTATATTTAGTTGCCTAGTTTAACCCTAGGTGAAATCTTGGACTCACATGCTGTGGCCTGCATGATTATCCTCCTAAATGTCGTACTCAAGTACTAGTACCCCAAAAGAGGATCCATGTCAATCAGTATGTCAACATGTTCTACCCTCCTTGGTGTATTGTATCATTGCAAATATACCACATGGAGTTACGGGTCATTTGTCGAGCATGAACGGGAACTGGAACATTCAGGTACAAGTATCAGGTAGGAACACTTTGTTCACCGGGGCACATTAGTGCTCATATCATGCTCAGGACAAAAGGCGTAAGGATATATAGCATACACAAACATTTACATATATATATATATACAATATAATATATACATATAAAAAAAATATAAGGTATAGGGGAGTCCAGGTCAGAGCGCGCTCAAGTCAGGCTACGCTCAGGTGAGCCTACGCTCAGGTCTGCGTACGCTCAGGTCAGCGTACGCTCAGGTCAGCGTATGGAAGACATACGCTCCCAAAAGGCAGCGTATAGACTCCATACGACTCCTTGTCACCCAAGTGAGCGTATGCAAGACATACGCTCCCAAAAGGCAGCGTATGGACTCCATACGACTCCTTGTCACCCAAGTGAGCGTATGCAAGACATACGCTCCCAAAAGGCAGCGTATGGACTCCATACGACTCTTTGTCACCCAAGTGAGCGTATGCAAGACATACGCTCCCAAAAGGCAGCGTATGGACTCCATACGACTCCTTGTCACCCATGTGAGCGTATGCAAGACATACGCTCCCAAAAGGCAGCGTATGAGGACTGCACTGCGCTAAAGAGCGTGCGCAACTCAGTGGCGCAAGCTAAAAAGCTCTCGCACGGCTCACTGTCTTCTCCAAACAGCAAGAACTCTATGGGTTGAACCCAAAGCTTCAAAAGTCCATAACTTGGTCAAAATAAGTCCAAATCCAACTTTTCAAAGGTCAGAATTGGGTAGAACAAAATTCTCTACAATATGGAACCATCAAAACTTAAAAATAATGAAGTTTGCTAGATCAAAACCAAGAAGATCCAAAAATGGTTAAAACCTAGATCTACAAAAATTAAAGCTTCAAAATGGAAAACTTCAAGTTCTAAAGTAGTATAGAATAAGGAGAAGAACATATTTTGACAAATAATTTTGTAAGAAAACATCAATAACATTTATGGATCCCTCTTGAGCAAGTTGGTACTTGTCTTGGTTGGTGGAGGAAAGTAAATGAGAGAAACTAAATGAGAGGAGAGAGAATGAGTTGAGTTATTATATAGAATCTTGAACCCATGGGTTCATGATGAACCAAGGTGAACCAAGAATAGGTTACCCAAATGAGCCAAAACTGTAGGCCCAAATGCAGAAAATAAATTACGAAATAATATTTTATCGAATATTTTAGGAAAATGCATGAAGAAATACAGCATATAAATATCGTATAAATACAAAGTAAATACAATTTATCGGTTTACGTATTAAAATACGTATTCCAGGATCGGGGAGTGACACCACCCCATGTGCATCTCTCAACAACACACCCAAGTATATATGTTGATATAACTCATGGTGCATTTCCGATGTGGGACTAAAATTTACAAGGCATGTTGAGAGCAAGCTCTCTCCATGTAAAGAAAGCACCAACAATCCCCCACATATCACAACATATATATGTGTCCAGGGTGAGCGTTCCCCACAGTAACTGTCCATTTTGCATTAGGATAGATGTCGCTGACGACTTGAATCTTCCCGCATGGGTTAAAGAACAATGTGATACAAGAATGGACTACGCCTTGAATTCTGTACCACAATTGTAATTCTTCCCACTCACAAAGTGTAGTTACGTGTGCTTCTGGCTGCACATTAAAGGCCCTGTGCCAGCCTGGTTTCAGTGTATAATTTTGGGCGTCTACAAGTTTACCCTCAAGAGACGGCCCGATATCTCTTTCCATACACTATAGGTGAGTTCTTTATTAAAGAGATATGGCATGAAGCCTTGCGCTTTCTTGCGGTGCTACGCCGCTATGACATGGCCTGAAGCCGAGGCATTACCCCTACCTGGGAACCTCATCGTAGTGTCATACTACTGTAGCATGAGGTCACAAGCCTCTTTGTAGTGCCAAACTACCCAGCATGAAGCCTAAGGCTTCCTTGCCGTGTTACGCCGCAACGACATGGCTTGCAATGGCGAGGCTTTACCCCTACCTGGGTACCTCATCGTGGTGTCGTGCCACTGTAACATGGGGCCATCCTCCCCTTTGTAGTGCTGTCTACAACTCTTTAATTACGACATACAGCATTAGGCTACCTGCCTATTTGCTGTGCTACGCCGCTGTGACTTGGCTTGCAAAGCCGAGGCATTACCCCTACCTGGAAACCTCATGGTGGAGTCACCCTACTGTAGCATGGAGATTCACTTCTTGTAGTGCTGCTCTACCGTGCTTCCTGTAAAGCACGCCAGGCATTCACTCTGCCTGAGAACTCATTAAGGCGTTTAAGCCAACCTTCCACAGGATCTGTTTTTTCGCAGAAAAATACATAGTAGACAACAGTGGTTATGGGTCCGTATCCCTTCCATGTTCCAGAGAACAAGTACCCACTGTTACCTGATAGTTTCCCAGTCAGTGATCCTCCTTTGAACCAAAAGTTAGATGCCTAGTAGATTTCTCTTTGAACTAATAGCATAAAACTTTATGGTAGGATTACAAAGACACACTATCAGAATGCCTTCAAGCCTATTTTATAAGCTGTATCATCGACCAACTGGCGCTTGAGGCCCTTTTTGAACGGATCTGCCAGGTTCTCCTGACTCCGAACATCAACCACTGCAATTACACCTCTTTTGATAAGATCGTGTACTACCCTGTGCTTCAACCGCACAGTCCTCTTCTTCCCGTTGAAGAGGTCATTTGATGCCACCGCCGCAGTCGCCTGGTTGTCACGGTATATCGGTATCGCCGGTATCTGAGCCCCAACCACTGGAAGATCATACATGAGCTCCCGAAGCCATTCTGCTTCATCTGTTGCAGTTTCAAGTGCATAGAATTTAGATTCTATGGAGGAACGAGAGAGTATAGTCTGCTTCTTCGACTTCCACGATATAGCAGCTCTACCCAAGGAAAAGATATATCCACCTGTGGATCTCTCGCTTTCCACCTCTGGATACCAGCTAGCATCACTGAAGCCTTCCACTACTGTCGGATACCCGTTGTAGTGCAGTACATATGTCTGAGTTTTCTTGAGATATCTCATCACCCGCTTCACAGCTTTCCAGTGCTCAACCCCTGGGTTGCTTGTGAACCGACTCAGCATTCCTACGACGAAAGCTATGTCAGGCCTTGTGGCAGTGGTTACGTACATCAAACTTCCGATAACGCTAGAATACTCCAGCTGCCTGACTCTTTCCCTTGAATTTGGCTTCAGCTTCTGATCACACCTGTGTGGCGTATCGATCCCTGGAAGATCCTTATACCCATAGCGTGTGAGCATCTTCTCAATGTAGTGAGATTGTGACAGCGCTACTCCAGTGTCTGTCCGGATGATCTTTATGCCCAAGATGATATCTGCATCTCCCAAGTCCTTCATACTGAACTTGGTTGAGAGGAACTTCTTTGTCTCTGTGACACAGCCTATATCCGTACCTAGGATTAGCATGTCGTCCACGTACAGACAAACGATGACTCATCTTCCATCAGCAAACTTTGTGTAAACACATTTGTCCGTCTCGCTGACTCTGTAGCCGTTTGACCTAATAACTTTATCAAACTTCTCATGCCACATCTTGGGAGCTTGCTTAAAACCATACAATGATTTCACCAACTTGCAGACTTTGTCTTCAAGACCTTTGACGACAAATCCATCTGGCTGTTGCATGTAAATCTCTTCGGTTAGCTCCCCATTCAGGAATATAGTCTTTACATCCATCTGATGTATCACCAACTTATGTATAGCTGCAAGAGCGATTAACATCCTGATGGTGGTCATCCGGGCTACTGGAGCGTACGTGTCAAAGTAGTCTATCCCATGTTTTTGAAAAAATCCCTTGGCTACCAGCCTGGCCTTGAACTTATCAATAGTTCCATCTGCCTTCATCTTCTTCTTGAAGATCCATTTACATCTGATGGGCTTTTCTCCTTCAGGTAGATCTACCAACACCCATGTGTTATTGGAGGTGATAGAGTCAAACTCGTCATTCACTGCCTCCTTCCAGAAGATAGCATCTCTGGTCTTCATCGCCTCATCATAGGTAAGCGGATCTGCTTCCACATGATAGGTGACAAAGTCATCTCCGAAGTCTTTCGGTCTCCTCGCTCGCTTAGCTGACGGCTCTGCGAGTTCTGGTACAAGAGTTATTTCATCAACAACAGCTTCTTCTTGGACTACTGGCTCATATGAGATTTCAGTCTCATTTGCACCTACATCATTTTTCGGAATATCCGAAAGAACAATGTTTTTGTCTTTTGCGAACTTGTTTTCAAAGTATTCAGCATCGCGAGATTCGATGATATGATTTGACTCAATATCAAGAAATCTTCGAGCATCACTCTTCTCGGCATACCCCAAGAAGATCGCCTTCGTAGTCCTTGTCCCTAGCTTCTGAATCTTCAGATCTGGGAGTTTCACATACGCCAGACACCCCCACACTCGAATGACATTCAAGTTTGGTCTGACTTTGAACCAGAGTTCATGAGGAGTTACGTCCGAAGTTGCATGTGGCACTTTATTTAGAATAAAAGTGGCCGTCAATGCAGCTTCTCCCCAGCAGCATTTAGGAAGACCCGCGGTTAGCAGCATAGAGTTCATCATTTCTGTCAACGTTCTGTTCTTCCTCTCCGCTACTCCGTTGGATTGAGGAGAATATGGAGCAGTAGTCTCGCATATGATTCCATGTTCTCTGCAGAACGATGCGAATTCATGAGACCTGTACTCCCCACCTCGATCACTCCTTAACCTCTTGAGTTGTTGTCCAGTCTGCCGTTCAGCTTCGGCCCTGAACTCTCTGAACTTCTCGAAGGCTTCGTCTTTAGACTTGAGCAAGTAGACGAACGCATATTTTGAGAAGTCGTCGATGAAGGTTATGAAATACTTCATCCCGGCCTTCGTGGAGAAATGTTTGAAGTCACAGATATCGGAGTGCACCAACTCCAGAAGATCTGTGCTTCGATTGACCCGATGAAAGGGTTTCCTTGTGATCTTCGTCTGAGCACACACCTCACACTTCTCCACCT
The DNA here is from genome assembly GCA_029216955.1 of Iris pallida. NCBI lineage: Eukaryota > Viridiplantae > Streptophyta > Magnoliopsida > Asparagales > Iridaceae > Iris > Iris pallida. The sequence goes on from JANAVB010027997.1 coordinate 5,436,391, forward strand.
TACCCCCACATTTGGAGATAAGTCCTAGACTAGACATTTTGTTAATTCTTTTACAATGAACATGTCCTAGTCTATTATGCCACAACTCAAGAGAATAATCAAAAAATGCAACTGCATTAATGTCTTCAAACTGGTTAACAAGCTGAATTTTAAACATGCCTTCGGTTTGATAAGCCTTCCCGAAGTATGTTCCTTTCTTGGACATCACCATCTGACCAGCATTGATGTCCATCCTCAAGCCTGCGTTGCAGAGCAGGCTCCCAGTGATCAGGTTTTTGGCAATCGCCGGAACATGCTTCACACCTTGAAGCGTCAGAGTGTTCCCAGAAGTGAGTTTCAGTTCCACGGTCCCGATCCCCAGAACTTCAGCTTGGGCCTGGTTCGCCATGACAACCTTCTCAGATATCGGCTGGTACGTGACGAACCATTCCTTGCCTGAACAGACATGGCAAGTCGCTCCAGTGTCTATCCACCAGTCAGAGTCAACCCCCACAGTTGTAACCTGTCCGATCATAGCAACAACGTTAGAAACCAATGAAACCTTATTAGGCTCACCTTTCTCTGATTGTTTAGGCTTAGATCTGCATTCACTCTTGTAGTGGCCTTTCTTGCCACAATTGTAACAAGTCACGTGGGACTTAGTCTTCTGTTGCTTGAAAGAAGGACCCTTCACTTTTAGATTAGCGAAGTCCTTCTTCTTGGGATGAGAAGCCGCCTGCTTCCCCTTGGAATCTCTCGTCTGCACAAGATTGGCTTTAGCCAACTGTTTGGACAGAGTGTCCACCTTCTGTTGAGAACGCATCTCGTCCTCAACATGGATCTCTTGAAGTAGATCTCCCAAGCTAATGTCTAGCTTCTTTCTGTGCATCCTTACATAGAAGGTACTCCATCCAGCAGGAAGTTTTGAGACGATCCCTCCGACGACAAACTTGTCGGGAAGGGGCATCTCTTCGTCTTCCAGTTTCTGACGCAGCTTCAGAAATTCCTTCACCTGTGGCAGCATGGACTTTTCGTCCTCAAAGAGCAATTTGTGATATTTTTCAACCACAAACATTTTGCTCCTGTTCTTGTCTTCTTCATACAGATTTTTCACAGACTCCCATATGTCTCTGGCAAGTTCCTTCTTTGAGCAGGATTCTGCCAGGGAGTCCTCCATAGCATTCAGGATGAGAAGCCTGCAGATGCTATTTTCCCTTCTCCACTTGGCCTGGAGTTTGGTAGCCGCGTTGATGGCGGCAGTAGATCCAGTGTCTGGAACAGAGGGTTCTTCCTCCAACAGAACATGATCAACGTCTTTCAGTTGAAGAGTTAGGTATACCTTTCTCTTCCAGACTTGATAGTGCTCTCCATCAAACTTTTCCAACTTGCAGAAGTCCGATTGGAGGAGCGAAGCATTAATGTTTTCCATCTATACGGATCTTGCTTTGAGATTGTTAGTCCCGGGGCTTGATCAAAGATGGAAAAACAGATGCAATCGAGATCTGAGATGTCACACAAAAACTTTGCAGTGATCAAACTCAAGATCTACGATGGTACAATAAATTAAATAGCCAAATTACAATCTGAAGGAGGGAAAAAGAGAAGAGAAGATCTCTCGTTCTTCCTTGCAAACGTGTTGCAATTGGGACAGAACGAGTTACAATAAAACTAGAGAGAGATGAGAAGAAGAACAATGCTGGGGTGTCAAAACACCGTTGCTTAAAGCAAGATTCGCCCCACACGATCTGCTTCCAGGAACAAGCAAGTTGAAGAACTTGTGGAACGCTCGAAGTCACCTCTGTTCAGACTCCTCGGATGGACTTGCAATGGCGGCAGCAACTCTCTCTCTCTCTTTCTCCTTTTCTAACTTATAATTTTCGTAGTAGTCACAAAGGAGGCCAGAAGAGAGTATTTATAGAGAGAGGGTGGAAACCCTAACCGCCTCTTCAGTTATAGAAAGATTGAATCAAATCTCAAAAGATAGCAACGAGATTTAATTCAAATCCCACGAAATTAATTCAAATCCCACAAAGATAGGATCTGAATTAATTCAAATCCCCCAAAGATAGGATCTGATTTAATCGCATTAATTCAGCCTTTCCATAACTGATTTGTAATCTGCACAGTCAGCGGATTCCTCCATGCGGCAGCAGCAGCAGCATGGCCGCATGAGCCTAATGGCCGCATGAGCCGCATGGACCGCATGAGCCGCATGGACCGCATGGACCGCATGTGTCGTATGGACCGCATGGACCGCATGGACCGCATGTGCCGCATGAGCCGCATGGACCGCATGTGCCGCATGAGCCGCATGGACCGTATGAGCCGCATGAGGCCGCATATGAGCCGCATGCCGCATAAGACCGTATGGCCGCATATGAGCCGCATAAAGACCGCATGACTGCTGACGTGCTAAGTGCAAAGTGCGCCAACAAAATGCCTCATGAGCCCATGAGCCCGAGTCCGAGTCTGAGTTCGAGTCCGAGTCGCTAAGCCCCGTTGGGACTTAGCTCCAAGTGGAATTAATCCAAGAGAATGACAAAAGCATTAATGCTTAATCCTTGGAGCCTTATTCTTACCTTCTAGTAAAATCACCCACATGGTTCCCTCCTTAGGGTCACCACCCCATGTGCATCTCTCAACAACACACCCAAGTATATATGTTGAGATAACTCATGGTGCATTTCCGATGTGGGACTAAAATTTACAAGGCATGTTGAGAGCAAGCTCTCTCCATGTAAAGAAAGCACCAACAGGGACTACAAAGGTAAATTTATACTTTTTGTATTAAAAATTAGCCCTTTGGGGTTGTTTTGAGTGATTTGTATGTTCAACTTTTAATTATGTACTTTGTTTCTATATGTTCAATATTTTTGGGTAAGTTGTCTCTGAACCTCTTATAATTGTGTTCCCAGTAGAATAACATTCTGGATCCGTCACTGCCATGTACGTATTGTGACTGGTCACTGTTTGCTAATGCCATGACTCTAGATTGAATCATGATGCTGATAGTGTCCAGAGTATTAATGTCACTTATAAAGATTGACTTGATATCTAAACTGGAAATTGCTGAGAAACCCAATTTCGGTGTTGGTTTTTATAAAAATCCACCCACATGATGGCTTTTATAAAATGTCCAAAATTATATATTTTTACGTTAAATATTCTAAGATTCCCTTTAGATGTTCTGTATTTACAAAATTGTCATTTTGATAATACCATAACCACCCCTTCGCACAAACTCAAATTGGATTGCGATTCTCTTCTTCTTCTTCTACTTCTTCACGAGAGATCAGAATTCTATTGCTCTTATCTTCAGCAGAGATCGTAAAGATCGTTCGTAGTTCACTGTGCTTTTCTTCAGTCAAACTTCGATCATCACTCATCATCATCATTATCATCTTCCTGGAGAGATTTGAAGTTTTTCGACGATTAGGTCAATTGTGGAGAGTAGATCTTTTTCTTTTCTATAAAAGTTAGCATTGTTTTGAAAGAAGAACAAAACTCTTTATTTCTGAAAAAAAAATTCTATAAAAATAGTAAAAAATAAGGTTTCTGTCAATTGTTCTCCATCATTCTCCGTGATTTTAACACGAATAATTAATTCTCCGTGATTTTAACACGGAGAATGACCATTCTCCGTGATTTTAACACAGGGAATGGTCATTCTCTGTGATTTTAACGGAGAATGGTCATTCTCCGTGATTTCTAATACAGAGAATGACCATTCTTCGTGGTTTTAACACGAGGAATGATCATTCTCCATGTTAAAACCACGAAGAATTGCCATTCTCCGTTCTTAAAATCACGTAGAATAACCATTCTCTGTCATTTTAGCATGGAGAATGGCCATTCTTCGTGTTAAAATGACGAAGAATGGACATTGTCATTCTCCTGCATTTTAACCAGGAGAATGGCCATTCTGCACGATTTTAACATGGGAAATGGTCATTCTCCGTGATTTTAAGAACGGAGAATGGCCATTCTCCTTGATTTATAATACGGAGAATAACCATCTCCGTGTTAAAACACGAAGAATTGTCATTCTTCGTCATTTTAACACGGAGAATGTTCATTCTCCTGTATTTTAACAAGGAGAATGGCCATTTTTCGTGATATTAACACGGAGAATTACCATTCTCCGTGATATTACCACGGAGAATGGCAATTCTCCGTGCTAAAATGACGGAGAATGGAGAATGGCCATTCTCCGTGGTTTTAATACGGAGAATGGCCATTCTCCGTATTAAAAATCACGGAGAATGACCATTCTTCGTTCTTAAAATTACGGAGAATGACCATTCTCCGTGTTAAAATACAGGAGAATGACCATTCACCGTGTTAAAATGACGGAGAATGACCATTCTCCGTGCTAAAATGATGAATAATGTTCGTTCTCCCTCATTTTAACGTGGAGAATGGTCATTATCCGTGGTTTTAACACGGAGAATGGTCATTCTCCGTGTTAGAAATCACGGAGAATGACTATTCTTCGTTCTTAAAATCACGGAGAATGGTCATTCTTCGTGATATTAACACGGAGAATTGTCATTATCCGTGATACTAACACAAAAAATTATCATTCTCCTGCATTTTATGGCCAGTTGAAACTTTGGAGGGCTATAACTTTAGACTGGGAGGTCGAAAAGAGGTCCGGTTTGTCGCAAAATGAGCATATTTTCGAGGAGCCTGAAATAAACCGCCCCACCGTTTGTTGGCCTTCCAAAATTTTATAATCGCAAAAAAATGATAATTGGACCTACATTTTAACAGTTTTACCGTTTGTCGGTCTTTCCGAAATTTTTTTGACGTGTTTTTGAAGGAAGGTTTGAAAATTTTGGAGGAGAAAACCTAGATTCGAAACTGAGCGACGTATGAAAGAAGAGGAAGTATCGAAATATTTTTTTAAGAGTAGGGTTCGAGGGTGTTTTCAGTAAATTAGAAGGACAAAAAAGTCATTCAGAACCCCCTTTATATATTTTTCGCTAATTCTGACACGCGATGAAATGTTATTTTGCAGTGGATTTTATAAAAAACTTTTACAATTTTTGGATATTTCATAATTTTTTCCATATATATATATATATATATATATATATATATATATATAGAGAGAGAGAGAGAGAGAGAGAGAGAGAGAGGGTAGGATCAAAAAAAAAAAAATATATATATATATATATATAGAGAGAGAGAGAGAGAGGGTAGGATCAAATTCACCCCCTATTTTGTTCACCTCATTATCATCCGCATGATATCCGTTGGATTAGATTTAAAATACGGCTCGGATTAAATCTCTACAAAATTTAGAATAAAAGATAATAACCAAAATAAGAGAAACAAAAAAAAAAAAAAAAAAAAAAAAATCATTCGTACAAAAATTAAACAAAAGATGCTCGGCCTCCGTTCCTCGCTCCTCCATCTATGCTTCGCCTCCCGCTCGCCTTTGCTCCGCCTCCGCTCCTCGACTCTCCTCCGCTCCGGAGCCCTTCATAGTAGTAGGGTCCTTGCAAAGATGACACACTGGATGGGCTTCGCATTACATTTAATCTTTCAGTAATGTTCTTTGCACCGATGATCTTGTTGTTGCAATGAACTCACACACATTCTTCCATTTGGCTGACAGAGGCGGCAGCATCCCTCTGTCAGAGAATGATAAATGATTGAGCAAGATTCCGGTGCCCATAACGCTGATAATCACGTCTTTTCCGTAATTGCTATCATTCCATAAGCCATCAGTGCGTCGGTGCAACCCCAACATTTTCGCCGTAATTGCTCTTTCCATAAGCCATCAGTTCATCCGTGCAACCCCAAGAAGTCAGGAGTATGGGTGTTTGCAAGTGCACCAGACTATCTGGGTAGGCAGGGAAGAAGCCTTGTTTCTTCTCCATTTCTGTCAGTTCACCTGTTGTCAGTCTTGCTGCGAAGCCGGTATTGATTGTTTTGTACGAGTAAATCAGCCTTAATGGTTCACCCTCGGATGCAGTGTTGGCCGGCAAGGACTTGTACCATTCCTCCCTTTCATTGTCCATCGAGAAAGAAGTGGTGGCGGAGCTAGGGAGCACAACAGTATGCTTTCTAGCAATGGTTGGAGATTAAAAAAAAAACAAAAAAAAAAAAACACTAGAGATAGAGAGGGAATAGACTCGAGGAAATGTATAGGTTCCTCATTTTCCTTGGGGAAAAAGCTATGACAGTAAGAGTTAATTATTTGTTTGTGATGAAAACCCTCCATTGCTGCACTCATTCTATAGAGTCAAGATAAGCCTTGTTCCAGATTGATCTTCGTCAATGAGAAACACTCTTTCCGTGAATCATCAACTTCCAAGATTTCTCCGGTCTAGTTTTCTCTTTCTTGTTTAATTTTTATACGGAATATTTTTTCTCTCTTGTTCTGGTTATTGTCGCTTATTCTATTTATGTAGAAATTAAATTGAGCCATTTTTAAAAAGTAACTATATCTTATTCTATTATTGTAGAGATTTAATCTAAGCCATTTTTTAAATCTAATCCAACGGTCCGAGTGGTCAGGAGTTCGAATTTCAGTGGGAGCGATTCCGAAAACTAATTACCCTTTTTTAATATACATATATATATAACATTTAATCCATGTCATATAATTTTCCAGTGTGCCAGTGATGCATTTCCTGTTGTTACCTTAAATTTTGCGGGAGGCGCTACTATAGTTTTGAATCCTGAGGACTATCTCCTACAACAGGAATCTATGGTAACTCCTTCCATGTGGTTCACATTTTATCATTTGCATCAAATATACTCAGACATACAAAGAAAACCTTATTATCATTTAACAAGCAAAAAGAAAGGGAGTTACTTTAAAGCATGAATGTAGTGTTTGATTGCTTGTGTACAGGATAATGCTAATGTATGGTGTATTGGCTGGCAAAAGAACCAGGGAGTGCACCATATTAGGAGGTTCTTTACTAAAAACCTTCCCCCAAAATACAAAGATGTACTTCTGGTGCATAGATGGTATTGTAGATCATTGATACCCATTCCATAATCCCTCTTAGATAGTAGCTTATCTAATTCCGTAACAGAAATTTTCATCCAGAGAGATAAAAATTTAATAATTTACAGCAGAGAGGGAATATTTTGCTAAATTGCGGATAGAGCGATAAACTGCCATCTCTGATGGCAAGGTGGAGCTTCGTGGCCTTGGCCGCCAAATGTAATGGCACGACCTAGGTGGCTATGGGAGCGACCGCCATCACTGATGACGTTGTGGCTTACGTGGTGCAGACCACCATTAAGCATGGCGCGACAGGGAGTAGGTCTGGTCCACGGGACTGCTTGAGAGGTACGTGCTATCTCTTTACTTTACTATATTTTATTTGTGAGAGGTACAATGCTACCTCTTTACTTTAGATTGATGCTTCATTTGTGTCAACAGTATGTCAGTAGCTCGCCATTGTTGATGGCGAGTGTGTATAAGTTGAACACCTCCCGCCAACTTAAATGGCGAGTTGCACTACCAAAATACAGTAAATTAGCGATGGATATTGTCCGTCGGCGTTAGCGACGGCTTTGTGGCAACTAGCCGACGGAGTACCGACGACAAGCCGTTATATTTTTATTTTATTTTTAGGAGGAGAAAAGGTCGCTCATCCGTCGCTAGGGCGTCGGAGATATAGCGACGGATATTTATCCGTCGCTATTCAGTCGATTATTTGACGAAAATTGTGGGAAGAATTGGCAGGACAGTTCTTCGACTACGTAGCGACGGATATTCCGTCGGCAAGCATCAAAAAGAGCGACTAACGGTCGACGGATAAAAATCCGTCGCTAGTCCGTCGCTAGATATACGTTCCGACTAAAATTGAAACGACGGAGGAAATTTTTCATATTTCCCCCAAATTCACTCTCTCTCCTCTCTCTCTCTCTCTCTCTCTCTCTCTCCCTCTCTCTCTCTCTCTCTTCCGCGGCTTCGGTGATCGGCGTCGACGTCCTCTCCTCTCTCTCTCCCGAAGGTAATCCCCTCTCTCTCTCTCTCTCTCTCAATCTCTCTCTCTCGCGGTGTCGTAGGGGCAGCAGGGGCGGCGGGCTTGGGGCGGGGGCGGCGGGGGCTGGGCGGCGGGGGGCGGCGATGGATGGGGGGTTGTGAGTGGCGGGGCTGCGGGGGCGGCGGGCTTGGGACGGGGTCGTCGGGGGCTGGGCGGCGGGCTTAGGGCAGGGACGGCGGGGGCTAGGCGGCGGGCTTTGGTCGGGGGCTGGGCGGCGGGCTTGGGGTGGGGGCGTCGGGGGCTGGGCGGCGGGCTTTGGTCGGGGGCGGCGGGGGACTTTGCTTCTCAAATTCACATGAGTTTATATATTGGCTAAATAATGTGTTATCCATATTGGGTGTTATCCATTAGTTTGGTGGTGTTTGGATTAGTAAATGTGAATATGGAGTTTGGGTTCATGGTGTATATGTTCACTGTGTCAAGGACAGTGCGAGTTCTTCATCTGCCTTCTACAGTTTCAGCAGCAGTATCCCCACCTGCAGATTCAGCAGCAGTATCCGCATCAGATGCCCCACTTGCAGATTCAGCCACAGTATCCACAGCAGATGCCACCCCTACAGTTTCAGCAGCAGATGCTACCTCTACAGTTTCAGCAGCAGATGCTACCTCTACAGTTTCAGCAGCAGTACCAGCAGCCGAGGGTCTACCTTCAGCAGCGGCAGTTTCAGGACCGTGTACCCTTTCAGCAGACGCAACAGCCACAGAGGCAGCAGCAGGCCCCGGAACAGCAGCTAGTTATTATTTGTCCCTTCTGTAAGAGACCAGGGCATGGTTGGGGCGAATGCCGGAAGAGGCTGGGCAGATGTTTACTTTGCGGAGGATCCGATCATCGTCTGAGAGAGTGTCCCGAGTCATCGGGACAGACGGTTCAGGGAGCAGGAGCTAGGGCTCCGGTAGGACAGCAGACGGGATTACCCTTACCGACTCAGCAGCAGAGGTACATGCAGCATCAGCAGCAGGCCAGGGGAGGCCAGCAAGGGCGAGCTTTCGCCAGGACAGTCGATGATGCTCAGGCCGTTGGAGATCTAGTTACAGGTTCCGTTCTTTTGACTCAAATTCTGCATTTGTCTCTTATAACTGCCTTGAAATTTCGATTCCTTCTGTTCCTTGTTGATTTATCAATTTTGTCCTGTTGTTCTTGTGTTATGTTTGATTTCTTCTGAGATAATCATATGGGCTAGGTCACCTTGGTTATGGGATCTAGAATCTTCGATGGTCGTGTTTAGCTGGCAAAGTGAGGACATAGAGTCAGATTTAGGACGTATTTCTCGGGTGTGGGAATTTAAGATTTTTGCTGCCAAGCATGCGGCAATGTAAAAATTTTAAATACCATGATTCTAGAGATATGTGCCTTAGTCGAGGACTCTGTGATTATCGTAGCCTTGCTCACTAGCACGACGAAGATTCTGAGTATCATGATTTTGGACAGACGTATATGATTATCTGACGGTATGTTTGAGAATTTAATTGTGGGGTGTTTGACCTAGAAGGACTGCTACCATCTTAATTTCGAGGACAAAATTTTTATAAGGTGGGTAGGATTGTAACACCCAGTTTTTCCAAATGAGGGTAATTTTGAAATTTTGTATTTTAATTTATTTAATTATGGTATTTAAAATTTTCTATAATTTTATTGATTTTTTTAATCATTTTAAAACTATTTTAAATCATGACTTATGATTTGGTGTCTTGCTAATGTAACCCTAGAGCCTAGCTATGTGATTAGGGTATTTTATTTATCATTTCTAGATTGAGGGGTATTTTAGTTATTTTTGTAATTTGAAAAATTATTTGGAATTATTATGTATTATTTAGATTTATTTGAATTAATATGATTTTTAGAGATTTTTAGTATAATTGATTTGGGGCCTATAATTGACTTTGACTAGTGTTGACTAGGAGACTAACCTAGAGATTAACCTAGGTTATGACCACTTGGTTAGGTTAAGTAACCTTGGTTTGACCTAAGTTAGTGAGGTTTAACTCATTGAAACTTGTTTGGAGAGATTAGGAATTGATTAGGCTAGAATGGCTTATGATTTCATAAGTCATGACTAATGACTTGAGACTTAAAGCCCATAGGCCCACACCATGTAGCTAACCCTAATTCTAATCAGCCTATGGCTGGTCATAATAGTCTTCCCCATCCTATTTAATATCCCTCAAAGTTAGGGCTAGCCTCCATTAGGATTTTTGCCAAGTTTTAGAAAGAGGTAAGCCCTCATCTTCAATAAATCATAGTAAATCCATTTTAAATCATTTTTCCCCTAAACCAATTGCATTAGGTTCTAATTTTGCTCCTCTTGTTGTTGGTTATGAGTATTCTCAGCTTGGGAGCACTTTGGAGGAGTTTGGCCATCAAGAGGAGCACCTCTCTTTGAAGCTTTTTTGAGGATTTTGTCACATATAGGTAACTTTCAATTCCCTCCATAGAATCTTGATTTTATTTCATATTTAGGGAGCCCTAGACCTAACCTAACTGTAGGAATAGGAAGCCCCAAAAATTCGTGCCCATTTCGTGTCCTAATTGGACACGTATCAGTGTCTAGTTGTAAGTGTTTGATAAAATGCCCCAATGGGCATTTCGTGTGATTTTTGAGATTGTGTTTGAATAAGAAATTAGATTTGGGTCTCGCTTACACGTTTCTGGTGTCCTTGTGTCGTCTTAGTATCGTGTCGAGTCCACACGGACACGCGAACACGTGGTCGCGTGCGCGCGTGCACAGGCACTGTGCATGCCCTGCTGTTCGGGTGCGATTGCGACACGGACACGCCTCTCCGACACGTGAGACTTGGCGTGTGGCACGGGGCCAACACTGACATGGGGCTCCCCAAGTTTCAGAGCCCCACGTGTCGTGTCGGACACGCACGAGCGCGTGCATTGATTTGTGTAATGTTTCAGTCGGCTGTCAATCGACCACTGATACGCTAGTTTTGTGTCGCGTACACGCGACGTGGACACGTAGCAGGGTGTCCTATCCCTAGCCCTAGTCTAGGTTGACACGTGGACACGACCACGTGGCTTGTGTTGCTTTGTGTCGAGTGCACGAACACCGTGAACACGTGCACGCTGCTTACTGTCACACTGTGTCCAGATTTTTTGTTTTTGGTTTTATTTTGATTGGACACGTTTGTGTCCACTTTGGTGGACACAAACACACCACATGACACGTACACAATGTGTTCTCATATTACCAACCATTAGTTAGCATTTTAAATTGATTTTCATGTCGAATTCCCAATTTTCCATATTATTCATGATACTCATTAACTGTCCCTAATTACTGTTTATTTCCAGATTTCGAAATTCAATTTTGGCAGTCATTTTAACCCATTAAACACTTTTATTTGCATGATATTAAACCTCTAATTTGTTCACCTATGTGATTTCTAATTGTATGAGGAAAATTGGGTTGTTTGGATGTGTGTGGGATTCAAAATCTGGAATTTCAAATAGGAACTGTTTTACTGAGATTTAGGGACTGTTTAATTGGTTTTATGTGCTAAATATGAGTTGGTTGGGCTGTTTGATTAATGTGAAATCTGAGAATGATTTGAAGGGGGAAACTGTAAACTGATTTCTGAGTTGTATGGACTAATTTGAAAAGGGGGGGGGGGTTCTTCTATGTGTTAACTGTTTTGAATGGAAGTGTGTCCTAGTTTATTTTTTTCCAGATTTTGCTTTGTGCCTCACTGATTTCTCACTGTTTCACACTCAATATCTCACTATTTTCACACATGTCTCACCCTCACTTATCTATCACACTGTTCTCTTGACTCCTCTACACACACACACTTGAACACTCTCACACTCACTGATTTCCCTCTCACACCCACTGTTTTCATGTCTAACATCCTATCACACACACCACACTCTTTGGCACCACACTCACATGCCATGTATCACACACACTCTAGCATGACACACACACTTGAATGCCTCACTGTTTAGCCTAATGTCACTGTTTAATTTCAGAATTTACATTGTATACACTCTCACTTCACTCACACACACACATTAGCACACATGCATCTATCACACACCCTAGTGTCTAAGACACATACTATCAAGTCACACCATACACACATGTATCACACACTTGAGTTCACACACACTAGCATACATGATTTCCCTCTCTATGTATATGTATATGTATATATATATGTATTGACATGTGCATGTATATGGGAGGTTAGTCTATATACTAATATGTGTTTTCTATATTAAGTTGTGTAGGCTATGTTAAATTGAATAGCCACATCAATATGTGATTTCCTATTAGCTTATATAAATAGATATATGTGTATTCCTATATTAGAGTATATAATGATATCTATGTTTATTATATATTAGATATATATATATGTGTTAGGTGTATAGATGTTTTATAGGATGATTAAGCATGGTATTGCCTATTGGCCTATGGCCTAGTCGTTTAGCCTATGGCCTACGGTTGTATCTGCTTAGCTAGTGAGCCTAGAATAGACTAGTGTAGTCTTGTTAGACTTAGAATAGTCTTGTTAGCCTAGTATAGACTAGTTTGACTTAGGTTTGACTTGGTTGACCTAGTTTGACTTCTAGGGTTGACCAGAGTTGACCAAGAGTTGACTTTGGTCTAGATTGACCTAGATTCATGTAGAACGCATTGTAGTGCATCTTATTACCATTCTGGACTTGTTGTGACTAGTGTTGCTCTAACTAGGAGCCAGGTACCTCATCTCGGACAGTACATTTTCACAGCTATTCAGATACCAGGCGAGTACATTCTCTGATCATTTCATATCCTGCTTAGAATTATTTTCTGTATTAAATTACTTTACTTGATACTGTCACGTTGGTCACACGGATTAGTACTATATGGATCCCTTCTTGAGATGTTATCCCTTCAGGGAGCATCGGGATACTCTATGTTCTGTGTGTTTTACTTACATGGCATATCACTATGCTTCTTTGGTTCTTTGATCACTTGTGACATATACTCATATGATCACAGAGTCTTCTTTGAATCCTTATCCCATTTATTGGGTTTCCCAGAATCCCCATTTATGGGACTACTATGTACCACCCTTTGGGGACTTATCACCCTTTGGGGGCTTATCACCTTTTGGGGGCTTACCACCCTTCGAGGGCTGTTACATAGAATCATAACATAATCTGGTTGGATCCTTGTGTATTAATTGGGGGTACGGGAGAGTATAAATAGCCATATGAACAATTCCAAAGTAGAATAGCCATGTACGCCTCTTTAGTATAGCCATGTACAAATCAAGCCATTCACATGTCGATTTTATACTCTAAATCACTAGTCACTGGTAGCTCTTTACTTATAGTAGATATTTCTATTACAGTTCTCTCTCTGTTTACATACTGTATTTCTTCAGTATCTATATCTTATTTTACTGCATGCACTACTAAAATCTGTCAATTCAGCGACGCGTAAAGACGTCACTAAAAAGGAAAATTACGTCGCTAATTACTATTAGCGACGTCATTAGCGACGTTTTCAAGTAGTCGGGATTAACCTAGTCGCTAAACAAGGAAACGTCGCCATACGTCGCTATTGCGACGAGCTTTAGCGACGTGTCAACGTCGCTAATATAGCGACTGCCAGCGACATAAAACGTCATAATATACCGACGTAAACTAGCGACGTTGAGCGACTCTCTCTCGCATCGATGCTGACCTGGCATGAAAGCGATATGGCGACGTTCTGCGACTTTCCTACGTCGCTACGTTACCGACGTTTACCGACGATCAGCGACGATTTTACTTACAGTTAGCGACGTAATTAGCGACGTTTCTTTCGTCGCTGACCGTCGGTAATCGTCGCTGAACGTCGCTAATATTAAAAAATATACAGCATTTGCAGCATTCCCTGCAGCATTTCCTGCAGCATTTGCAGCATCCCCACACCATTTGTTACAGCAACAACAGTGTGTATCACGAACACAGTATCAAACAACACAGATACACACAATCACGAACACGTTTGAAACACAATCTCATCAATCAACACAGATATATGAAAATTTGTGACAACAATGTCCAACATAATGGTCCACAACTTAACTGCCAAGTATGGGAAGGAATGGCTCAGAACACAACCCAAAATTCATTCTAGCATACATTAGTATGAATCATCTAGGTTCTGTACATATGGTGTAGTATATGTTCTTATCGTATGTAGTATCTGAAGAATGTAACAGAATCAAAATGAACTCACATAATGTAATACTAAGACGTCATCTACTACTATATAAGATATAGTGATAGGTTGTCGTATCATCATTGCCGAAGTCGGAGAACAGTCAACTTTATCTACGGCTACATAGTTTCTGCCTCGCCAGTCGAATGGCTGCAGGGACTATGTCCTGATCACCATGTCGTACCGTAGATTAATGCAAATGGAGCTGGAGCCAAAATACAGAAACCAAAATATGATATCCACCTCAAGTGTAGAGTCGGAGGAGAAGATCTTTTCCACCCTCTCCCTCCCTCACGCTATCAACGTCACAACTTTTCCACCTCAAGTTCTGATCAAGTATTTTCCTTCTCCTCTCCTCCACCATGGCTCTGAACCTATCTGCTCCTCCCTACTTTCCTTCTTCTTATTTGACTCTCTCAGCCACATATGATATCAGCTCAAGTGTAGAGTCGGAGGAGAAGAAGTGGACATGAAGAGGAGGGGGAAGCAGCACAGCCGACGGCATGACCCGGAGGAAGTACAGAGGTTTTCTTCAACATACGTAGGAGAACTATAAGGATATATCTTTTCACAACATATCACCTTGTCAAAGACCCTTAATGTGACAACCATGTTACCGGGGTGTCGAAAAACTAACATGTCATAATTTTATAAGCCGTGTGTTTTGACATAATCCTCCAACCGAATTTCAGTTCTATGTAATAATGCAAGATTACGACATAGGAGGAAAGAGTTGGAAGGATTGTGTAAAAATACACGGCTTAGAAAATTATGACATGTTAGTCTTCCGACACCGCGGTAACATGGTTGTCACATTAAGGGTCTTTGGCAAGATGACATATTGTGAAAAGATATATCCTTATAGTTCTCCTACGTATGTTGAAGAAAACCTCTGTACTTCCTCCGGGTCATGCCGCCGGCTGTGCTGCTTCCCCTCCTCTTCCTGTCCAATTCTTCTCTCCCGACTCTACACTTGAGCTGGATATCATATGTGCCTGAGAGAGTCAAATAAGAAGAATGGAAGTAGGGAGGAGCAGATGGGTCCATAGCCATGGTGGAGGAGAGAAGAAGGCAAAACTGAATCAGCATTGTCTTCCGGATCGTCCTCATTAAGGCAAAACGGGCTGCTCAACGTGCCCAGCTTCTTCAACTTCTCGCTGGCTGCAGAGTCGAAATGGGAACGGGTCCTCTTTGCCGGCCCAGAGCTCTGACTCGCACTCGTGGCCGCGCTACCGGTTTCCTCTCCTCCTCTGACGCGGGTCATAAGAGAAGAAATTTCGTACCTCTTCTTCACATAAACATCATTGCCATCTTGTACTCGAGCCTAGCCTCCTCGTCTGTGACGCTATCCAACTTCTCGGAGTCATCGGAGAAGGAGTCGAATGAGTCGGCGGTGATAGCAGATGATTGCAAGACAGGGAACGAAAAGACAGGCGAAGAAGAGGACGATACGAGTCGAACGAGAGATTCGAGTGACAATATAGGCACCGAGAAGTCGGATAGCATCACAGACGAGGAGGCTCGAGTACAAGACGGCAATGATGTTTATGTGAAGAAGAGGTACGAAATTTCTTTTCTTATGACCCGCGTCAGAGGAGGAGAGGAAACTAGTAGCGCGGCGACGAGTGCGAGTCAGAGCTCCGGGCCGACAAAGAGGACCCGTTCCCATTTCGACTCTGCAGCCAACGAGAAGTTGAAGAAGCTGGGCACGCTGAGCAGCCCGTTATGCCTTGATGAGGACGATCCGGAAGACAATGCTGATTCAGTTTTGCCTTCCTTGGATGGTATTGATTCTGATAGGTTGTCGTATCATCATTGCCGAGGGATGAGGGTCGGAGGACAGTCAACTTTATCTACGGCTACATAGTTTCTGCCTCGCCAGTCGAATGGCTGCAGGGACTATGTCCTGATCTCCATGTCGTACCGTAGATTAATGCAAATGGAGCTGGAGCCAAAATACAGAAACTAAAATACAAAATACAGAAACCAAAATATAAAATACGGAAACCAAAATATAAAATACAGAAACCAAAATACAAAATATAGAATCCAAAATAGGACCCTCTGTGAGAACGGATGGCTCAGAACACAACCCAACCGGAGAGGATACTCTGAGAGATCCATCTGAGAGGGACGTATATTCTGAGAGATCACCTTTACAAGAATTATATCATTAGTGGGATCGAGTGTTGGAGGAGATATTATCAAAGTATACGTCCTACTCAGATGGGTCTCTCACCGTTACTATTTTTTTCTGACAGCATGGTGGATGTGCTCCGTCCACAGATTCTTGCTCCGAGCCAAAACTTTGTCCCGGAGCTCAAGTGGACATCCTTGGTGTAGAGATCGAGTGAGAGGTTCCTGACAGCAAGGTGGTCTCCTTTGTTAAAGTTTCCGTGCTCGTCCCACAACCAATGTGGGATGAGCACGGATACTTTAACAAAGGAGGCCTCCATGCTGTCAGGAACCTCTCACTCGAGCTCTACACCAAAGATGTCTACTTGAGCTCCGGGACAAAGTTTTGGCTCGGAGCAAGAATCTGTGGACGGAGCACATCCACCATGCTGTCAGGAAAAATTAGTAACGGTGAGAGACCCATCTGAGTAGGACGTATACTTTGATAATATCTCCTCCAACACTCGATCCCACTACTGATATAATTCTTGTAAAGGTGATCTCTGAGAGTATACGTCCCTCTCAGATGGATCTCTCAGATTATCCTCTCCGGTTGGGTTGTCGTATCATCATTGTCGAGGGATGAGGGTCGGAGGACAGTCGACTTTATCTACGGATACATAGTTTCTGTCTCGCCAGTCGAATGGCTGCAGGAACTATGTCCTGATCACCATGTCGTAGTCCAATATAATCTAGAGATTTACATAGTACTAATTCATATATATAGTCCAATACAAATAGTCTAATACAAAAACAACCCAATACAAATAGTCCAATACAAATAAGTACTAATAGCTAATGAGAACCACGCTGCTCACGCAAACGCTCAGTGATACGTTCACGCAACCACCTCGAAAAAGCGAGATTTTTGGCGCGAGGAGAGCTGTCGTCCATTGCAAGGATTGCATGAAGAATCCTCTCGGTCTCACTAGCTACCGGTGCTGGATGAATAGAACTCCCGGTCTCACTAGCAACCGGTGCCACTTCCTCCTTAACTGTAGGAGGAGCCACCTCAGCATTTACTGTTTCCCTCAAACGACGTGCCGTTCCTCGGGTCATGGATGCCATCTGGTAAGCAAGCTAATATAATTGTAACATAAGCAAGCTAACTAAAGGAACCATCATGTAATTTGAGTACATTTTCGAAAGCAGATAAAGTATAATAAATTCGATTTTTTGCCAAGCAGCAGAACGGATGGCTCAGAACACAACCCTAAAATTCATTCTAGCATACTTTAGTGTGAATCATCTATGTTCTGTACATATGGTGTAGTATATGTTCTTATCGTATGTAGTATCTGAAGAATGTAACAGAATCAAGATGAACTCACATAATGTAATACTAAGACGTCATCTACTACTATATAAGATATAGTGATAGGTTGTCGTATCATCATTGCCGAAGTCGGAGGACAGTCAACTTTATCCACGACTACATAGTTTCTGCCTCGCCAGTCGAATGGCTGCAGGGACTATGTCCTGATCACGATGTCATACCGTAGATTTAGGATTTAAAATATGGTATTGAACAGAAAGTCTAATTATCCCATATTTCAGTAATGTCTGTGAGCTAAATCATACTCAACTGTCGAGAATACTTAGGAGAAAACTCATTCACAGGATTAGTATATCCATCCTTCGTGACATAGCTGAAATTTTATAGGGCTCGATAATAATTATTAGTCAATTTATTCATCATTTCAAAATCCTGAAAATGCCCAAAAAAAACTTCCAGTATCAGTAAATAGGGCTTGAACCCTAAATTAGAATTCGAATCCACCCAAAACATCAAATTGACAGTTGATATGCCCAAAAAAATGAGATTTTTCAGTATATAGGTGTCACAATATGAATCTCGTGTCCACACAGTAGGACACGACGTGTCCAAACCAACAAAATAGGTGTCACACGAACTAGAAGCGAGTCCACGCTCTCGTGTCCCCTGCAACGAGTCCACTGTCAGTCTCGTGTCCCCGCAGCGAGTCCACGCTCTCGTGGACATCAAATTGACAGTTGATATGCCCAAAAAAATGAGATTTTTCAGTATATAGGTGTCACACTGTGAATCTCGTGTCCACACAGTGGGACACGACGTGTCCAAACCAACAAAATAGGTGTCATACTAACTAGAAGCGAGTCCACGCTCTCGTGTCCCCCGCAATGAGTCCACTGTCAGTCTCGTGTCCCCCGCAGCGAGTCCACGCTCTCGTGGACATCAAATTGACAGTTGATATGCCCAAAAAAATGAGATTTTTCAGTATATAGGTGTCACACTATGAATCTCGTATCCACACAGTAGGACACGACGTGTCCAAACCAACAAAATAGGTGTCACACAAACTAGAAGCGAGTCTACGCTCTCGTGTCCCCCGCAACGAGTCCACTGTCAGTCTCGTGTCCCCCGCAGCGAGTCCACGCTCTCGTGGACATCAAATTGACAGTTGATATGCCCAAAAAAATGAGATTTTTCAGTATATAGGTGTCACACTGTGAATCTCGTGTCCACACAGTGGGACACGACGTGTCCAAACCAACAAAATAGGTGTCACACGAACTAGAAGCGAGTCCACGCTCTCGTGTCCCCCGCAACGAGTCCACTGTCAGTCTCGTGTCCCCCGCAGCGAGTCCACGCTCTCGTGGACACGAACTAGAAGCGAGAGAGAGAGAGCTAGAAGACGAGGAGAAACTGGGGACGAGCTACCAGAGGAAGGAGGAGGAGGAGAAGGAGGAGAAGGAGGAGCTACCTGAGGAAGGAGGAGGAGGAGAAGGAGGAGGCCGGAGGAGGGAGATCGCCGGAGGAGCGCCGCGGAGGAGGAGGGAAATCGCCGGAGGAGCGTCGCGGAGAGGAGCGCGCCCAAATTTGGGGGGAAAAATTTGTGAAATGATCGAAATGGAAACCCTCGCTGGCTATATGAAACGTTTAGCGACGTCCGCATAGGACGTCGCTAAACGTCGCTGATATATAATAAATAGCGACGCAACTTAAAATGCGTCGCAAAACGTCGCTATATCAGCGACGCGTACCGACGAACTTGCGACGCACTACCCCATTGAACAAAATGAAGATGCTAGACGTCGCTATTAGTCGTTGTTGGCGACAAACAGCGACATCTTTTGTTGACGTCGCTAAAATCCCAAACATTAGCGACGAAATTTCACGGAGTCGCTAAATACGTCGCTGATTTGACTTATTTTGGTAGTGATGATTATATCTTCTAACCTGCTATGAACTGTTGAGATGTATTGTGCTCGCTCCCGTCCTGACTGGACCTGTTAAAATTTTTACAGAGGATGATGAGGAACCCTGCACCCCTTACTTTGGAGCTTGTCTAGATGACACTCACGACCTTGACCCTTGGAGAGGTTCAGGCAGCTGCTGAGGATGATACCCCTAGCATAGTGTAGATAGCTTAGACTATTTCTTTTCATGTTTAGCTGTTGTCATTGTTTCAGAGTTGTATATTGTAGAGATTTTGAGACTTGTATTTTATTTCTGTTGTACCTCAGTTGAGGATTTTCTTATCTATTTTATCGTGCCATATTCTGTCTCTAGATTGTGATTGAGTTGTACCTCTGTGTTGGCCTCCTTATGGAGAGTATTTCATATTATGTTAGTTATAGTTCATGAACTAGAACAGCGTTCTACCGCCAACACTGCGGCATAGGGTGGGCGATGTTACGTTCTCGTACCCTCACAGTGGGTGCGGGTCGTGACACGTTTTTAGTGGTGGCCCATGCAGGTCTAGTTTATGTAGTGGTATTCGAATTAGAGTATCACTACAGCCTGCAGTAGGATTAGGATTATTTTGAGGTACTCAATCACATTAGGAAAAAAACTCTTAACTGGATTCTTGCCATCTAAATTCTTGTTGAAGATTGCTTCCTTGAATAACTGTCCTCCCTTGAATTATCGTTTCTATCTCAATATTGATTCCTTGTTTGGTCTGTCTCCAGGATGGTGATTGAGACACGATCGCATCGCTTTGGCTTAGCAGACGCTGGTGAGAGGCCTACCACCCCTCACCCGGTTGTGGATGCTGGGACCACAGCACCCTCTATTTCTGCTCATATAGGAGCTTCTACAGCTTTTGGGAGTGCACCTCCACCAGTCCGGAGGTCTTCCCCGTCATTCCAGATATGTACCAGCAGCAGTTATCTTCAGGGACAGTAGATGCGGCTCAGATGTTTACCCTCTTCCAGCGATTCATGGAGTTTCAGCAACAGATACAGTAGAGCCAGTCTGCTGATATCCGACAGAGCATACAAGATACTCACCAGTTGGTCAGGACGACAGTGGAGCTGGTGGCTGCTCAGTCACAGGGAGGCCAGATGCAGCCGTATCAGCCGAGGACTCCAGACATCCATTCCTTCAAGAAGATGGGACCCCGAGACTTCAAGGGTGCAGAGGGCATCATATACACCGACGATTGGATAGAGCACATTGAAGAAATATTTCGATTGGCACAGATACCAGCAGGATTACAGATCGAGGCAGCCGCCAGTCAGATGCAGGACTTGGCCCGTACCTGGTACCAGACGGACCCGAGGGTTGGTACAGCCGGTCAGACTTGGGCAGCGTTCAAGAAACTGTTCAAGGAGAAATTCTTTCCCGATACCGCACTCCGTGCTTTGGAGGCGCAGTTCGAGAGTTTGGTTCAAGGGAACCAGACCGTTGAGGAGTACGCTGGAGAGTTCAGCCGTTTGAGCAGATTCATCGAGGATCTTACCGAGGTCGGGAAGGCAAGGAGGTTCCGCAGGGGTTTGATCAAGGAGATCAAGTCATATACCAAGAGCGGCTGCGACGCCACTTTCGAGCAGATTCTGGTATGATCCATGACAGCGGAGGACGACCTTGGGCTGAAGGAGAAGAGGATGCGAGACACTCAGGGAGCTAGTGGCAGTGCGGGCCCGACCAAGAGGCCCCACCTGCAGATTCAGCAGCAGTATCCGCATCAGATGCCCCACTTGCAGATTCAGCCACAGTATCCACAGCAGATGCCACCCCTACAGTTTCAGCAGAAGATGCTATCTCGATAGTTTCAGCAGCAGATGCTACCTCTACAGTTTCAGCAGCAGATGCTACATCTACAGTTTCAGCAGTAGTAACAGCAGCCGAGGTTCTACCTTCAGCAGCGGCAGTTTCAGGACCGTGTACCCTTTCAGCAGATGCAGCAGCTACAGAGGCAGCAGCAGGCCCCGAAACAACAGCTAGTTATTATTTGTCCCTTCTGTAAGAGACCAGGGCATGGTTGGGGCGAATGCTGAAAGAGGCTGGGCAGATGTTTGCTTTGTGGAGGATCCGATCATCGTCTGAGAGAGTGTCCCGAGTCATCGGGACAGACGGTTCAGGGAGCAGGAGCTAGGGCTCCGGTAGGCCAGCAGACGAGATTACCCTTACCGACTCAGCAGCGGAGGTACATGCAGCATCAGTAGCAGGCCAGGGGAGGCCAGCAAGGGCGAGCTTTCGCCAGGACAGTCGAGGATGCTCAGGCCATTGGAGATCTAGTTGCAGGTTCCGTTCTTTTGACTCAAATTCTGTAATTGCCTCTTATAACTGCCTTGAAATTTCGATTCCTTCTGTTCCTTGTTGATTTATCAATTTTGTCATGTTGTTCTTATGTTATGTTTGATTTCTTCTGAGATAATCATATGGGCTAGGTCACCTTGGTTATGGGATCTAGAATCTTCGATGGTCGTGTTTAGCTGGCAAAGTGAGGACATATAGTCAGATTTAGGACGTATTTCTCGGGTGTGGAAATTTAAGGTTTTTGCTGCCAAGCATGCGGCAATGAAAAAATTTTAAATACCATGATTCTAGAGATATGTGCCTTAGTCGAGGACTATGTGATTATCGTAGCCTTGCTCACTAGCACGACGAAGATTCTGAGTATCATGATTTTAGACAGACGCATATGATTATCTGACGGTATGTTTGAGACTTTGATTGTGGGGTGTTTGACCTAGAAGGACTGCTACCATCTTAATTTTGAGGACAAAATTTTTATAAGGTGGGTAGGATTGTAACACCCAGTTTTTCCAAATGAGGGTAATTTTGAAATTTTGTATTTTAATTTATTTAATTATGGTATTTAAAATTTTTTATAATTTTATTGATTTTTTAATCATTTTAAAACTATTTTAAATCATGACTTATGATTTGGTGTCTTGCTAGTGTAACCCTAGAGCCTAGCCATGTGATTAGGGTATTTCATTTATCATTTCTAGATTGAGGGGTATTTTAGTTATTTTTGTAATTTGGAGAATTATTTGGAATTATTATGTATTATTTAGATTTATTAGAATTAATATGATTTTTAGAGATTTTTAGTATAATTGATTTTGGGCCTATAGTTGACTTTGACTAGTGTTGACTAAGAGACTAACCTAGAGATTAACCTAGGTTATGACCACTTGGTTAGGTTAAGTAACCTTGGTTTGACCTAAGTTAGTGTGGTTTAACTCATTGAAACTTGTTTGGAGAGATTAGGAATTGATTAGGCTAGAATGGCTTATGATTTCATAAGTCATGACTATATAATGACTTGAGACTTAAAGACCATAGGCCCACACCATGTAGCTAACCCTAATTCTAATCAGCCCATGGCTGGTCATAAGAGTCTCCCCCATCCTATTTAATAACCCTCAAAGTTAGGGCTAGCCTCCATTAGGATTTTTGCCAAGTTTTAGAAAGAGGTACGCACCCATCTTCAATAAATCATAGTAAATCTATTTTAAATCCTTTTTTCCCCAAACCAATTGTATTGGGTTCTAATTTTGCTCCTCTTGCTGTTGGTTATGAGTATTCTCAGCTTGGGAGCACTTTGGAGGAGTTTGGCCATCAAGAGGAGCACCTCTCTTTGAAACTTTTTTGAGGATTTTGTCACATATAGGTAACTTTCAATTCCCTCCATAGAATCTTGATTTTATTTCATATTTAAGGAGCCCTAGACCTAACTTAACTGTAGGAATAGGAAGCCCCAAAAATTCGTGTCCATTTTGTGTCCTAATTGGACACGTATCAGTGTCTAGTTGTAAGTGTTTGATGAAATGCCCCAATGGACATTTCGTGTGATTTTTGAGATTGTGTTTAATAGGAAATTAGATTTGGGTCTCGCTTACACGTTTCTGGTGTCCTTGTGTCATCTTAGTATCGTGTCGAGTCCACACGGATACGCGAGCACGTGGTCGCGCGCGCGCGTGCACAGTCACTGTGCATGCCCTGCTGCTCGGGCGCGATTGCGACACGGACACGCCTCCCCGACACGTGAGACTTGGCGTGTGGCACGGGGCCAACACTGACACGGGGCTCCCCAAGTTTTAGAGCCCCACGTGTCGTGTCGGACACGTACGAGCGCGTGTACTGATTTGTGCACTGTTTCAGTCGACTGTCAATCGACCACTGATACGCTAGTTTTGTGTCGCGTACACGCGACGTGGACACGTGGCAGGGTGTCCTATCCCTAGCCCTAGTAGGTTGACACGTGGACACGACCATGTGGCTTGTGTCGCTTTGTGTCGAGTGTACGGACACCGTGAACACGTGCACGCTGCTTACTGTCACACTGTGTCCAGATTTCTTGTTTTTGGTTTTATTTTGATTGGACACGTTTGTGTCCACTTTCGTGGACACAAACACACCGACACGTACACAATATATTCTCATATTACCAACCATTAGTTAGCATTTTAAATTGATTTTCATGTCGAATTCCCAATTTTTCCTATTATTCCTAATACTCATTAACTGTCCCTAATACTGTTTATTTCCAGATTTCGAAATTCGATTTTGGCAGTCATTTTAACCCATTAAACACTGTTATTTGCATGATATTAAACCTCTAACTTGTTCACCTATGTGAATTCTAATTGTATGAGGAAAATTGGGTTGTTTGGATGTGTGTGGGATTCAAAATCTGGAATTTCAAATAGGAACTGTTTTACTGAGATTTAGGGACTGTTTAATTGGTTTTATGTGCTAAATATGAGTTGGTTGGGCTGTTTGATTAATGTGAAATCTGAGAATGATTTGAAGGGGAGAAACTGTAAACTGATTTCTGAGTTGTATGGACTGATTTGAAAAGGGGGGGTTCTTCTATGTGTTAACTGTTTTGAATGGGAGTGTGTCCTAGTATATTTTTTTTTCCAGATTTTGCTTTGTGCCTCACTGATTTCTCACTATTTCACACTCAATATCTCACTGTTTTCACACATGTCTCACCCTCACTTATCTATCACACTGTTCTCTTGACTCCTCAACACACACACACTTGAACACTCTCACACTCACTGATTTCCCTCTCACACCCACTGTTTTCATGTCTAACATCCTATCACACACACCACACTCCTTGGCACCACACTCACATGCCATGTATCACACACACACACTCTAGCATGACACACACACTTGAATGCCTTACTGTTTAGCCTAATGTCACTGTTTAATTTCAGAATTTACATTGTATACACTCTCACTTCACTCACACACACACATTAGAACACATGCATCTATCACACACCCTAGTGTCTAAGACTTACACACTATCAAGTCACACCATACACACATGTATCACACACTTGAGTTCACACACACTAGCATACATGATTTCCCTCTCTATGTATATGTATATGTATATGTATATGTATTGACATGTGCATGTATATGGTAGGTTAGTCTATATACTAATATGTGTTTTCTATATTAAGTTGTGTAGGCTATGTTAAATTGAATAGCCACATCAATATGTGATTTCCTATTAGCTTATATAAATAGATATATGTGTATTCCTATATTAGAGTATATAATGATATCTATGTTTATTATATATTAGATATATATATGTGTTAGGTGTATAGATGTTTTGTAGGATGATTAAGCATGGTATTGCCTATTGGCCCATGGCCTAGTCTTTTAGCCTATGGCCTATGGTTGTATCTGCTTAGCTAGTGAGCCTAGAATAGACTAGTGTAGTCTTGTTAGACTTAGAATAGCCTTGTTAGCCTAGTATAGACTAGTTTGACTTAGGTTTGACTTGGTTGACCTAGTTTGACTTCTAGGGTTGACCAGAGTTGACCAAGAGTTGACTTTGGTCTAGATTGACCTAGATTCATGTAGAACGTATTGTAGTGCATCTTATTACCATTCTGGACTTGTTGTGACTTGTGTTGCTCTAGCTAGGAGCCAGGTACCTCATCTCGGACAGTACATTTTCACAGCTATTCAGATACCAGGCGAGTACATTCTTTGATCATTTCATATTCTGCTTAGAATTATTTCCTGTATTAAATTACTTTACTTGATACTGTCACGTTGGTCACACGGATTAGTACTATATGGATCCCTTCTTGAGACGTTATCCCTTCAGGAGCATCGGGGTACTCTATGTTCTGTGCGTTTCACTTACATGGCGTATCACTATGCTTCTTTGGCTCTTTGATCACTTGTGACATATACTCATATGATCACAGAGTCTTCTTTGAATACTTATCCCATTTATTGGGTTTCCCAGAATCCCCATTTATGGGACTACTATGTACCACCCTTTGGGGGCTTATCACCATTTGGGGGCTTATCACCCTTCGGAGGCTGTTACATAGAATCATAACATAACCTGGTTGGATCTTTGTGTATTAATTGGGGGTACGGAGGAGTATAAATAGCCATGTGAACAATTCCAAAGTAGAATAGCCATGTACGCCTTTTTAGTATAGCCATGTACAAATCAAGCCGTTCACATGTCGATTTTGTACTCTAAATCACTAGTCACTGGTAGCTCTTTACTTATAGTAGATATTTCTATTACAGTTCTCTCTCTGTTTACATACTGCATTTTTTCAGTATCTATATCTTACTTTACTGCATGATTATATTTTCTAACCTGCTATGAACTGTTGAGATGTATTATGCTCGCTCTCGTCCTGACTGGACCTGTTGAAAATTTTACAGAGGATGATGAGGAACCCTGCACCCCTTACTTTGGAGCTTGCCTAGATGACACTCGTGACCTGGACCCTTGGGGAGGTTCAGGCAGCTGCTGAGGATGATACCCCTAGCATAGTGTAGATAGCTTAGACTATTTCTTTTCATGTTTAGCTGTTGTCATTATTTCAGAGTTGTATATTGTAGAGATGTTGAGACTTGTATTTCATTTCTGTTGTACCTCAGTTGAGGATTTTCTTATCTATTTTATCGTGCCATATTTTGTCTTTAGATTGTGATTGAGTTGTACCTCTGTGTTGGCCTCCTTATGGAGAGTATTTCATATTCTGTTAGTTATAGTTCATGACCTAGAACAGCGTTCTACCGCCGACACTGCGGCGTAGGCTGGGCGCTATTACGTTCTCGTACCCTCATAGTAGGTGCGGATCGTGACAATCGGTATCGGTATCGAACTATTGGACTATCGGTATCGGTATCGAACTATCGGTATCGCTAGCGGACTATTAGACTATCGGACTATCGGTATCGGTATCGAACTATCGGTATCGCACTATCGGTATCGGTATCGCACTATCGGTATCGGACTATCAGTATCGGTATCGCACTATCGGTTTCGGTATCGAACTATCGGTATCGGTATCGAACTATCGGTATCAAACTATTAGTAACAACTGTACTTAGATTTTTCTCTTCTCGAGCTAGAATACCAGCGGATCCACCAGTTACATGATTATATACTAATTCTGTTTAGTTTGTCTTACTATACAGATTTTTACATCCAATCCGTGATGGATCGTTATTTCGTTGATCGTACATGGATGTACAAAAGACGACACGAGAGCAGAATAGGTGTGAGTGACGATTTTCAGGTAGGCGTGGAAGTGTTTCTTAAGTATGCCATGAGCAAAGCTCAGTTTATGGACGGTAACAAAATCAAGTGTCCATGTCGTAATTGTCGCAATAGATGTTACGAAGAAGTGGTGAGCGTAAGAGATCATTTGACCCGTAAGGATTTCGTATGTGATTAATGCCTGTGGTCATCGCAAGGTGAACTATATACGGAAAGACAGGTTGCGAATGCTGCTACTTATGCTTTTGATGATAATGCTGCAGCGGATTTTGTCGTCGATGACGACGAATGCTCTGTTGATTATGGAGACGTACAGAACCTTGCACGAGATATGGTGTACGACGCGGCAGGGCCTAATTTTGATCCGGAGGATCCTAATCCCGAGGCGAAGGAGTTCTATGATATGTTTCAGGATGCTAAAACTTCTTTATATCCTGGTTGTGAGCCACATTCCGTACTGTCAGTGACGATGCGGTTGTTGAACATAAAGTCCGATTTTAACTTGCCACAAACTTGCTATGATCGGATTACACAACTAATGAAGGAGGTGTTACCGAAGGAATCAAATGAGCTTCCAAAAAACTTCTACAAGTCGAAGATAATGGTCCGACAACTGGGACTGGGGTATGACAAGATAGATTGTTGTCACAACGGATGCATGTTGTACTACAAGGAGAACGAGGATATAGAAAGTTGCAGCTTCTGTAATGTGGATCGTTACAAGCCAGTCCGGGGAAAAGGAAAGTCAACTAGAAAATGACGTCCTTACAAGTATATGCATTACTTGTCGATCATAAAGCACTTGCAGAGGATGTATATGTCTCAGAATACAGCAGAACACATGACGTGGCACAACGAAGAACGCACAAAGAACGATGGAGAATTGTCACATCCTTCGGATGGAGAGGCGTAAAAATATTTGGATTTTTGCCATCCAGATTTTGCTGCAGAGCCAAGAAATATACGCATGGGGCTATGTTCTGATGGCTTCGCCCCTTTCGGGCAGTCGGGATCTCAATACTCCTGTTGGCCGGTCATTCTGACCCCTTACAATCTGCCACCATGGATGTGTATGAAGACTCCTTATATGTTCTTGACAGCTATCATACCGGGTCCCAAAAATCCGACGAAGAATATCGATATATATTTACAGCCGTTGGTGGATGAGCTGAAACAGCTATAGGAGATCGGCGTCACGACCTATGATATTTCCAGGAAACAGAACTTTCAGATGAGAGCTTCACTGATGTGGACAATTAATGATTTTCCTGCATACGGTATGCTGTCGGGATGGAGTACTCATGGCATCATGTCTTGTCCGATATGCATGCAAAATAGTAAGGCGTTCCGCCTTAAGCATAAAGGAAAAACTTCTTTCTTTGATTGTCATCGTCAGTTTCTGCCCGCGAGTCATCCTTGGAGAAAGAACAAGGACGCGTTCAGAGCTGGAAAACAAAAATTTTCTCATCCGCCTGCCAGATTGTCGGGATACGATATTTGGGAAGATGTAAAGGACTTGCCCACTGTAATGGAAGATCCATCGAACAATCGTGTCGATGGGTTCGGACAAACCCATAACTGGACCAAATGGAGTATCTTTTGGGACTTGCCTTATTAGAAAGATAATCTTATAAGGCATAATCTTGATGTTATGCATATCGAAAAGAATGTGTTCGATAATGTCTTCAATACCGTCATGGATATTAAAGGAAAGACGAAGGACAATCCAAAAGCAAGACAAGACATTGTCGAGATATGCAAGCGTCCTTATCTGAACTTAATACAAAGGGGAGCTAGTGGACAAATAACTAAGCCGATAGCACAATACACATTGAGCAATGAAGATAGATTAATAATCTGCAAGTGGGTATCTACTTTAAGATTTTTCGACGGCTATGTGTCAAATTTGTCTAGATGCGTTGATCTCAATGAACGCAAGCTAACGGGAATGAAGAGTCATGACTGCCACGTGTTTATGAAAAGATTACTGCCCATTGCTTTGAAAGAGTTGTTACCTTCTGCTGTATGGATTCCGTTGGACGAACTATCAATATTCTTTAGGGATATTTGTTCAACTAAGTTGACTGTTGTCACGCCCCAGAACCAGAATACTGGAGAGCGGGGGCAGACATAGCCAGCTACGTATATTGAAATAGAATACATCTCAACTATACGGTCACGGCTGTCTAGATATGAGGGTTTACTACAAGCCAGCAGTCTCTTAAGGTCAAGCCTATTGTCTCAATCTCAAGCAATTAACAGAGTTACAAGATGTTAGAGCATCAAATATATATATATAAGGCATCCCAAATATTACATATTGGATGATCATGAAGCTAGTCGTACAAAAGGATAGGACTAGCAAGAGTTCAGTCATACATGATCAACCCTAGGATTTGTTAATCATGTTTACAGCCCGTAGGCAGACAGTAAGTAAATGTGCATCGAGCTAACAGGTGCTCGTCGGCTAAACGCCTCAAAAGAATAAATTTATATATAAGTGGGTGAAACAAAAAGGAAAACCCACTCTTGGCCCGGGTTCCGTCTAGTTGTCACCATTGGGCTGGAAGCTCGGTAGATCCTCGGAAGCTGCTCCG
The DNA here is from genome assembly GCA_029216955.1 of Iris pallida. Classification (NCBI taxonomy): domain Eukaryota; kingdom Viridiplantae; phylum Streptophyta; class Magnoliopsida; order Asparagales; family Iridaceae; genus Iris; species Iris pallida. The sequence goes on from JANAVB010027997.1 coordinate 5,466,156, forward strand.
AAATCTGGCCACACAAAACCAGCTGGGTCAAACCCCAGAAAGAGCAAGTGCTACAAAGGAGGCCACAAATAAGAACAAAAGCCAGCATATCAGAACATAAAGAATAAAAGAAAGTACAAGTAGTAAGGTACACAGGGCGATAAACGACTAGGGACGTGGAACCATTCCGGGAGCCAGGTTACAATCCTTAAACCAAACAAGGACCGGGATTGTACCCCTTCGCCTGAATAGCTCACTGTCTCTACCCATTTATCGTTAAGATAAGTAAAACAAACATGCTCAGGAGATAGCAGGTACTGGAGCTAGACAAGACTTAGACAAGGCTGGACACCATCCATTCGCAATCGGCCAAGCAAGTACTACGGCTTACTACTTTAACTAACTAGGGTTATCACAAGCCTAATTACTAACAAGATGCAAGTGAGAATTTCCAGTCCCAAGCCCTGCAGACTATCTAGTTATCCTTCCGCGGGTTGAGAGTTATAGGTGGGTACATTGCCCGGAAGACAAATGTACCCTTAGGTGACTTAGAGGGTGCAACACATGACAGTGTGCTGGAAATGAGCTCTACTCGTCGGCAAGCTACAAGTCCATTAAAGCGCCCAGATAACGAGATTGCCTGTGACTGGGAATTCTCCATGTTCTAGTTTGATCTAATAATTAGCCTAATCCAATTTAGCGCGAGTCCCTGGCCGTGGTACCCAGGAAGTCGTATCCTAGACATGATGCAAGACAAGACAAGTGGATTGTACAAACAAGCAAGCAGGAACACCCACGGTGTCAAGTTGATTATACGAGTTAATTACAAGTTACAAGTCAAGTCAAGTCAGGAGTGTGCCGCCACGGGCCACTATCAAGTTATCAAGATAAATCATGTCAGGGTGTTTGTTAGGAGTGCACCACTACGGGTCACTGTCATGTCAGGTTGGTCATTGTCATACCATGCCATGTACAATAGTCATTCCAAACATATTAAGTAAAATCAAGTTCATGTCAAAAGGCGTAAGGATATAAAATGGGCATAAAATATCTAATAGAATACTAATATATATAGGACTATAGAAGAGCCAAGCTTAAAGAAATAAACAATCATCATAGACAAGTAGGTTGTGCAAGGGGGGTCAGGGGTTGGTCTGCGCAGGGTGTGTACTGCGCATGGAAGAGCTGCGCAAGAGTTGCCTTGCGCAAGGGTTACCTTGCGCAAGGGTAGACTGCGCAGGGGTGGATTGCGCGAGGGTGGATTGCGCATGGCTGGATTGCGCGAGGGTAGATTGCGCGAGGGTGGATTGCGCATGGCTGGATTGCACGAGGGTGGATTGCGCAGGAGTCAGGTTGCGCAGGGGCTAACTGCGCAGGGGATTGTGCGCCAAGGGAGATGCACGGTCCAGCCCAAGAGGCCGGGCACAATCGGCTATGCGCAATGTGTCACGCCCCGATTTCCGTAGAATCGATAGTCGTCCCCCGGGCGTGATGCCGTGCGAACCTAAGTTGCGATCGCACAAGGCATAGTCATAAGGTTATCCGAAACACAACATCAAGTTAGAGTACGCAGAGAGATTGAATGACACATTTGGAATAGAAATAGACTTTTTCATTGATGATAATAGAACTTTACATAGACTCCTTTACAATCATTGCCGCGCGGGCTACAACATGACTCAACTTACAAAATGAACGCCGATGAGATAGGTCGTTCCATACATTACATCCCCTTTTTACAAGCAAATATATATAACATCTTTCCACATGCTATCGAGGCGAGTCGAGCCGCCATCTTCTTTTGGACTGAGTGTGGGTCTTCTTCAAAAGGATTCCAGAAAACAAGCCTTTACACGCGGACGAGGCTTCAAAAGGGTTCACTTCGCCTTGAGCTTTCAAGTGGCACGCCCTTCGTAGTTCGGGGTACCTGCGTGGAGAACGAGGATCAGTACATTACACTTTGTACTGGTGCGTAGCTATTTAAGTTCCAAGCTCTCATTTGGTTGAAGAGTTTATATGACTTAGAGTATGAATGTTTCTAACCATCCTAATGAATTGCAACAAGTAATGACAAGCATAGTGAAATTTACGTTAAAACTTACCGACGGCGGCCGCGCCACGCCTTACGAAACTTACCATGTTCTTCCCTGTCAATTGTTATCATTTCCATACCAAGTGCATATATCGTGTGCTGGTCACTGGCTCCCAGAGCCATTGTGGACTCCTCTAGCTTTTGTTAGACGGGGTCCTTTCAGCGTGAGTAGCGAGCCCCGCTGCAAGTCCTCGCCTAACCCGTGCCCAGCACAGCTAATTATTTGTTTCCCTATGCCCACAACGGTCCCGTGGCCTCGGGTTGCCGTACGGAGAAAACGCTCACCTTGTCGACAAGTTGTCCATGACCGTGCAAAGACATGTTTTAGTTGTTAAGACATAGCCTACTCTTTCTTTTTGAGAACTTGCTCATTCATTCGTGTTCGTGCACTTGCATTTATCTTTTCATTCGCAACAACACTATCGACTTTGTCTAAGAAGGGGGTCGAGAAGAGAAGGGTCAGCCACTCACCTTGAGTTTTCTTCGGCGAGAGAACTTGCTGGTTGCGCTAGACGTCGCCTACGCGATTACCTGAAATCGCACAAGCAACCGATTAGAACACTGCATTATTCAAGGAGTTCGATAGGAAATGCGAGTTCGAAATACAAGCCATGAAAACCATCGAAAACATTCACGAAAGTGCATTCAGAAAACAAAGCCAAAACCAACGCAAGCGGCGTGAAAAACAGAGCAACGGAAGGTCTCTCCCGACTCAGCCGCAGAGTCAATCCTCGAGGCGCAGCCCGCTGAATATGGGACTTGGTTCCGAAGAAGACATTCCATAACGAGGAATGGGTCTTAATTCAACCGTTCCCGTTCGATCGACTCGGCTGATCCCGACCTATCGGTCCCGACCGAATCGATAGCGACAGTGTTCCTTTCTTGCGCACCCCGTAAACAGAGTACGGGGCACGATGTAGGGACGGGGCACTACACCATAACCAACTAAGAAAAAGTTTCGTCCTCGAAACTTAAGAATAGAACCTACCTCTACGAGAACAATGAAGGGAACTTCTCCTTCATTTCAGACTCAAGCTCCCACGTCGACTCCTCGACAGAATGGTTTCTCCAGAGGACGCGGACTAGAGAAATAGCACGGTTGCGGAGAAGTTTATCCTTGTGCTCCAAGATTTGCACCGGCTCTTCGACATATGATAAGTCCGCCTTCAGGTCCAGCTTACCCAACTCTACCACATGCCCCGAATCGTGTACGTACTTCCGCAATTGCGAGACGTGGAAGACGTCATGTACCTCTGACAATGCTGGCGGCAAGGCGAGTTGGTAAGCTACCGGGGCGACTCGCTTTAATATTTCGAATGGGCCAACAAATCTTGGGCTCAACTTTCCTTTCGTACCGAACCGGGAAACTCCACGCATAGGCATCACCTTCAGGAATACATGGTCGCCTTCCGAGAACTCGAGGGGACGTCGGTGCGTGTCGGCATAGCTTTTTTGTCGGCTTTGTGCTATCTTCAATCTTTCTCGTATCAACTTGACCTTTTGCATAGTCTGCTCTACCAGCTCCGGACCAAGTATCTGCCGTTCCCCGACTTCATCCCAGCAAATGGGCGATCTACACTTCCGGCCGTACAAAGCTTCATACGGTGCCATTTGGATGCTGGACTGATAGCTGTTGTTGTATGCAAACTCGGCCAGCGGTAGATGGACGTCCCAACTTGACTTCAAGTCGATCGCACAGAGTCGCAACATGTCTTCGAGAATTTGGTTCACCCGTTCTGTTTGGCCGTCAGTCTGTGGATGATAAGCTGAGCTGAACTTCAACTTGGTCCCCAGTGCTGAATGTAGACTACTCCAGAAGCGCGCTACGAACCGTCCATCCCGATCTGAGACGATAGAAACTGGGACCCCGTGCAGTCGAACTATTTTATCAAGATATATCTGAGCAAGGCGGTCGACGCTCCAAGTAACTTTGATGGCGATAAAGTGCACTGACTTGGTTAGTCGATCGACGATGACCCAGATAGCGTCGTTTCCCCGCGGCGTCCTCGGCAAGCCAACAACAAAGTCCATAGTGATGTGATCCCATTTCCACTCTGGAATGGCAAGGTTCTGTATCTCCCCGCCCGGTCGCTGGTGCTCGGCTTTGACTTGCTGACAGGCCATACATTTTGACACAAAGAGCGCTACGTCCCTCTTCATGCCGTGCCACCAAAAGACAACGCGGAGGTCCTTATACATCTTGGTGCTGCCAGGATACAAGGAATATTTTGCATAGTGTGCCTCCGTCATTATCTCCATTCTGAGTTCTACGTCGTCCGGTACGCATAGCCGTCCCTTCACGCGCAATACTCCCGACTCATCCTCTGCAAAGTCTGACGCTTTCCCTGTCGATATCAGCTTCCGCATCTTCTCCAGGTACAGGTCGTCCTTCTGTGCAGACTTGATCCTCTCCAGTAGGCTCGGTTCTACCCGTAGCTGCGCCAGTTTCACGTCTCTGAAACGAACTCGAAGCTCGATGCCCATTCCTTCCAAGTCGCGCAGCAGTCGATCGTTGATGCATAATGAAGCTAAGTACTTTCGGCTCAGCGCATCCGCTACCACATTTCCCTTGCCCGGCGTGTAGTCGATCGATAAGTCATAGTCTTTGATTAGTTCGAGCCATCGCCTCTGCCGCAAATTCAGTTCTTTCTGGGTGAAGAGATACGTGAGGCTTTTGTGGTTCGTATAAATCCTGCACGCCACGCCATAGAGATAGTGACGCCACAGCTTTAACGCGAACACAATTGCCGCTAGTTCTAGGTCGTGCGTGGGGTAGTTCTTCTCGTGCGGCTTCAACTGCCGGGAAGCAAAAGATATCACCTTATCCCGCTGCATGAGCACACACCCCAAGCCCTGGCCAGAAGCATCGCTGAAGATTTGAAATCCCTCCGTCCCTTCAGGAAGAGCAAGTATTAGGGCCGAAATGAGCCGTTGTATGAGCTCCTGGAAGGAAGCTTCACAGTCGTCTGACCACTTGAATGCGACTCCTTTCTGGGTGAGGCGAGTCAACGGCGATGCGATCTTCGCGAAGTCCTTCACGAAGCGTCGGTAGTATCCCGCCAAGCCTAGGAAGCTTCGAATTTCGCTAACTGATGCGGGCCGTTTCCAATCAGCAACTGCCTCGACTTTCTTCGGATCGACTGCGATGCCCGCAGCGGAGATGATGTGCCCAAGGAATGAGACACTGTCCAACCAAAACTCGCACTTGCTCATCTTCGCATACAACTGATTCTCTCGAAGGGTTTGGAGTACCGTCCGCAGATGCTCTGCATGTTGCGCTCGATCCTTCGAGTAGACGAGGATGTCGTCGATGAAGACTACTACAAACTTGTCAACGAACAGACGGAACACCCGATTCATTAGATCCATGAAAACGGCAGGGGCGTTTGTCAGACCGAACGGCATTACCAAGAACTCGTAGTGGCCATAACGAGTGCGAAAGGCAGACTTCAGCACGTCGTCTGGCTTGACTTTGAGTTGGTGATAACCCGATCGCAGATTAATCTTCGAAAACACAGTTGCACCTTGGAGCTGGTCGAACAAGTCGTCGATGCGGGGCAGGGGGTATTTGTTTCGGACGGTGGTTTTATTCAATTCTCGATAGTCGATGCAGAGTCGCATCGATCCATCCTTCTTCTTTACGAATAGCACGGGCGCACCCCACGGTGAGACACTCGGACGGATAAACCCTCTGTCGAGCAATTCCTGAAGTTGTGCCTTCAATTCTGCAGGAGCCATTCTGTACGGAGCCTTCGAGATCGGATGGGTGTCGAAGAATGTGTCGATGGTGAACTCTATTTCTCGATCGGGCGGCATGCCGGGTAGCTCGTCCGGGAACACGTCTGGGAATTCTGCCACAACGTCGGTCTGACCCGCGTTTGCACTATCCTGTCGCATGTCTCGAACGGAAGCTAAATAGCCTTCACATCCGGAATGCAGCATCCGTCGAGCCGATATTAAGGAGATCACCATGCAGGTCGACGATGCCTCACCACACGAGTAGCAGAATTCAGGCACTCCAGGCATGCGGAATGTGACCCTCCTTTCAGTGCAGTCTATGGTTGCGTTGTACGGCCCGAGCCAATCCATTCCCAGAATGATGTCAAAGTCCTTCATATCTAGAACTATCACATCCAGACCGATCTTTTGACCGCCGATACAGATAATTCCGCCGGCGCAAGCTAAGTTTATAAGAATTGGTGTGCCCGAAGGCGTGCTTACGCTAAGGTCGAGATCTAATGATATTACAGAGAATTTGTGCTCGGCGGCAAAGTCTGCCGATATGAAACTATGTGAAGCACCTGAATCAAATAACACGCGAGCAGGCACATTATTGAATTTTAGTATACCTGTCACCACGGTGTCTGATTCCATTGCTTCGTCTCGAGTCATGGCATAGACGCGGCCCTGAGTGTTGGGGCGACGGTCTCGGCCATTTTGCGGTGCGGGTTGAGTGGACGGAGGAGGTCGAGGCGCCTGCCCTCGATTCTCTTGTCGGTGTTGTTGGGGCGGGGTGTTACGAGTCTGACGAAAGCTTGGACAATTTGGAGCCGTGTGACCCCTCTGTCCGCAAGCGAAACATTCAACGTTGCGGTGCCAGCAGTGGACTTCACGGTGTCCAAGTCGCCCGCAATTGGTGCACTTTGGTATCGTTTTCTCACCCTTGTAGCCGCCGTTATTTGGACGCTTTGACGCGTCGTTGTTGCCTCCCATATGGCTAGGACGTTTGTGATTGGAGTTGCGCACAACGTCGTCAGCACTGGAAGGATGCAGGTTCTCAAGGCGGAGCGCGTGATTCAGAGCCTCGCCCACGGTCTTGTACTCCGGGACCCCGACATGAGCACCGATAGATTGTCGCAGACCCACTTCGAACCGTCGCACACGGCACTCTTCAGTCGGCAGAAACTGGCCTGCAAACTTTGACAACTTGTTGAATTCTGCGGCGTACTGTTCCACCGTCCTGCTCCCTTGCTTCAAATGCATGAATTCATTCTCCTTCGCTTGAAGAACGGCTGACGGAAGGTACTGGAGTTCGAAAGCTTTGCGGAACGTGGCCCAAGAGATCGGTGCGGTGGTGTTGTCCGGTCGGATCGCTCGCTTACGCACAGCCCACCAGTCGTGCACGTTCAACCGTAGCTGAAGTTGTGCGCAGGCGACTTGCTTCGATTCTTCAATGCCAAGAAGCTCAAAGTGATCTTCCAGTTCTTCCAACCAGTCGATCGCCATGGAAGGACCCTCGGTGCCGCTGAAGGAAGTGCGGCACGCCTTCTTGAATTCTGACACTTCAAAGTTGTACTTTTTCGGTGCCGCTGGTTGACGCTCAGGATCCTCCGTGTCGACATCAATGGGTTGGATCACCGGCACGGTGACGGTAGGCGTAGCCGCAGAATTCCCGTTGGCTGCCATTGTCTGGACGATCTGCTGCACGGTATCTAGCAGCTTTTGCTGAAGCTTGGCATGTGCATCAAAGCGAGCTTCGAAGCGAGCTTCGAACTGGGCCTGTCGTTCCTCTACCTGCTGATGTCGGTTCTCGGACTGGTTTCGTTGCACCTCCATCATGCGCAGCATCCTTTCGATTGTATCGTTAGAAGGTCCGGCCTGCGGACGATACGAACTACTAGAGCCGCTCGAGGCGCTCTGTTCTTGCTCGGCCGTGGGTTCCGTCACTTCTGCGATACGAAGGCAAACACATCAGTCATAAATTATTACGGACTCATTGTATGGAACAACTTATCTCATCGATGCGAGGTCAAAGGTTTGGAACTCTAGACACGAGGCCAAAGGACGTAAAGCCGTGCTCTGATACCATTATGTCACGCCCCGATTTACGTAGAATCGATAGTCGTCCCCCGGGCGTGATGCCGTACGAACCTAAGTTGCGATCGCACAAGGCATAGTCATAAGGTTATCCAAAACACAACATCAAGTTAGAGTACGCAGAGAGATTGAATGACACATTTGGAATAGAAATAGACTTTTTCATTGATGATAATAGAACTTTACATAGACTCCTTTACAATCATTGCCGCGCGGGCTACAACATGACTCAACTTACAAAATGAACGCCGATGAGATAGGTCGTTCCATACATTACATCCCCTTTTTACAAGCAAATATATATAACATCTTTCCACCTGCTATCGAGGCGAGTCGAGCCGCCATCTTCTTTTGGACTGAGTGTGGGTCTTCTTCAAAAGGATTCCAGAAAACAAGCCTTTACACGCGGACGAGGCTTCAAAAGGGTTCACTTCGCCTTGAGCTTTCAAGTGGCACGCCCTTCGTAGTTCGGGGTACCTGCGTGGAGAGCGAGGATCAGTACATTACACTTGTACTGGTGCATGGCTATTTAAGTTCCAAGCTCTCATTTGGTTGAAGAGTTTATATGACTTAGAGTATGAATGTTTCTAACCATCCTAATAAATTGCAACAAGTAATGACAAGCATAGTAAAATTTACGTTGAAACTTATCGACGGCGGCCGCGCCGCGCCTTAAAAAACTTACCATGTTCTTCCCTGTCAATTGTTATCATTTCCATACCAAGTGCATATATCGTGTGTTGGTCACTGGCTCCCAGAGCCATTGTGGACTCCTCTAGCTTTTGTTAGACGGGGTCCTTTCAGCGTGAGTAGCGAGCCCCGCTGCAAGTCCTCGCCTAACCCGTGCCCAGCACAGCTAATTATTTGTTTCCCTATGCCCGCAACGGTCCCGTGGCCTCGGGTTGCCGTGCGGAGAAAACGCTCACCTTGTCGACAAGTTGTCCATGACCGTACAAAGATATGTTTTAGTTGTTAAGACATAGCCTACTCTTTCTTTTTGAGAACTTGCTCATTCATTCGTGTTCGTGCACTTGCATTTATCTTTTCATTCGCAACAACACTATCGACTTTGTCTAAGAAGGGGGTCGAGAAGAGAAGGGTCAGCAACTCACCTTGAGTTTTCTTCGGCGAGAGAACTTGCTGGTTGCGCTAGACGTCGCCTACGCGATTACCTAAAATCGCACAAGCAACCGATTAGAACACTGCATTATTCAAGGAGTTCGATAGAAAATGCGAGTTCGAAATGCAAGCCATGAAAACCATCGAAAACATTCACGAAAGCGCATTCAGAAAACAAAGCCAAAACCAACGCAAGCGGCGTGAAAAACAGAGCAACGGGAGGTCTCTCCCGACTCAGCCGCAGAGTCAATCCTCGAGGCGCAGCCCGCTGAATATGGGACTTGGTTCCGAAGAAGACATTCCATAACGAGGAATGGGTCTTAATTCAACCGTTCCCATTCGATCGACTCGGCTGATCCCGACCTATCGGTCCCGACCGAATCGATAGCGACAGTGTTCCTTTCTTGCGCACCCCGTAAACAGAGTACGGGGCACGATGTAGGGACGGGGCACTACACAATGAAGGCACTGGCCGAGAAGGAAGGTGCGCAGTTCACCAATGGGTGAGCTGCGCAATCGGCCTTGCGCTAAAGAGCGCAGGCCGAGAGGGCTGCTTCTCCAACCCGAGAAGAACTCCAAGAACTTCAAAACTTCAATTCTTCATAACTTGATCAAATCAAAACCAAATCTAGATTTTCAAAGTTCTAACTTGAGTAAAATCGAATTCTCTTCCACATGGAAGCATCAAAACATGCAAAAATCGAAGTTAAATAGATCAAAACCACGGAATTTCAAAAATGGTTAAAACCTAGATCTAGAAAAATGAAAGCTCCAAATCACAAAATGTTAAGTTCTAAAGTTGTTCTCCATGGCCAAATCTAGTTAATGGACAAATAAAAAGTGGTGCTTATTTGATGGCAAGGTGCACTTGCCTAAGGGGTTGGGGAGTTGTGTGGAAGAAGGAAGAAGATGGAGAAGAAGAAAATTAATAGAGAGTAAAGAGGAGAGAGAAAAAGTTGGTGGAGATATAATGAGGGTGGTTGTGTTGTGTTGAGGGTGGAGTGTAGGTTAAAGTGTTCCACTCATGATGAACCAAACCAAACCAACTTCCACAAAATAAAACCAAGCCATGGTCCAAAACCCATTTACGAGAAACCAAAATCCGCAAGTCGAGAAAATTAAAATACGTACCAAAATCAAATACGAGCATAAATACGTAATACAGGAAATGGGGGTGACAACTGTGCAACACATGGTTGAACTTAAGGAGAAGATTATCTTAACAATTTGTAAGTTGAAGAAAATATTTTCTCCTGACTTCTTCGACAGCATGGAGCATCTACCGATTCATCTAGCATACGAAGCCCGTGTCGGTGCATCTGTTCATTATCGATGGATGTACCCATTTGAAAGGTATATAAAAATTGATATAATTTAAGTTGAATTTCAGCGGGTTTTAAAATTCTTTCTTAATTCTCAAGATAATTTGTCTCTCTAGATACCTACACCATCTAAAGAAGAAAGTTGGCAACAAAGCTTATATAGAGGCTTCGATATACGAAGCATATCTTATCGAAGAGGTGTCAAACTTTTGCTCCATTTATTTCGATACTCATGTTAAGACAAATCGAAATAGACCTCAAAGGAATAACGAGGACGTTGAGGATGGAAGAATATTCAATGTAAGGGGCAAGCCTGTTGGGGCTAGTAAAAATGGTGGTTGACTGACGACGAGTATGATGTCGCTCACCGATATGTCTTGTTAAACTGTGACATACAAGAAGTGAGAGATTTGGAAAAGTAAGTCAGTACACTTGTACTCGTTATAATCTCGAATTTGATGAAGTAAGTGACTACACTTATATATTCTTATTTTCTCTAATAGTGTATTTAGAGATAAAGTCAAAATAAGGACACCCGATATTACCGATGAGGGACTTCAAAGAGAGGTTGATTGTACATTTCCGTCATGGTTTCGCAAATACGAAAGTAACTGAGATTATAATTGAGGTTGATTTTATATATTCTTATAAAATACGTAAGTAAATAAGATTAGAAATATATAATCTAAAACATTTAAATTATAAATATTTATTTACAGGTTTTATTGCCTGAAACAACACTCACTAATGAGAGTGTTCGTTATCTGACATTGGGACCGAAGAGGCAAACAAAGACTTGGACAGGCTATGTCGTTAATGGCTTCAGGTTTAAGACAACTCAGAATGCTATAAATGTCGAATTTATCAATGACGGCATTAGTACCAAGGATTCCGGTGTTTGCATAAGAGGCACCATCTATAACGACAAACCGGACTTTGACTATTATGGAGTGCTTCGGGATATTGTAGATTTACAATATACTGGTCCATATGATATACATATTGTAATGTTCAAATGTGAGTGGTTCGATACAACACCAAATATCGGTTGGAGAATCGATAAACAATTTGGATTTGTCGATATAAATCATCGCATGAGGTATAGAGGGTCCGATACATTTGCGATAACAAATCAGGCTGTTCAAGTCTACTATACAAGCTACCCAAGGCGTCATAGAGATCGATTTGACTGGTGGGCAGTATGCAAGATTAAATCTAGAAATATATTCAACGTTGGAGACCCAGCATACCAAGAGGACCAGATCAAAAAGTCCCAATACTTGGGAAAACACTCGGATACAATGGATGTTGAAGATATTGTTGAGGAAAATAGAGGAGAGGAAGAGGTTGATACACAAGACTTAGCTGTCAACCAGGGGAGAAACAGGCGTCTTGTCCCAAATATTGAGGCAGAAGAAGAAGAAGAAGAAGAAGAGGAGGAGGAAGAAGAAGACGAATTTGATGGGGATGAGGATAAAGATGAAATCGACGATGAAGATAAGGATGAGGATGAGGAGGATGATGATGATGAAGACGAGGCCGAGGATGAGAACGAAGACGATGATTAGGTTAAATATTGTTGTATATTAAAAACACTTCCAATTACGTGAATTAATATTTTTTTCGTTTAATTATTTACTTATTGCAGATGGCACTCCTAGTCTTTTTCGTCGCGGCGGCACTCGTCTTCCTACTGGTGGTATGTATATTTTAGTTTAGAATTTTATATTCATTTACACTTTTATATTGTTAATTATGTTTATGTGTTCTATTTACAGGTCATGATGGCTGGCCGTGGTCGTGGTGCTGGTGGTGGTCGTGGTGCTGGTGCTGGCGGTGGTGGTGGTCGTGGTCGTGGTCGTAATGGTGCTGGTGGTTGTGGTCGCATTCAATCTTCCCGGGATGTGATCCCATCCAGCGAGCCCGACTCGGAGAGTACCCCGGGCACAGACGCATCCCACTGTCGATCGACTACTTCATCGAGGCATGAGTCTGGATCTGTTAGCGGATCCGTTCCACTATCGGACCCACCAGCGAACCCACCAGTGGATCCCCCAGTTACTGCACAGTGGGCCCCGGAGTACCCCCATACTCGGTTCCATTTGGTTACTGGGGAGTACATGCGCGGACCCGCAGATCCTCTGACGGCACCAGAGAGGCCGAGAGGCGAGTTCCGACGAGAGCTATGGCCCGCGGGGACTTCGTAAGTAAATTTAAGATAATTTATTAAATTTCTTTCATTAATTCAAGTTAATAATCCAGTCGTTTCTTCTTTGTAGGTTTTTTCCGTTTAATGTTGCCAGGGCTCTTGGAGAAATTATCAGGGCTAACTTTCATGGTGCCTACCTCAACTTTTCGTCGGTGCCCCCAAACTTAAAGTACGTCTGGCTCGACGAGTTGAGGGTATATCTATATCTTCTGGTTAATTATTAGTTGCTCTTTAATCAACCATTTTTTAAATTACGTGATAATTGAATTTGTATGTTAGACGACGTACTGGTGGATCCCCCATCGCGAGGACGCGATCCGCAGGACCTACAGAAGCGCTGCCTCAAAGAATATACGGGATATGATTCATGACCTGAAAATGGGGCATACGAGGCCGAATTGGATCCAGCAGGAGTATTATGAGGACCTCTTAGATATGATGAATACTTCTGCTTATAAGAAGAAATCGGAGAAGGCGAAGGCGAACCGACAGGCCGCGGGGCTTCATACTGGTGGATCAAGGCCCCACGCAGCGACGCTTACAGATCTGGTGAGATACCGTAAATTTATTTCACTATCAAATTTGGTATTATTAATATACGGAGTTAATTAAGTTCTACGGAAATTTCGTATGCAGGCCCAACGGGCGGTGAAGGAGGAAAGGGCGCCAGAATCGATCACCATGCACGACGTGTTCCAGCATACGCACAAAAGACAGAAGGACGAGAGCTTCGTCGACGAGAGGGCCAAGGAGACTGATGTAAGTACTTATGTTTATGAGATTTATGTTAGAATTAAAAGTATTCGGACTATAACTTAGGTAAACTTAGGATTCACACTTAACTTAGTGAAACATAGGATTTAGATTACAACTTAGGTAAATCTTATAATATAAACATATTCATTTGATAGGCTGCGTATCGTGAGGCCCTTAGTCGGGCTCAGTTAACTGACACCAAGGATGTCGGTAAAACGACGCCCGCCCGGACGCCCTCTTCTTTGGCCGCTCGCAACGACTTGTTCGTAGATACCGTCGGTGGCTTTAAGAAAGGGCTCATGTACGGAGTCGGCTCCCTAGGGACGTTGCACATGGCGACTCAGAGATTTCTACCGACACCGCCTCCTTTCGCGGCCCCGGCAGACGATGATGTTAGGTCGCAGCTTACGCAGCTGCACGAGGCGGTGTCGTCCTTGCGGGAGCAAATTGCCTCACACTTTCTGCCTCCGTCTGCTGCTGCCGGTCCGTCTGCTGCTGGTATCGGTCCGTCTTCTGCTGGTGCTGGTGTCGGTCCGTCTTCTGCTGGTGCTGGTGTCGGTCCGTCTTCTGCTGGTGCTGGTGTCGGTCCTTCTTCCGTGGGTCATCTTTCTTTCAACCCTGCTGCCCCTCTGGTACCAACTCCGACTGTGACGGCACTCCTTGATCTTATGTCGCCAGAGCAGCTATGCCGACTTCCGAGCAGTGTCTACGACGACTTGCCGCCGTACCTACTGGAGCAGTATATTCGTCGGTCGCAGCAGGGATTACCACCACCGGGCAATCGAACTCCTCCTTCTCCTTAAAGTATTGTAATTAAGAAAATTTGGAATATTTGTGGGAATGTTGGAATATTTGTGGAAATTTCAGAATATTTGTGATAATTTTATATTGGTGTGCATTATATATTTCGTCTATGTGATTGTTGGATAATTGGTGTACATTTTTCTGATTGTTTGGTCTATGTGATTGTTTGGTTTATGCATATTTGTGTGAACAGGAAAAGCTCTGCATTTTTTTTTCAAAAAAATCTCAGTTAGCGACGGACTAGTGACCGCGTAGCGACGGATATTTTAGTTTCCGACTACCTTTCGACAGAATATACGTCGCTACCTGGAGATTTGAAAATATTTCCAGTTAGCGACGGGTGATCGACGGGTTCGCGTCGGATAATCCGTCGCCAAGGTCCTGGAAATACATAGTACGACGGAATAGCGACGGCACATCCGTCGCCAAGGTTCTGGAAATACATCACATTTCCAGAACCATGGCGACGGATTATCCGTCACTAGTCCGTCGCTTCGTCGACGGATGAGCGACGCAATGTCGACGACTCATCCGTTGCCATGCACTACAACAAAAAGACCTATTAATGACGCTCGACAATGAGTTTTAATGACGGCTGATACATAAGCGTTATCAAGTTGAAAAATACCTTTTTTCTATGACGGTTTGGGCTAATTCTGGGCTTTTTATAACGTTTATAAAATAAAGCGTTATTAATAGTTTAGAGCGGTGGCAAACTTGTAATAAACTTTCTGTAATATATTCCATCCCCCTCCGATTTTACTCAGAAGAACTCTCTCATTCTCCTTGCTCTCCTTCTGCCCCCTCTTCCCTCCTCTCCCCAAATCCTAAAATTTCCCATCTCCTCCTTTCAATCTCCCACAAACCCTAACTCTAGGTCTCATTCTAAACCCTAGCTCAGGGTCTCACTCTAAGCCCTAAGCCCCCAACTCCTCCTTCCACGAACCCTAACTCTAGGTCTCATTCTAAACATTTCCCAGGTTCGCATCGGTGCGGCATGCTCTTTGATGGTGGGAAACACACTCGGTATGGCGGATCTGAGAAGGTGCGTGGCAACGGGGCTTGTGAGAGCGGCGGGGCTGCACACTTGGTAGTGTTGCTGTGCTATAGCCAAATGGCAAATAGCTAGCTATTTAGTTTTGTAACTATCCTATTCTTTGTAGAGAGTTATTGTCAGTAATCGTCATATTCATAAGAGAGTTACTTCTTGCTTTTTTGTTCACGTCCTTAGACGATTACAACTTGGTCAGGGGATTCCTTTCCTATGCTTGTGCTCCAACAATTAGGTCTCGTTTGATTTGCGAAATGGAAGGGAAAGAAAATCAATTTCTTGACATTTTCTTTGCTTTGGAAAATTATAATTTTTATTAATTTTTCTTTCCGATGTTTAAAAATGCCAAAGAATTTGAAAAGGAAAGTGAATACTTGAAAGTGAAAAAATGATTCCTTGTTTCGTTGAATGGAATTACTTTTTCTCTAATTTTTTTTCCATCATTTTTCTTTACTCTTCAATTCTTTTGGCACCCAAAAATAAGAAAATAGTCACTTTTTTTTTCCAACCCGATAATTTTGTGAACCAAACAAGGCCTTCGAGTACGAGATAGAGTGACTATTTTTTTTGCTTTAGCGCATAGGCACTAGTCCGAGAGTCCATCCACGCAACAAGGCTAGATGCATTCAGGAAGGTGATAAATTGAATGAGCAATAATAATTTTGATCACCCTAACACAGATAAGCTAATTCTGTTAGCAAAATTCCTACAACGGTCTTAACAGAATATTTTTGATTACCAGTTTAGATAACATATTATTTTGCTGTTCTCTGTTCATCAACAGATTTTTTTTTACTTGCCAGTCTCGGTAACATATTGTTTTGCTTTTAGCGGTTTAGACTACTGTCAACTCTTTTTAGCTGGGTTGCTATTCACAAAGTAAACTAAGGCCAGGTTTGGTTCACGAAATCACGACATTGAAAAATGAAAGTAATTTTTTTCCTATATTTGGATGCATAAAAGAAAAGGGAAGAAAAGGAAAATAATTCCCAAAAGAAGAAAGATAGGAGGAAAAAATGGAACGTCATGGACTTCTCCATGTTGCCAACACCAAATTTTCTACATCGGTCTTGAATTTTGTTTTTTCCTGGTGATGTTCTACTTAGCTTGGATACTATCGCATCTGTTACTTTTTAAGTTACCTAAACGATCCAACTCGATAAAAATAAATAAATTTTGCTTTATATTTGTTGTGATTTCATTTCTTTGTCTACTATCCGCTACAAAATTCTAAAAAAATGAACCATTTTTAGAAATGTGCACGTCCATGTATTGTATGAGTGCAATTTAAATTTGTACAATATTATGTCGAGTGGCAACATATCCGCTACAAAATTCTAGGGACGACGCTCGGTCGAGAACAGGAAGTGGAGTCGGAGAAGGGTTCGGGAAGGCGTGGGCTCGGGATCCGGTCAGGGTTGTCCTCGGCACGGAGACACGTCGGCATCGACGCTGGATCACAAATCCCATCTAGGTATCTACTCCCTCTATTTCTTTCGGTCGGTTCTGATGGAAAATTAGGTTAATTTTCTTCTTGTAGCTATTGGATTCTTGTGAATTTAGAAAGTTTGTATTTTTTCATTGAAATGTAATTCTTGTGATTCTGATGGGAAATTAGGTTAATTTTCTTCTTGTAGCTAGGGAGGCGGCGGTGGCGGAGCCCTTGGCGTCTCAAGCCGAAACGATCACCTGTAAATTTGCTGCGGCCAAACTTCGATTTGAATTTATCTGAGGAATAAATTCAAATCGTTTGATGTTCTGTAAGCTTTAAAATTCTTCTTTAGAATTGTCTCTGAAGCGTTTGATGTTCTGATTGATGAACAGTTGGAGGCGTCGACGAACCAGGAGCTGAGCCAGCAGACCTCCATGTTCAATCTCCCTCCCAAGACCTCCATTGCTCTCTTCTTTTGTGTGTAGACTTGTTCGGTTTGTCGATGGAGACATTGAGCACTTACGCTGTTTTTCTCTCTCGATGTTTTGTTATTAGGCCGAGGTCGAGACGGATGAAGTCTATGCTCAGATTACTCTAATGCCGGAGTCGGATGTAAGAACTCAAATTGTTGTTAAAATATGTGTAATGATTGTAAGTTTTTTGTAAGCGAACTCATTTGTTTTGTTTCGGTTGGAAATTCTGTAGCAAACGGAGCCTAAAAGCCTTGACTCGTGCCACTCTGCCGGAACCTTCGATGTGAAGTCGAAGACCGGAGGGCCGTTCGGAACGATGAGGCACAAAGCCGAGCTCGGCCACGGAGCGAACAACGGACTCGACATCGCGGTCAAGCTCTTGGAGCCGATCAAGGAGCAGTTCCCCATCATCTCCTATGCTGATTTCTACCAGGTGAGGTGATCATCATCTGAAATTTTTTGACCGCATGTTTTGTTATTGATCTCTATGGGTGTGGCACAACACGATACGGACACGGGGACACGGACATGCGCATGTTTTAGCGCGCATGTATTTCTGTTATGTTATCTTTAGTTGTCATTAGCTAGGTTTAGCATCGGCAATTTTACTATCTTTCTGAAAATTTATTTATAATTGAATGATTGTTGATATTATGAATGCTTCAGGCTATATAATATTATCCGAATGTGGTATTATCTAGGCGAATGTATTATTTAGGAGATCGACTTTTTCAGTGATTTATTTATTTAATACATTATAAAGTTTGTTATAGTTTTGTATTAATTGTCAATTGTTCCTTTAGTAGTGTGTTATTTATGTTACTCTGATGATTTATTAAGAAATACCTGTTAATTTCAGCTTGCTGATGTTGTCGCCGTGGAAGTTACCGGTGGGCCGGAAGTTCCTTTCCACCATGGCAGAGAGGTATTGTTTACTCGTCTCTTTTTGCAAATTTTGATTGTTATATCTCACAATAAAAAGGGTTGTATGTTATATATCACGTTTTACCAAGACTTCCTTGTTAACACAATTTGCCATGATGTAGTTCAATTGTCTAGGCGACTGTTTTTCCCATTAGTTGGTCTTTCTTATTAGTTGATTCAATGTTAATTTGTTCACTAGAGGTATTGTTTACGACCGTCTTTCTCATCGTGTACATTTTAAGCTGTTTTCTGTTTTAGTTGGTCCAATGTGTACAAAATTCCAAAAGTTTTTACGTTTGGTTGTTACTTTCCCACCGAATATATTATCTCATCAGGAGTCTAGTTTGTGTTTAGAACGTGATGCGCAACCTAAAATACTTACAAATAACCCTATAGACTCGAGACAAAAACGTCTAGTATGTTTCTCTTGGATCCTCATTAGAAGCTAGAGATTCCCAACTGAATCGTACTAAATATGTGCTGAATCTTTTCAACAATCATATGTTTTGTAATAGCATATTGAATTGAATTTGTTGGCGTGGAAGGGTTTTGAGGTTTATGACAAGAAGCTCTCTTGTTTTGATATGGAGGATTTCTGATATATGATTAAATTAAATCTCTGTATTTGTTGATATTCAAAATATACCTATTGTTGTAAGTAATTTGTTTACAGTGTCCCAAGTAAAATCTATAAGGAGATATATTTATTTATTTATTATTTTTATTCTCAACTTTAATGCATTTAACCAGCATATTTATTATTGATTCAGTATAAGTAGTTTTTGTTAGAATACCTTTAGCAGAATAATTGTTTTTCGTTTGCATATTCTCCTCGAGTGTATGGAGGAGATTATTTTAGTATTCTTCTGGTCTCTTTTTTGCCATGAATTTACATTGACATATTCCTGTTGTATGTATCAGGACAAAACTGAGCCTCCAGTGGAGGGGCGTCTACCTGATGCCACTAAAGGTACCTTATTGAATTTGTGCATCTTTCATATCTTAATTGGTTGATCATGAAATTTGTTGGTCGTCAAATGCTTGAAATCATCTACCGTGCTGCATTCTGCCTTTATCTTTAAAATGTACTTCTCCAGTATCCATACGGGCTTGTTCCTGGTGGATGTTGTAGTTCGAGGTATTGATCTGTTGGTAGGAAAATAAATTAGGAGTTAATAGGATATTCCTTTCGGTTATAGTCCTTAATTTGTCCGAATAAAACCTGGCAAATTACAAATTTGTAAAGTTTTTTTTATACTCAGCTGCATAAAATCTTGCACAATTCCTCGTGCTTGTATAACTTAGTTTTTCAACATGAATGGCACATGCCTGTTTGTTGAGTGTGATTAATTTTCTCTCTAATGAACCCAGTTCTTGCTGAATAATTAATCTGAGTAAAAGGAATAGAGTTTTTCAACACTGATTGTGATTAATCTGAGTAAAAGGAATAGAGTTTTATTTTCATATCTGTAATCTTCATCATTTTCCTACATAAATCAGATTCCTACATAAATCAGATTCGCCTGGAAATTATATGGACTGATTTGGTTTTTAGGTCTGACAATTATATGGACTGATTTGGTTTTTAGGCATGACAATTATATTTCATGATTAGATTTGATTTTTAGGCCTGACAATTATATGGACTAATTTGGTTTTCTATTTTTCTCAGGATTTCACTGGTGTTCCGGCTGTCGTTGATCTTTCATGATTATTGGTTATGTGGCCAAGTTTTGATGTGGACAAATTTGGTAGTTGTAAATATCTATATGTATTTGGATATTCTATTTTGATAATGTAATGAAGATGTTGATATGTACTCTATTTTGAGAAATGTAATAAAGATGGTGATATATAATGTTAACTTTTTGGAATGTAATATATACTGTGCAGTATAGAGCATTATAAATATGCTAATTTGAATAGTATAAAGTGTTATAAATGTGCTGCATTGAGCCTATACATATTATCTATTCATGACGTTTTAAAATTGTTCTGAATTGTGCACTATATATTAACTATTCATAACGTTTTTATAGAAACTATTCATGACGGTTATTTTATGACGCTTTTAAAAAACATTTATAACACCCGTTTTCATAACGGTTGTTGTGAAAAAAAAAGCGTCATGGTTGGTCATTAATGACACTTTTTAGCCGTCATTAAAAGGGTTTTTTGTTGTAGTGATGGTTCTGGAAATGTCAAGCATTTCCAGAACATGGTCGACGGATAATTCGTCAGTATTCCGTCGCCTTTGTTAGCGACGGCGGTCGACTGAATAGCGACGGAACGATACACTCTGATACGCTATTACGACGGTTTACCGACGGACCATTACGTCGCTAGTTTCTACACAGTTCAGTATTTAATACCTGAAATGGACGAAAGTCCGTCGGAATGTCGTCGCTAATACTTCGTATTGTGAAGTCGAAAAGCCGTCGCTATTCCGTCGCTTGACGACTACTTAGCGACGGATCATTATTAGCGACGAGCTGATTGCCGACGGATTATTTTGGCCAAGATCCGTCAGTGATCGATCGCTAATACAAATTTTCGACGGATGGACGACGGATGTGGCCGTCGCTAAATGGACATATTTTGGTAGTGCCCCACTCACCCCCAACCACCTGTATCCCCATGTCCCTCCCCCTGAGCCACCTGCACCCCCCCAACCACCAACAACCAAAATAGAGAGAGAGAGGGGGGGGGGAGGGGGAGAGTCATGTACCGGAGAGGGAGGAGAGTCGCCGGAGAGAGTGAGAGCGCCGGAGAGAGTGAGAGCGTCGGAGGGGGGGAGGAGAGAGAGTGAGAGAGTAAAATGGGAGGAAATGAATCGTTGGTCGGGGGAATTTAATTAGAATTTAGCGACGTTCATCCAAACGTCGCTAAATTAGTCGCTATTAGCGACGTCATAGCGACGTTTCGCGACGAGTAGCTCATGTAACTAATATACGTCGTTGTCACGTTGCTATTTTCGTCGCTAGTAGCGACTATTAGCGACGTTTCAATTAAACGTCGCTAATGTGCATAATTTAGCGACGTTATTCGAACGTCGCTAAATTTACGTCACCAATTGAACAGATTTTAGTAGTGAAGAAAGTGAGAAGTGGAAAGTAAAAAAGTATACAATAATAATAAAAAATACTTTAATTAACATTAATAAAAATGTTCGCTTAATTAGTTAATTATTCGAATTATATAATCAAAGATCTAATATTAAATTAATTAATTAATTAATTAATACAAGTTATATAATATTAAATATAGTTAATAAAATACCAATTATGAATTATTTTAATAAACTACTAATATGTTTGGTTAATATCCGATGGGCTAACTACCCAAAACAAAAGCCGCAAGCCCAACAATATCCGATGGGCTAACTACCCAAACTATTCCCTCCAGCCTCCACAATGCGTGCGCGTGGGATGGCGCGCTCCCCGTCCCAACTCAAACCCCTCCTTCCCACCGACAACTCCACCATCACTCTCTTCTCCGAGCTCCTCCAGACCACCATCGACGCCGCCTCCCTCCGCCTCTGCCGGAAGGTCCACGCCCTCCTCCTCAAGTTCCCGGCCTCCTCCTCCGACCGCTTCCTCTGCAACCGCCTCGTCGACGCCTACTCCCGCTGCGGCTCCCTCCGCGACGCCCGCCAGGTGTTCGACGGAATCCGCCGCCCGAACGCCTTCTCCTGGAACGCCATCATCGCCGCCCTCGTCCGCTCCTCCTCCCTCGACGAGGCCGAGGCCATGTTCCTCGGCATGCCCCTCCCGGACCAGTGCTCCTGGAACGCCATGGTCTCCGGCTTCGCGCAGCATGGGCGCTTCGAGCAGTCCCTCCGGTTCTTCACGACGATGCACCGGGAGGATTTTGTGCTCAACTGCTACTCTTTCTCCAGCGCGTTAAGCGCCTGCGCCGGCCTGGATAACTTACGGGCCGGCGTGCAAATCCACGGCTTGATATCGAAATCTCCGTTGGCTGACGATGTCTACATGGGCGGTGCGCTCGTCGACATGTACTCGAAATGCCGGCATCCGCTTGAGGCGAGACGAGTTTTTGACGACATGCCGGAACGGAATGTTGTGTGTTGGAATAGCCTGATTACTTGTTACGAACAGAACGGGCCCGTGGAAGAGGCTTTGGTGTTGTTTATGAGGATGATGGAGTGTGGATCCGAGCCGGATGAGAAGACGATGGCTAGCGTGGTGAGCGCGTGTGCCGGCCTCTCGGCATTCTGGGAAGGGACCCAGGTCCATGCTCGTGTTGTTAAGGTTGGGAGGTTTAGGGATGATTTGGTTGTTGGGAATGCGCTAGTGGACATGTATGCAAAGTGTGGGAGGATTAGGGAGGCGAGGATGGTGTTTGACTGCATGCCGGTCAGGTGCATGGTGTCCGAGACTTCAATTCTTAGCGGGTATGCGAGGCTGGCGATGGTGAAGGACGCGAGGTCTATGTTTTCCGGGAGGACGGAGATGAATATTATCGCTTGGAATGCTCTTATTGCGGGCTACACCCAGAGCGGAGAAGATGAGGAAGCCCTCTCTCTGTTTCTTCAGTTGAAGAGGGTGCCGCTCCAGCCAACCCACTACACGTTCGGAAATGTTCTAAATGCATGCGCCAACCTTGCGGATCTTGAACTCGGCAAGCAAGCGCATGGGCATGTGTTGAAGCACGGCTTCCGGTTCGAGGTGGGACTAGAGTCCGATATCTTTGTAGGGAACTCGCTTGTGGATATGTACCTAAAGTGTGGGTCGATCGATGATGGTTCTAGTGTATTCGAGAGGATGTACGGAAGGGATAGGGTATCGTGGAATGCTATGATCGTGGGGTATGCTCAAAACGGGCGTGCCGAAGAGGCATTGCATCTTTTTAGGAGGATGCTGAAGTCAGGTGAGGTGCCAGATAATGTGACGATGATTGGAGTTCTCTCTGGATGTAGCCATGTGGGAATGGTGGAGGAGGGCCGTCAATATTTTAAGTCCATGAGCGAGGAGTATGGTTTGGTTCCATCTCAAGATCACTACACATGCATGGTCGATTTGCTAGGACGGGCTGGTTACCTTGAAGAGGTGAGAAAGTTCATTGAGGAGATGCCAATCGCGCCAGATTCAGTTCTATGGGGTTCATTGCTTGCTTCATGCAGGGTTCATGGAAATATGGAAATGGGGGAATGGGCAGCAGGGAGGCTCATGGAGCTTGATTTGGAGAGCTCCGGAACTTACGTTCTTCTCTCAAACATGTACGCTGATACGGGGAGGTGGGCAGATGTTCGGAGAATGAGGAAGCTAATGAAGCAGAGGGGAGTCATTAAGCAGCCGGGATGCAGTTGGATTGAGATTGAGAGGAAGGTTCATGTGTTTATGGTCAAAGATAAAATCCATCCGAGAAGGAAGGAAATCTATGAAATATTGAAAGGTCTAAGAGTGCAAATGGAAATACCCGGTCTAGATATCACTGCAGACTTACTTCAAGATGGAGATTTGTCTTATGCTTGCAGCTTTTAATGAAGGAAAACTGAAGAAAAGCAGATAAAGTGGTTAGATATGATTAGGACTCGAGGGTAACAGTTGGGGATTTCGTTTCTTTAGCAACACAAGGCAGGTATGCTATTTTCTTTGATTTCACGACTGATTAATTTCTTACTAATTGATCAAGGGTTACCTTATGGTGTCTCTGTTACTTCCAGTTGATTTCTCTAAGACCTGTAGAGAGGGACCTATTGGAAGTTTTGGAAAGTATGCATTTGCTTTTGCATGAGCTTGATATTTAGTTGTTCTCTTGATGCCCCCTACCTGGAATGGGGAAACTGGTATGGAAATAGGCAAACTTTAGCAACAACCCATGGACCATGGAGCAGACTGGTCAGCACCAAATATAGTTCTACCCATGGCTTGAATTTGACCAGACCAAGGGATGCTCTTTGGCCTGGAGAGCTGCATGTAAGGGAGAGTCAGGTCAGTTCGTCAAGTGCAGAAACGAAGTAGTCTTTGTTTCAACCATCTCTTTCAAATAGTACGGACTTGGAGCAAGCTCCAGAAAGAAGTGCATGCTTTCTCAACGATAATTATGTTTCCTAAGGTTTTGTGACCAAGACTCGTAAAGAGCCATTATGATCGCAACAAAGACACATCAATTTTGTTTGGATTTGACTCATATTTAGTGATTCTAATAGTACTAAGATTGGAGCAAAGTCATAGTCCTGCATAGTCAATGAGTTTCTAAATATGGAAACTTATGTCATGCCTACTTAAGATTATATATGTATGGACACATGATATGCTATATACAGGAGCATAGGGTTTGTTGTGTGATAGAATATTGTGCTAAAAAAAAGTATTGGGTAGAACATTGTTGAGAGAAAGAAATAGAAAGGTTGAAGAAGAGAGAAATTAGGTTTCTCGGATCTTCCTGGGTGTAATCTATGGGGATTTTTTGGGTTATCTTTGTGTACTTTTCTGGTATTGAGGGTTACGAAGTTGTCTCTTGTAAAGCCTTGTAATCTTATTTAGTAGTGATATCGCTCACCCGGTGATTTCTGGTTAGGGTTTTTCACCTAATTCTTGTTTGTCTTGAATTTTGTGATCTTTATTTTTCTTTATAAGTAAACCACCGTGTTTGGTGTTGCAGGCATCCTTTCGTTGCAGACGCTCATCTTGGGGGGTAGGTTCCGTTTTTATTCTCAAAAAAATTGATATGGAGACAGAAAGCTCAACACCAAAATTTTGGTAGGTTCCACAATTTGTTGAGTGGTGACTATTCTAGTTGGCCTGAAGGGTTTGGTTGAGATCAAGACTTGATATTTAAATATGTAAACGCTAACTGGTGATTCCAAAATTTGAACTTAATATAATGGAGGAAGTATTTAGAAGAGGAATATGCAGTGATGAAACTCACTCCGGAGAACCTAGGCTAAGCCACCGGAAATATTTAAATTTGGCTGCCCTCCCTTCCAGTCTCAGCAGTCAAAATGTATTGTCAAGGGCTCATAGCGGACAATTCCTAAATATGGATTCTGCAGAAAGAAGCAAATCATTTGAACCATGATACTGATCTTAGCAGATTGAGTAAAAGATACCCCAAATTGAGCTTTACGTAAGATAGTCATAATCTGGTTGAGCAGTTGATAGTATATAGTTGCACTATCTGGGGGAAGGATGTTGGTCATGTGACTTTCTCGAGTTTGAATTTTATATAATGTTTCTGGGTTTCTGGGCCACAAAGATTTGTCTCGGATCATTTCAGTTGTGTCGACATCAACAAGCATGTCTGATTCCGAAGACTATCAGTGTTGATGTTAGAGGGAAAACAGGTGATAAGTGATTTTAACTGAGTTGGATTACTGCTGCAATGGCAAGGGCTGATAATCTTGTTTTAACATGAGATAAACCCTTGCAATTAAAGATGGCTGATAGACAGTATGCAACAGATGACTGAGATTCAGCTATTTTAAAGGAACAAGTGGTGTAAGTTAAAATATAGTTGGTTCTTGAAATGTTTCAACTGTTAATATAGTTGGCTTTTAGAATTTATGGAAAGAGCAAAGTGGTGGAACTCAGTAAAACTTTGTAAACTTTGATGCTATCTTCCTATGGATCTAGAATTTCACATGCCTGCAGAAGAATGGAGCAGAAGGCAAATTCTTCTGAAGCTACCAGCAACGGGTCAGTTATTCTTCTGAAATATGTTATTCTGTGATGTATCTGTTGTTGACATTTACCTTTAGTTATGAGAAACATAATTTGTGCTTTTTATACATGCGAAAGTGCTCGACTATAAATTTGAGATGACACGAGAACTTTGACAGGACAGTGATAAATTCCTGGATATATGTAAAACCTCAGTTTAACTAAAAATGAGCCACTGAGACGTGTCTATAAAGTTTGATAGCCGCAATATAATCTTCTTCATGGATCTAGTTTATACAAACCACTAAGTATTACAATATGAAGCTCAATTCTTAACGTATTGCTTGTTCTTTTCCTGTCTTGACTCTTGCTACAACATGTCCAAATGATACTAATACACCAAAATTGGGTTACAGTCAAATACTTGGTGGGGGTTAGGTGCTAGTTGCAATTTGGAATAAGAGGCGGCAGTTGCGTAGTCTTAAGGAGCTACCACGGCTATGGTTTCAGAAGGCAAGGTGCAACATCTGGGAGAACATCCTGTTTTTGTGAATAGGCCTGGAATCTTGTACTGTTCAATTGTTGCATGTATCTCTTAAGCAATAAATATTTCAGATGCCAGGTTCTGAGTTTTTGAGTTTGGGGTCCTATCCGTCCTATTGATTTTGGATTATGACTTTGGAATTCCTCCATCTTTTTGAGCTTGAGAGCACAAGCTCAAGTCTAAGAATAAGCTCCTTAGCTAAACAAGTCCGTGCCCGAGCTTAGGGGTATTCAGTTCGTGGCTGCTCATTTTTATTTATATATCTATAAAAAATAAATCTTACATTGATAGGTTTGTTATGAAGTTGGTATAAACACTTTTAGTTTGATATTAAACTTATAGCTACATTTTTTGTTTGGACAAAGCTCATTTTCTTATAAACAAGCTTACTTCGCTTTAGCTTGTCTAATGCAAGCTCATCAAGTTTTTAATTTAAATGAGTCGCTTGGAGCCGTGTAAACCCTCCCAAATTTACTATTTTATTGTTTATTATTACAATAAATTTTACCTATGTTAAATTAAATACGTGTTAATTTACACGTATTTATTTTGTATATGCTTAGTGTTTATTTTTTATTTTTTTTAAAACTTCTAAAATTGCTAATATTAATTTGTATACGTAAATTATCATATGCAATTCTCATAAAATATATTTTTCGTATGTACAAATTTTATTAGAATTTATTGTGATATATTAGCATTTATTTTAATTTTATTAGAATTAATTTTGAATTTATTTAGTATTATATGTTATAGATAAAGTTTGTATATATATATATATATATATATATATATATATATATATATATATATATATAAATATTTCTTTCCTTTTCCTCTTCCTGGCTAACCAGCGCACAACCCTCCGATCTTTAGTAAATTTCAACTCCTTTCCTAATCTATTCTCCATCAAATCTCCTTAATTCCCATTCATTCATAATAAATTCTTTCCATTCATATTCCCTAATAGTCATTCCTTATCAAACTTCCTTTCCGTTTCGAACAAAAGAGTCCGACCCTTGTATTTTATTAGTTTTCAAAACAAAATTTTCGAGGAACTTCATCCATAACATCTCCAACCCCTTCACCTATCTCCGGCGACCTTCCCCGCCCGCCGTCGACCACCGCCACCGCTAGAGCAGCGCCGGAACAGGCCGCGCGTAGCCCCGCACGCAACATTAGCCGCGCGCAGCAGCGACCCGAAACCCTCGCCTTCGCGTCCCGATTTCTTCGTCATTTCTCGATCGTTTTTCGATCCGCTTTCGCAGGTTCGAACTCAACCTAACCCTCTTCTAGTACCTTCAATTAGTTTATTTTGATCTGCATTATTTATGTCTATAAATCATAATGAAAATCAAGAAAAATTTCGTTTTTCTGAAGTTCGAAATCATATAGAAACTGTCTCAAGTACCTATATTTCGAGGCATGTATCTCCCAATCCTGTATATCAAACTCGGATTTTCTTTTTTCAGTTTAAACTTTAAACCTTATATAACCAGGTTTATTTTCCTTCAAATAGATTTATTTATTTAGATTTTTATTCCAAGTTATTTCAGTTTGAAATCACAGAAAAAATATATTTTCAAAACTAAATTTTTGTGATACGGAGTCGGTTCCTTCAAACCGGACCACCTCGGCACGTGCTGTTTGCATCGAAAGGTGCGTACATAGACCGTGGACGTGTGAAATTCGACGGAATTCAAATCGGTCGCGTGTACATGACGAATTTGAACCGTATCCGTCGAAAAACCTTCGTATCGGCCTTTTTGAAATTTGCTAATTAGTTTGTGCACACTTGTCATGTCGTAACGAAACTTGCGTCGTTGGACTCGCAGCGTCGCGCTGGTCCTGTGACCCAAGTTTCGTCCAATTCTGAGGACGCTGACCGAAACGTCGTTTTGCGGGCCCCGCGGTCCTGCTTAATGGACGATTTTGATTTCGGCTCATCGGAATCAAATTTTGGACATACCGTTGAGTTCGTATCATCGTTATGTTCTTGTGGACATATAATTTATTGAATTTCGAGAACTTTAGTTTTGATACGTTTTTCGATGCAAAGTGGTCCAACAGCGGACTGCGTTTTGATCCGAAACTGCCATTTTTGTTCCTGTGTCCAAATCTGACTTATGGATAGGCTATTTTAGCTTTCTCACTCATTCTGGGAACTCTGGTGATATTTATTTCAGCATCCGGAGACATTCGTTGGGATTCCATCTTTTCTGCGGAGTTGACTGTCCGAGTTCACTACTTGAATATTTTCTTGCTACTACTCAGGATCCAGGTAAGTATACCTTGCTATTTACTGTCATTTATTATTCCTTTCCAGCATGTTACAGTTATGTTTTGATATTATCCATACTCCTGTTTATATAAATTATGCGTCCAGACTATACTTGGGTGCAAATGACTATATTAGTTATTTACGTGTCTAGTCTTTATTTTATGCATATCAACTTAGTATTAGAGGACTACCTTATGATTGTGGAATATTTTTATATCCCCTTTTGCTATGACACTCACATTACACGATTGAGACATCTTGTTAGGGGCACGGACTGCGTATTTGACTGGCCATCAATACGTAAGAGATGTGTAACGGATAGATACCGTGACTGCTATGATTAGGATATTACAGACTCAAGCAGTTACAAACTGGACAAGCTGTGGACATAACTTGGTCAGTGTGGGATTATGGGGAAGGACAGTCGCTAGCACGTATGGGACAGACAAATTGGTAAACCATAGTCTCCGGATGGAACTATGGAAATTGATGAGTTGCAGATGCCCTCTGACGATCATTAATCGTTACGGACGGATACAGATGATTGGATGACAGTGTATGTACACCACTAGCTTTGAGTTACGTGGATTATTCGAGATAGCCTGAATACCACCCATGCGCGTAAAAGTTGTCATCTAAATTGCACATTTAGGAGGTTAGAAATACCTTTGCATATCTATGATTTTATTTCAGTATTATAGCATGTATATTATGTATCTTGTTATGTCCCGTTGAGGATCTGGTTTTCTTCCAGGTATAGACGAGCAGGATTATCCTCAGGTGTACGAATCTGGATTAGAGTCATTCCATCCAGACGAGGAGGTTGCACCTTCCGAGTTTCCATGATTATCTTTTAGTTGTTTATCACTTTAGTTTGACTATCGTACTTGGACTATTTCATTTTATTCCATGAGACTGGACTACTTTTATGATTTCAGTTTATTATCGTCATTAGGTAGTAGATTTGTTTCCACCCGACTATCTACTTTTCTGGACTATTTCTAGACTTTTATCATTGCTGCTTGCTTATTAGTTCATTATCTTTACTGTTGGATGAGATTATATGTATATTGTGACCATGCTTCCTTTATGAGCTGGAGTTTATTTACAGCTTAAGTATGATACATGGGTTCCATATATTGGAGTAGCCTACGTATGCATGCTCGCTGGCATAGTCACGTGCTGGTCCTACGTATAGTTGGAACTGGGACGTGACATGTTTTTGTGGTAGTCCATGCAGGTCAGAAAATATTGTCTCGGTTACGTTAATGTACCGAACAAGCCTGCACATAGGATTAAAGTATAGGATCTCATCCATTATAAATCACCTTCTTTGATTTCATTTCGAACTCTCGTTTAATTGCTTGTTCTGCATCTAGTTGATTAAGTTCTGAGTAAACCCTATTTCTCGTGTCCAGTAAGATGAATCTCCGCAGTGGACGTGTCGCTTCTCTTGCTATCTCCTCGAGTGAGGCAGCAGCTCAGGAGGAGCAGATTCCTCTGCAGCCCCCGGTGACGACCCCGACTACTCCTTACCACCAGGGCCAGTCATCACATCCAGAGATGAATGTACCACCTCTCCAGCAGCAGCACCAGGTTCCTGGACCACATATGGGTTCGCCTGGATTTGAGACAGCTGTACCTCAGGGAGGGTACATGCCATTGCCACAGTTTGCACCGCAGTTTGCTCAGCAGATGCCATACACACCTCCCCAGCAGCCAGTTCCACCTATGGATGGGACGCAGATGTTCCAATTCTTCCAGGGGATGATGCAAGCTCAGTGGCAGCAGAATGAGCTTATGCGGCAGGATATGAACCAGAGGCGAGGAGGCACTATAGACAAGTTTCGCCAGATGAACCCTCCACCTTTCAAGGGTACTGAGAACCCTAGTGAGGTTATAGCTTGGTTGGTGAAGACAGAGAACATGCTTGAGGCTTCAGAGCTACCGAGGGAAAAGTGGGTGACAACTATTCGACTACAGCTAGAGGATCTGGCGCATCATTGGTGGGTAGACAAGGAAAGTAGCCTGGGTACAAATCTATCTTGAAAGGAGTTCAACAGGCTTTTCAATGGCAGGTTCTTTCCTACTTCAGTCAAGTTTCAGATGCAGAACAAGTTTACTAACCTGAGCCAAGGATCCATGACGGTTGACGAGTATGATGCTGAGTTCAATCGGTTGAGCCGATTCGCACCTTCTCTGGTCCAGAATGTAGAGGAGAGGTCCCGAAGATTCCATAGGGGCCTGAACTTCGAGTTGAGGCAGCTGACTAGTACGGTAGCTCATACTACTCATGCAGAAGTTCTCAGTGCTGCCAAAATTCAGGAGAGCATACGCAGAGAGGGACCAGCTGATCAGAGACGTACTTCTCCTATAGTTTCAGCACCGAAGACATCTTAAGGAGGGCCTATTAGGCGTTCCATCTCTCATCAACAGTAGAGAGCATCACCTTATCAAGGTGTGGAGCTTCCTACTTGCCATTTATGTGATAAGAAAGGACATGCAAAAGGATTGTCGTAGGAGGTTGGGATTATGTATGATCTGTGGATCCAACCCACACCAGGCTCGAAACTGTACTTCAGGGCGACAACAGATTCAAAGGGCAGCCTTTCCAGCACCGAGATCAGGCCAGCAGAACCAGAGACCATTAGCACCAGGAGCAGGTGCTCCACGCCCTCCAGCAGCTACAGGATATCAGAGAGGTCCACCACTACCTTCACAGGCTGCTTAGTTTACCCAGGCCAGGCACCAGACAGACAACCAGAGGCATGGACAGGCTTTCTCTATGGCAGTGGAGGATATTGATCCCGAGAGAGACGTGATAGCAGGTACTATATTGGTTGCTTCATTTTCCGCTATGACACTATTTGATTCTAGTGCCACACACTCATTTATAGCTACTAGTTTTGTTGCTATGCATAAAGTAGCTACTTCATCATTGCCTAAGAATGTTAGAATTCTTACCGAAGGAGAGAGAGTACCTGTTAGTGACACGCGTCGATCATGCTCTGTAATTATTTGTGGTAGAGAGTTGGGAGCTCGACTTTTGGTTTTTCCTATGCCAAATTTCGATGTTCTTGGTATGGACTGGTTAAACCAATATCATGCTACCCTCGATTGTCGTAAGGGCAGTATTATATTCAGACCATCAGGGCAATCAGAGTTTGAGTTCTGCAGAGTCTTCAGATGGAGATGGTCAGCCATCTTATGGGACCCAGATGGCGATGGAGGAGGTACCGCATCCGTTGATCATAGATGAGTATCAAGATGTGTTTCCGGAGGATCTGCCAGGATTACCACCTGACAGGGAGATAGAGTTTACTATAGAGCTCATCCCAGGGATCGAACCATTCTTTTCCCATGTGTACAGGCTAGCGCCGAAGGAGTTGGTCGAACTGAAAACCCAGATAGATGAGCTTTTAGACAAGGGATTTATCCGAGCCAGTGCTTCACCATGGGGATCTCCAGTTTTGTTTGTGCCAAAGAAGGACGGATCGGTACGTATGTGCATCGACTATATGAGATTGAATGCAGTGACGATGAAGAACAAGTACCCTTTGTCGCGTATCGATGACTTATTTGATCAGCTAAGTGGAGCACGGGTGTTCTCGAAGATCAATCTCAGGTCCGGCTACCATCAGATAAAAGTTCGGAGGGAGGATATTCCTAAGACAGTTTTTCGGACCAGGTATGGGCACTACGAGTTTCTAGTGATGCCGTTTGGTTTAACCATCGTGCCAGCTGTGTTCATAAACCTTATGAATAAGGTTTTCCATCAGTATTTGGATAAGTTCGTGGTGGTATTTATTGATGATATCTTGGTGTATTCCAAGAGCCACGAGAAGCATATCAGGATGGTGCTGGAGAATCTGAGAAGGGAGAGACTTTATGCCAAACTCAGCAAATATGATTTTTGTTTGGACAAAGTGTCTTTCCTTGGTCATATAATTACTGGTGATGGATTATCATTTGATCCGGAGAAGATTGTCGCAGTTGAGACGTGGCCTACACCTACTTCTGATACAGAAGTTAGGAGTTTCCTCGGACTTGTCGGATACTATCGGAGGTTCGTAGAAAACTTCTCGTAGAGTGCTGAGCCTATGACGCGTTTAACGCGTAAGGATCAAGAGTTTATTTGGACCGATGAGTGTCAGGCTGCATTTGATGAGCTAAAGAAGCGGTTGACAACGACATCTATCTTGACTCTTCCCACAGGATCTGAGGCTTTGTGGTTTATAGCGATGCATCTGGGAGCGGATTAGGATGTGTTCTGATGCAGCACGGTAAGGTTGTGGCTTATGCATCGAGGCAATTGAGGCCTCATGAGAAGAACTATCCGACGCACGATCTGGAGTTAGCTGCAGTGGTATTTGCACTAAAGCTATGGAGGCATTATCTATATGGAGTGTGGGTCGAGATCTTTACTGACCACAAGAGCCTGAAATACGTCTTTACTCTGAAGGAGCTTAATATGAGGCAAAGACGTTGGCTGGAGCTGATGAAGGACTTCGAGATTGAGTTGCAGTATCATTCGGGCAAGGCTAACGTAGTTGCTGATGCGTTGAGCCGGAAGCCTATGGCTTATTTCATGACGACCCAGCGGAGGATTTTGGAGGAGTTGCAGGAGCTTGGTATAGAGGTCATATTGCCCGGAGCATATGGCATGTTAGCTGACCTTCAGGTGCAATCATCCTTAGTTGAGAGGATCAAGACAGCTTTGCCTACAGATGCTCGATTTCAAAGACCTCGGGAGAGGACGGAGGCTGGAGAGCAGACATGCTTGAGGATCCATGAGGATGGGACATTGAGATGTGGAGATCGTCTATATGTTCCGAATGGAGAGTTGCAACAAGAGTTGATGGCAGAAGCTCACAGTTCTATATATTTCATGCATCCATGAGGTACCAAGATGTATCAGGACTTGAGACATCACTTTTGGTGGCATGGAATGAAGAGGGAGATAGCCAGTTACGTGGCTAAGTGCTTGGTGTGTCAGCTAGTCAAGACTGAACATCAGAGATCTGCAGGATTATTGCAGCCACTCCCGATTCCCAAGTGAAAATGGGAGCATATTACCATGGACTTCGTTACTGGATTTCCGAGGAGTCCTAGTGGGCGAGATGCGATATGGGTTATTGTGGATAGGCTCACCAAGTTAGCACACTTCATACCATTTCGAGTTGGCCAGTCTACGGAGGTTTTAGCTGATTTTTATATGAGGCAGATCGTGAGATTGCATGGTGTACCAGTGAGTATCGTGTCCGATCGAGACTCGAGATTCACATCACATTTTTGGAGGAGCATGCAGGAGAGCTTGGTAACTCGTCTGAAGTTTAGTACGACTTATCATTCTCAGACCGACAAGCAGTCAGAGCGTACTATTCAGACGTTAGAGGATATGTTGAGGGCATGCATGTTGGACTTTGGAGGATCATGGGAGGATCACTTGCATCTTGTTGAGTTTTCCTATAACAATCGCTATCAAGCGAGCATTCAGATGGCTCCGTTTGAAGCATTGTACGGTAGAAAATGTAGGCCCCAGTTTGTTGGAGTGACGTGGGAGAGCGACAGATATTAGGACCGGGGTTGGTTGTCAGCACAGTGGAGAAAGTGAAGACGATTCA
Organism: Iris pallida; assembly: GCA_029216955.1. NCBI lineage: Eukaryota > Viridiplantae > Streptophyta > Magnoliopsida > Asparagales > Iridaceae > Iris > Iris pallida. Next base: position 5,500,208 of record JANAVB010027997.1, read on the forward strand.
GGGGTCACCTTCGTGCAGCTCAGGACAGGCAGAAGCAGTGGGCAGATCTTCATCGCCGACCTTTGGAGTTCAAGGAAGACGATCATGTTTTCTTAAGGATATCCCCGACTAGAGGCACCATCCGTTTTGGAGGTCGAGGCAAGTTGAGTCCAAGGTATATTGGACCGTTTGATGTGTTGGAGTGCATTGGAGAGGTTGCTTATCGGTTGGCTCTACCGCCATTACTTGAGGGGGTGCATGACGTATTCCACGTTTCGCAGCTGAGGAGATATGTGGCAGATAGTAGTCATGTTTTGGATCACTCTGAGATCACTGTTGGTCCAAGCTTATCATACCAGGAGCAGCCCGTGGAGATATTAGACCGCAGAGTGAAGGTCTTGAGAAATCAATCAATTTCCTTGGTTCGTGTGTCGTGGAAGCATCACTCGCCAGGAGAGTCGACCTAGGAGCGCGAAGATGACATACGCAACCGTTTCCCTCGTTCTTTTGAGAATCGAGGTATGACCTTGTATACTTAAATTCTTTTCTACCGCATTAATTTCGTTTATTCATAATTCGTGCTTTAGTTTTTAATTTCTAGGACGAATTTTTTGATAAGTTGGATAGAATGTAAACACTCCCAAATTTACTATTTTATTGTTTATTATTACAATAATTTTTATCTATGTTAAATTAAATACGTGTTAATTTACACGTATTTATTTTGTATATGCTTAGTGTTTATTTTTATTTTTTTTAAAAACTTCTAAAATTGCTAATATTAATTTGTATACGTAAATTATCATATGCAATTCTCATAAAATATATTTTTCATATGTACAAATTTTATTAGAATTTATTGTGATATATTAGCATTTGTTTTAATTTTATTAGAATTAATTTTGATTTTATTTAGCATTATATGTTATAGATAAAGTTTGTATAAATATATATATATATATATATATATATATATATATATATATATATATATTTTAATTCTTAAATATTTCTTTCCTTTCTTTCCTTTTCCTCTTCCTGGCTAACCAGCGCACAACCCTCCGATCTTTAGTAAATTTCAACTCCTTTCCTAATCTATTCTCCATCAAATCTCCTTAATTCCCATTCATTCATAATAAATTCTTTCCATTCATATTCCCTAATAGTCATTCCTTATCAAACTTCCTTTCCGTTTCGAACAAAAGAGTCAAACCCTTGTATTTTATTAGTTTTCGAAACAAAATTTTCGAGGAACTTCATCCATAACATCTCCAACCCCTTCACCTATCTCCGGCGACCTTACCCGCCCGCCGTCGACCACCGCCACCGCTAAAGCAGCGCCGGAACAGGCCGCGCGCAGACCCGCACGCAACATTAGCCGAGCGCAGCAGCGACCCGAAACCCCCGCCTTCGCATCCCGATTTCTTCGTCATTTCTCGATCGTTTTTCGATTCGCTTTCGCAGGTTCGAACTCAACCTAACCCTCTTCCAGTACCTTCAATTAGTTTATTTTGATCTGCATTATTTATGTCTATAAATCGTGATGAAAATCAAGAAAAATCTCGTTTTTCTGAAGTTCGAAAGCATATAGAAACTGTCTCATGTACCTATATTTCGAGGCCTGTATCTCCCAATCCTGTATATCAAACTCGGATTTTCTTTTTTCAGTTTAAACCTTATATAACCAGGGTTATTTTCCTTCAAATAGATTTATTTATTTAGATTTTTATTCCAAGTTATTTCAGTTTGAAATCACAGAAAAATCATATTTTCAAAACTAAAATTTTGTGATACGGAGTCGGTTCCTTCAAACCGGATCACCTCGGCACGTGCTGTTTGCATCGAAAGGTGCGTACATAGACCGTGGACGTGTGGAATTCGACGGAATTCAAATCGGTCGCGTGTACACGACGAATTTGAACCGTATCCGTCGAAAAACCTTTGTATCGGCCTTTTCGAAATTTGCTAATTAGTTTGTGCACACTTGTCATGTCGTAACGAAACTTGCGTCGTTGGACTCGCAGCGTCGCGCTGGTCTTGTGACCCAAGTTTCGTCAGATTCTGAGGACGTTAACCGGAACGCCGTTTTGCGGGCCCCGCGGTCCTGCTTAATGGACTATTTTGATTTCGGCTCATCAGAATCAAATTTTGGACATACCGTTGAGTTCGTATCATCATTCTGGTCTTGTGGACATAATTTACTGAATTTCGAGAACTATAGTTTTGGTACGTTTTTCGGTGTAAAGTGGGTCCAACGGCGGACTATGTTTTGACCCGAAACTGCCATTTTTGTCCCTGTGTCCAAATCGGACTTATGGATAGGCTATTTTAGCTTTCTCACTCATTCAGGGAACTCTGGTGATATTTATTTCAGCATCCGGAGATATTCGTTCGGATTCCATCTTTTCTGCGGCAGTTGACTGTCCGAGTTCACTACCTGAATATTTTCTTGCTACTACTCAGGATCCAGGCAAGTATACCTTGCTATTTACTATCATTTATTATTCCTTTCCAGCATGTTACAGTTATGTTTTGATATTATCCATACTCATGTTTATATAAATTATGCGTCCAAGCTATACTTTGGTGCAAATGACTATATTAGTTATTTACGTGTCTAGTCTTTATTTTATGCATATCGACTTAGTATTAGAGGACTACCTTATGATTGTGGAATATTTTTATATCCCCTTTTGCTATGACACTCGTATTACACGATTGAGACATCTTGTTAGGGGTACGGACTGCGTATTTGACTGGCCATCAATACGTAAGAGACGTGTGACAGATAGATACCGTGACTGCTATGATTAGGATATTAGAGACTCAAGCAGTTACAAACTGGACAAGCTGTGGACATAGACTTGGTCAGTGTGGGATTATGGGGGAGGACAGTCGCTAGCGTGTATGGGACAGACAAATTGGTAAACCGTAGTATTCGGATGGAACTATGAAAATTGATGAGTTGCAGATGCCCTCTGACGATCATTGATCGTTACGGACGGATACAGATGATTGGATGACAGTGTATGTACACCACTAGCTTTGAGTTACGTGGATTATTTGAGATATTCTGAATCACACCCATGCGCGTGAAAGTTGTCATCTAAATTGCACATTTAGGAGGTTAGAAATACCCTTACATATCTATGGTTTTATTTCAGTATTATAGCATGTATATTATGTATCTTGCTATGTCCCGCTGAGGACCTAGTTTTCTTCCAAGTATAGACGAGCAGGATTATCCTCAGGTGTACGGATTTGGATTAGAGTCATTCCATCCAGACGAGGCGGTTGCACCTTCCAAGTTTCCATGATTATCTTTTAGTTGTTTATCACTTTAGTTTGACTATCGTACTTGGACTATTTCATTTTATTCCATGAGACTGGACTACTTCTATGATTTCAGTTTATTATAGTAATTAGGTAGTGGATTTGTTTCCACCCGACTATCTACTTTCCTGGACTATTTATAGACTTTTGTCCTTGCTGTTTGCTTATTAGTTCATTATCTTTACTGTTGGATGTGTAGTGCCCCGTCCCTACATCGTGCCCCGTACTCTGTCTACGGGGTGCGCGAGAAAGGAACACGGTCGCTATCGATTCGGTCGGAACCGATAGGTCGGGATCGACCGAGTCGATCGAACGGGAACGGTTGAATTAAGATCCATTCCTCGTTATGGAATGTCTTCTTCGGAACCAAGTCCCATATTCAGCGGGTTGCGCCTCGAGGATTGACTCTGCGGCTGAGTCGGGAGAGACCTCCCGTTGCTCTGCTTTTCACGCCGCTTGCGTTGGTTTTGGCTTTGTTTTCTGAATGCGTTTTCGTGAATGTTTTCGATAGTTTTCATGGCTTGCATTTCGGACTCGTATTTCCTATCGAACTCCTTAAATAATGCAGTGTTCTAATCGGTTGCTTGTGCGATTTCAGGTAATCGCATAGGCGACGTCTAACGCGACCAACAAGTTCTCTCGCCGAAGTAAACTCAAGGTGAGTGGCTGACCCTTCTCTTCTCGACCCCTTCTTAAGTAAATCGATAGTGTTGTTGCGGATGAAAGAATGAAAGCAAGGGCACGGACACGGTAAAATGATCAAGTTTCAAAGAGAAAGTAGGCTAGGCCTTAATAACTAAATGTTGTCTTAACTCGGTCATTGGACAACTTGTCGACAAGGAGAGAGTTTCCTCGAGCGACTACCCGGGGCCACGGGACCGACTCGGCCTAGGAGGAAACACGGTATAGCTGTGCTGGATGATAGCACGGGTTAAGCGGGGACTTGCAGCGGGGCTCGCTACTTGCGCTGCAAGGGCCCCGGCTAACAAAGCTATAGTCCAGGATGGCTTGTGATGTCAGTGACCAAACACACGTAATGTTGCACGTGGAATGTAAATGATAACAATTGACAGGGAAGAACATGGTAAGTTTCAAAAGGCGCGGCGCGGTCCGCCGGGGGTAAGTTCTGACGTAAATTACATTATGCTTGTCATTGCTCGTTTGAAATTCATTAGGATGGTTAGAAACATTCATGAACTAAGTCATATAAACTCATCAACCAAATGAGAGCTTGGAACTTAAATAGCTACGCACCAGTACAAAGTGTAATGTACTGATCCTCGCTCTCCACGCAGGTACCCCAAACTACGAAGGGCGTATCGACTCAAGGTGGGAGGATTGACTCTTCTTTTTACTCCTTCATGCCTAAGTCAAAATATATCATTGTATGATAAGTTAACCTATCGACGTCACGGACGTGGTCCGATCGGAAGATAAATCATAGTGTGTGTCGAACACTAGTTAGAACAATTGAAATGAAACATGCATCAAATGCACGAGTCGCTATAGAACATTGGATATCGCAAAGGCGAGCGCCTCGGTGCGCAAGCCGCAAGAACATGGGATAACTGTATTCGGCGAGTGCCTTCGTGCACGAGCCATTCCGTGCCTTCGCGCACGAGTTAGAAAAGGGTAGAACATTGAAAGACAATAGGCGAGCGCCCTAGCGTGCAAGCCTCGAACATTGAATACTAAGTTATAGAACATGGAAATACGGCTTCGATGCATGCACCAAGTGCACGACGCGAGGGAAATGATAAATGTGTCGAAACGTGCCTACGTGCACGAGATCATAAAAGATGGCTTCGTTGCGAAAGAAAACAGTTGTGGCCTGAATGTGACGGAACTGTCGGATATGACATGATGCCTCGAAAGGTGTTCGGGACCTTCGGGTCGTTCGGTTGACGAACATTGAGTTGAGGCATGATGCCACTGAATATTGAAACGAAGTATGAAATGTAAGAACATAGAAAGTTAATGGAAGAAATACGAGATGATAAAGTCTGAGTCTCGGACTCAAGACTATGGTTGGTTGTTTGATAAAGTCTGAGTCTCGTGCTCAAGACTATGTTGCTTGATTGAAAATAGGGTGTTGTATGGTCGAATGGACTTGAGATAATTGTGATATCTTCCATGCATGGAATGTTCCCTCCGAACGGGTGCACCGGGGCACCGGGACCGTTCGGCCTAGGAGGGATATAATCTTTGATAGGTGCACATCTGTGAAGTCCGATTAGCACTCGGTTGTAGATGTGAAAAGCCGCAAATGATGGCATGCAGGGTAAGTTTCGGTTGTTTGGGATAGCGACCCAACCCGTGAAACGACGGGCTACCCAAATTCGAGAAATAAAAGGAGAGAAAAGAAAGTAAGAAAAATAAAAGAGGAACTTCTTTAGTCCATTCCGGCGCGGATACGCCAACGACCATCATATAGTTAAGGAACGATGGGTTGAAAGTGTAGGCACGTATGTGTCCCGCACACATAGATCCTGCTTAGAGATGCACTTATAACATGACATGGAAGGAATTTGGCGTATTCACCTTGCGTCGGTGCAAGGGCGAGTGCGTCCATGATGGTAAGCCACGAATCAAACACGAGATTGCTTGTCTGCTTGCCTATTCAATTCGAATAACATGCTTGCCATAATAACATGCTTTACGCTTTTGAATATACCATGAAATCGACCCTAAGGAGAATATAGCAATATCATAAGCTAAGTTGCATGATTCAACATAAATACTACAATGTCGGTTTAGAAAGAAGGTCTTTGCATCAGTACATGCGAGGACGAACGTACTGATCCCCCACCAGCTTTCATGCAGGGTGCAGGGAATGGATTGCTCGCGGCGAAGCTTCGCTTGAACGCGTTGAGGCTTAGAATGCCGAATCGTATTGAAGCGTGCGATCGCATTGACGCTCGGACTTGCAACAGGATTGATGCGGCCGAGATATAGAAGGCATGATGTATGGAACGGTGAAATCCTTTGTGGGCAAGAGAGAACCCGAGTGTTGTAGCCAATCTAGCATATATTGTTGGGATCAGCCTTTGTAATCTCAGTTCGAATATCAATAAAGAGAATTGTTTTCGTATACTCTGTTTTCCTTTCGTTGTTAATATCGAATCAAAGATAACCATTTGAGAACTTGTCATCTTGCCTTGCACGAGCGCAACTCCAGGCTCGTGCGGCATTACGCCCCCTGCGAGGACGATGATTCGGGTGATTCCGGGTCGGGGCGTGACAAATTGGTATCAGAGCTCTAGGCTCAATTTCCTCTGGACGCTCGCTTCATTACAATTCTAAAAGTTGTCCACCACCAATCGAATCACTCTTGACTCTACTCGATGCCGCACTGGATGTTCTATACAATAAGTCTAATACAAATCGTGTAATTTTGTCGCATGTGTTTTGGAAATTACATGATGTTTGCTAAGAAAGTCGCGAAGGGTTTATTGCATTAAGTACAACGAGCCGTGAAATGTTAGTTGTTGCAAGTGCAACAAATTGTGAAATACGATTTGAGATGTTGCAATGGAACATGTTGAATTAGAAATGAAATGATGCACGAAGTGCAATGGGATTGTGAATATTGGTTGCACCAATGCGAAAACTTAAGTAATGCGTTGCAATGAAAGTGATACGGATTTGAGCATTGACTTTGAAAGTCGGGAATAAATCGTTGCACGAGGTGCAACAAATATTTAAATAAATCGTTGCACAAGATGCAATGGAAGGAGCTGAAATCATAAATCGATAGAACAAATCGTTCGGTTGCACGCCGAACTTGTGTTGGCAAATGAAAACATTGGCCGAGTCGTATCGGATTTGATTTAATCAAAGTTACGGTTGTGATCAAGCACGATCAGTGCGGAAATCGTGAGTCGGAAGAGATTGTTGGTTTATACTAAGTATAATGCGAGGGAAATGACTTGATTTCCGAGTGGTATATGCCATACCACGTATGCGATGAATGACTCGATTCCGAGTGGTATATGGTATACCACTTGTGCGATGAATGGCATCGACGCGTTGTGAGAATTGCGAAAGGTTTGTCCGCAATGGAGGGAGAGTACCGAGACTCGATTGAAAATTTGTATGACGGGTATGTTTATGCAAGTGTTCTTCGAAAATCGGTTGGGACGATAAGGCGAGACTCGTATCGATGAATGATACGTCGGACGGGAATTATAAGTCGGTCGGACGACCGAGACTAGCGGAACGATTATGCCTTGACGCAATAATCGGATCGACGGGAAAGGAAAGCTCGAGCTCACAAATGAGTCGCACGACTTGCGATCTCGAAAGAAATGTTGGACGAGGCGAATCGAATCGCACGACTTGCGATCTCGATAGAGATGTAGGACGAGGCAAATTATAATCGGATCGCATGATGTGCGACTTCGGTGAAGAGTTGGTTGATGCGGGTAAATAGTGTCTAAGAGATAGTTGGTTACGTTACGGCGAAACTCATTTGAGTACGACTGAAAAACACGCGAAACTTAGAGGACGAGATCGTATGACTTGAGGGTTCGATATTGGATAATCGGTAACTCAGTTACGCGATCAAAGTACAAGCGGGATGCGGCGAATCGAAAAACGAGTTGATGCGTCTGGAAAAGTTCGTTGCGAACTTGGATGTATGCGATGCAAGTTAAATTGACGTTGAAACGGATTCGAAGTCGACCCTCTTGCTATCGAAATTGATATGAACTATCAAGATCGATACGTAAGGAAACGTAAGCACAATGTGAGAATACAAAATGGAGTGTGCCTCGCGCTATCAAAATTTTGTAAATAACAATACGAGAATGAACGAACTGGTTGATCATGAACTTGTGATTGATCAAGACGAGACTATACGTCAGCGACGATTGTTCGATGCGTATAGCATCTCGTGTGTACTCAATGCGAGTAGATGCGTCGTGAATAGCAGAATCATCGACGGTAGTGCATGACTTTACTCGGAGGATAGTTACGCATCAGTTGCGCCGATAGAAATGGTTTTGTCCGAAATTGGATAGTCGCATAGAAATCATCGGAACGTGATTTGGCTCCGAAATAAGATATAGCATAGTTCGTAGTAAACTGTCCTTCGTTAATGATCCACAATTATCGAGCGTAGCTTCGGGGCAGCTGACCCTAGAAGACTTGGCCGTCAAATTAAATTGAATGTTGCAGACCGTAAGATGACCCATGCGATGTCGCATATGAAATTGCATCGAGAAAGAAAATGTGGTGCATGTTGACGATAAGTCTAGGCGATCGAAAATTGTTGGAACAACTTCCGATTGGGAATGATATATTTAAATTTTGAGTATTCGTCGGATGAGTACTTGAATGGTTATGTTGGTCGACGATCGAACTAGAAATTCACCGACGAACTTCGTAATTTGGATAGGCGATTGCGAGTATCGTGCTATGCACGAGAGAGAACGATAAGGGAATGACTTACGAGTTATATCGTTAGATTTGGATTCACCTTGCAATTGAGCTTGCGTGAATCGAACTTATATTCGATGTTGCGAGGCGGATAAGTTGGGAATTTGGCTAGTGAATTCCTACTCGTTAGGAATCGAATGTAAGATGCATCGTAGAGACTTTGAGTCAAAGAGATTATTGCCTTGAGCACCGTCGCCTCGATATAAACTGTTGTGTCGGATAGATTGTGGCCTTTGAGCAATGACAATTTAAAGTTGCGTCGGAAGAATTTAAGCACGGTGTCTAGGTAAGGTAACCTAGCGGGCGTAGTCCCGAATGTTGAAAAGGAAATCGTATCGAGATAAGTTGCATAGCCAGACTTCGAAAATAGTTGGGTGGCGACTTCGAACGCAAGGCGTTGCGAAGGATCGTTGCGATCGGATGCGCGACGGCTCGACGCGACACATAGAGTTGATAGTCCATACGAAACATACGAAATGAGAAATGCGATTTTGAATCGCGTCGCGTGTAGTGACTTTGTTGAATGATCACGTATGTATCGAATATACGTATGCGATAAAATTTTGAGAACAGTTGCTAAAGATAAGTCCGATCGGGAGTACGAGATGGCAAGCATAGGATTGAAATTACCTGTCAGCTTTGTTCCAATTTGCTACCACTGGACTTGGTCGAAATACATATATCTTTGGGACGCCTTGAATATAGGTACAGATCCAAATCGAGTTGTATACAAATTCAAATCGAGCTGCAGGAAAGACTTTGAAATGTTAATGAAAAGCTTGCAAGGTAGTGTGAATCTGAACAACGTTGGTAGGACGAGATCGTGAAACGATCTATAAAACACTTAGTCGGAGTGTTGGTTTTGGTTCGAGGACGAACCTTATTTTGAGTGGTATATTATGTAATGCCCCGCTCCGCACGGCGCATTACGCTGAGACGTTGACTCAGCGAGTCACATTGACCGAATGAAATGTATCGATGCAAATCGATACGAGAGCTACGTTGTCCCGAGCAATGCATCGAACTAAATCGATGCGAAGATTTGCATTGTCCCAAAAGAAATGCATCGAGTTGAATCGATGCGAAGCGCCGCGTTTTCCCGAAGGATGAGTGCGTTGAATCGGCTCGAAGATTCTAAGAAATCGAATCGACCAAGGCGCAAGTCCGAATCGATGCAAGTATTGATTTTAGTTGGTTTCCTGTGCAGGCTATACGTTTACGCTAAAATATTAGAGGTCGGCATTCTGCCTTATTCAGTAAGGGGTCCGCGAAACCAAATCGTCGCCTTGCGACGGGCTGAGACTTGGGTACGGTAAGCCAAATCGGACGTATAATTCAATAAAGCACGAAGTGCTCGAATGGCTAAGTCAGGAGAGTGGCCGTGCAACGAAGTTATGAAATCGAGCCGCATCGGCTCGGCGAAACGACAAGGCGTATCGACTCAAGGTGGAAGGATTGACTCTTCTTTTTACTCCTTTATGCCTAAGTCAAAATATATCATTGTATGCTAAGTTAACCTATCGACGCCACGGACGTGGTCCGATCGGAAGATAAATCATAGTGTGTGTCAAACACTAGTTAGAACAATTGAAATGAAACGTGCATCAAATGCACGAGTCGGTATGGAATATTGGATATCGCAAAGGCGAGCGCATCGGTGCGCAAGCCGCAACAACATGGGATAACTGTATTCGGCGAGTGCCTTCGTGCACGAGCCATTCCGTGCCTTCGCGCACGAGTTAGAAAAGGGTAGAACATTGAAAGACAATAGGCGAGCGTCCTAGCGTGCAAGTCCCGAACATTGAACACTATGTTATAGAACATGGAAATACGGCTTCGATGCGTGCACCAAGTGCACGACGCGAGGGAAATGATAAATGTGTCGAAACGTGCCTACGTGCACGAGATCATAAAAGATGGCTTCGTTGCGAAAGAATACAGTTGTGGCATGAATGTGACGGAAATGTCGGATATGACATGATGTCTCGAAAGGTGTTCGGGGCCTTCGGGTCGTTCGGTTGACGAACATTGAGTTGAGGCATGATGCCATTGAACATTGAAACGAAGTATGAAATGTAAGAACATAGAAAGTTAATGGAAGAAATACGGAGATGATAAAGTCTGAGTCTCGGACTCAAGACTATGTTTGGTTGTTTGATAAAGTCTGAGTCTCGGACTCAAGACTATGTTTGGTTGTTTGATAAAGTCTGAGTCTCGTGCTCAAGACTATGTTGGTTGATTGAAAATAGGGTGTTGCATGGTCGAATGGACTTGAGATAATTGTGATATCTTCCATGCACGGAATGTTCCCTCCGAACGGGTGCACCGGGGCACCGGGACCGTTCGGCCTAGGAGGGATATAATCTTTGATAGGTGCACATCTGTGAAGTCCGATTAGCACTCGGTTGTAGATGTGAAAAGCCGCAAATGATGGCATGCAGGGTAAGTTTCGGTTGTTTGGGATAGCGACCCAACCCGTGAAACGCCGGGCTACCCAAATTCGAGAAAGAAAAGGAGAGAAAAGAAAGTAAGAAAAATAAAAGAGGAACTTCTTTAGTCCATTCCGGCGCGGATACGCCAACGACCATCATATAGTTAAGGAACGATGGGTTGAAAGTGTAGGCACGTATGTGTCCCGCACAAATAGATCCTGCTTAGAGATGCACTTATAACATGACAGGAAAGGAATTGGGCGTATTCACCTTGCGTCGGTGCAAGGGCGAGTGCGTCCATGATGGTAAGCCACGAATCAAACACGAGATTGCTTGTCTGCTTGCCTATTCAATTCGAATAACATGTTTGTCATGATAACATGCTTTACGCTTTCGAATATGCCATGAAATCGACCCAAAGGAGAATATAGCAAGATCATAAGCTAAGTTGCATGATTCAACATAAATACTACAATGTCGGTTTAGAAAGAAGGTCTTTGCATCAGTACATGCGAGGACGAACGTACTGATCCCCCACCAGCTTTCATGCAGGGTGCAGGGAATGGATTGCTCGCGGCGAAGCTTCGCTCGAACGCGTTGAGGCTTGGAATGCCGAAGCGTATTGAAGCGTGCGATCGCATTGACGCTCGGACTTGCAACATGATTGATGCGGCCGAGATATAGAAGGCATGATGTATGGAACGGTGAAATCCTTTGCGGGCAAGAGAGAACCTGAGTGTTGTATCCAATCTGGCATATATTGTTGGGCTATCGAAAGCCTTTGTAATCTCAGTTCGAATATCAATAAAGAGAATTGTTTTCGTATACTTTGTTTTCCTTTCGTTGTTAATATCGAATCAAAGATAACCATTTGAGAACTTGTCATCTTGCCTTGCACGAGCGCAACTCCAGGCTCGTGTGGCATCATGCCCCCTGCGAGAACGATGATTCGGGTGATTCTGGGTCGGGGCGTGACACGTGCTGGTCCTACGTATAGTTGGGACTGGGACGTGACAAGCCGAGCTCGACAATATTATGCACAGTCGAGCTTAAGCTCAATTTTAGGATCGTCTTAAGCTTTAGCTAGAACTCTACTTTTCCTTAGAGAGCCAAACCGGGGAAGGGGATGCTTGGTCAAAGCTCGGCTCCTTAACACCCCTATGCACATGTTCAAATCACCTTAGACGATTTCACTCATCTTATCCTTAATTGGTGTTACCTCTAATTTATAAATTCCCACGAATAGATTATGTAGAAGTTAGTTATTTCCTATTTCTTGTATGGCCTAGTACCTTTTTAGTTTTGCCCTTAATTTTAGCCCTACATCGGAGAAACATAAGGAAGCGGAGCATACGCTTGCCAATAATATGTACTTTTCACCACATCAATGATTTAGGGCCTGTTTGCTTCGGAGTTTAAGCGCAATTTTCAGAGTGTAAAAGTTAAAGGAAAGGGAAATAGTGTTTGACTGCTCCAACTGTAAAAAAAATTCAAAAAAAAATTCTCGAAAAAAGTCGTTTAAACGTTGTTTTCGGAGTGGAGGAAAATTATATTTTCAGAGTGAATTTCTCTCTCTTCGTGCACAGTGCTTCCCATTTTCTTATCCACAGATCTTTTTCTAGAATAGGTCTCTTTCTCTCTCTCTCTCATGGAGGTCTCTTTCCACCACAAGCCGACAGCAAGTTAGAGATCTTGGACAGGTTTCGAGATGGAAGAAGACTAAAACTTGGGAGATGGAGGTTCAGAGTAGTCCAACACCTTGATGTTATTGTTAGAGAAGATCAGGAGCAGGTTAGATGGCCATTGTCAACCTGCTTAAATCAAAGTCTCATATATTCAAAACCATTGCTACTAAAGTTCACACTTCGCCCACAAATGTGAAGTCTTTATCCTACTTTTTTTTGGCCGATTACATGAACTCTTTCTTTTATGTTCAGCTTTATTTTGTGGCATCTCATTAACATTAACAACTACTACCATAATCTAATTTCCACACCAACCCCATCAAAAGGAAAATTTTGGATATTGGCTTGTGGTGCATCTTTGGCCTTACTGGTACTGCGTATCAAAACCTTATGAACACTTGTTCTTATCTCAATAAACCATGAAGTAAGATACATTGATATTATTTTTTTGGCAAAAGAAAACATTGATATTAAGCAATAGTTTTTGGGTGGCAGCATTATTATAGTGACAATGACAATATCTGTAGAAAAATAAAAGAAAAGAAAAAGAAAATCTAATTTCATAGTCCGTGTTTGGGCAAGAGCAGCGGTGTCAGGAGTCGGACGAGGATGACACAATAGGATGTCTTAAGTGTCTTGGTCAGTAGAGATTGATAGAGAGGAATATGCTGAGGAAAGAAGATTTACGAAGTTGATGGGGGCTGATCTGTGCAATCTATGCCGTCTTTCTTCAGTTTGTAAGTATTTGTTGTTTAATCGTTTTCTTTTGAAATAGTTTGCATGGGTGTGTGTTAATTACACTATTTACACCTGAGACTATGGGACCCTGGTGTTTGTAGGTTTTGTTGTTTCTATAACTATCATCTGTCGCACTGCAATCAAATACTGCTAATCAACTTGACATTTTCATTCGTTTGTGATTGGACAGGGACAATAGATGTGTGAGTAGCCAGTCTAACAAACAAGGGAAGTACAACACTTGTGTTGATGGACGCATAAGTAGGAGCGAGAAACGAAGAGGAAACACATGGAGAGAGATCGAGAAGAACACCAACAGCGAAATTAGTAAGTTCAGTTTGATTTTGTGTCCAAGTGGTATATCATAGCTGATGAATCTAGCTGGCAAATGGGGCACAATGTTGGTTGGTCAATGAAACATGAGGAGTTGTGAGTCCAGGTCCAAATGCCTGATCCTTCACGCACGTACTCCTCTTCCTAGTCAAGGCAGGCTGGTGATATTATTTATTTTGTCATTCCATTTTCCTAATCCACATCTGGTCTCTGTTCTTACTCCCAAAGTCTTTTCCGGAGAGTGAGAATCCCAATTCTTCCAGAAGGAAAAGTTTTCCAAAGAGATGGGCTGTGAACACACACACATACACACCAAGAACCACATCTTTTTAGTGTGGAAAAAGAAAGTCTCGAGGGGCATCATAACCACTTTTTTAGATCCGGATCCGACCCATACGTCACACCAAGAACCACATCTTTTTAGCGTAGAAAAAGAAAGTCTAGATGGGCATCGTAACCACTTTTTTAGATCCGGATCCAACCCATACGTCGATGAAGAGGTAGGTCCAAGTCCATACCAGATAACAACTTTGAGCCACTACTTTTTAAGTTCATATCCTTGGAAAGTAGATGCAAATCCAAATTGTAGTGTTCGGATTAGGATTGGTTAAACTTTAACTTTTGAATTATCTTTGGATATTCTTTTCGTTGATTCGGATAGAAAATCATCACTGTCACACCCAGACCGGTCGGAGTTCAGGTTTGGAATTTTGACCCAGACCCAACCCTTGTGTCTTGATTTCATATATGGATTAGGTTCGGTTCGGTACACCCAACCAAGTAGTCTAATTCATTTTATATATATATATATATATATATATATATATATATATATATATATATAGGTTCCTGTACACCCAACCAAGTAGTCTAATTCATTATATGGTTAACACCAACTTAGTAACATCCAATTGGTTGAGACCTTTGGTACCGAGATGGTGAAGTGTTCCCGAGTTCAAGACTGGGAAACATCAAGTGACCTACCCTTGATCTGAAAACTTGATCTCAGACCAATTAACAAACTGATTGCATATGGAACACGGCACGGACACCCCCAATCTTTATTTCTTATTTATTGTTAAGAGAAACACGGCAATCAGAAAGAAAAAAAAAATTCCTAGTAGACTTTGATAATTATAATTATTAACATGAGGAGACTTAACTTAATCTTTTGTTACTAGTCTAAGGAAAAGTTGCTTTCTCGCCACCTACAGCGCATACACAGGATTGCTGAGATTGTCAAGCTTGTGTTTTTTCCTCTGAAAAGAGGAGAAAAATAAGCACACCACCACCACCACTGACGTATGCTCTCATCTAGAAACCAATGACTTTTAACTCCATAAATATTCTTTTTCCAATTAAATTCCAAAACTCAAGCAATCAGCACACATTGATTTATAGCAGGCTGCTTCTTTTGCTTGAACTCTCTTCTCATCAGTCTTTGTATCTACAATGTTGCCTCATGCACGTCGAGAATCTGCAGACCAGTTCAGCTTCTCCAGCCAGACGGAACCTGAGCCCGAAGGCCCGGATCCTCCAAAAGCAATGGAGTACGGCACGTGGGCCGAGAAGATCAAGGGCAAGTACAACTACTTCGGCAGGCCGGAGGACATCAAGTTCGGCGCATGGTCTCGAAAATCTTCGGCCAACAACGATCGCGAACACGGGCGTGTGGGAGGTGAGAAGTCCGGGGCTCCCTCCCCGGAGATTTGGATGGCAGGAAAGCTGCCTACGGTCCGCTCGTCCGAGGCTTCTCCGGCTGGAAGCCGCAGGTTTGATGAGGACAGGCATATTAGCAACGGCTCGCGGGCGGTGTCAATCGCCAAGTACCGGCAGGAGATGCTTGATTTGGTGCGAGACGTGCCCGAGAACTCCTATGAGCTGTCCCTGATAGATATAGTCGAGCCAACGAAGATAACCGAAAAAGTGATGGAGACGACAGCGGAAGACACATCGGAGGAGGAGACTGATAATAATGATAATGATAAAAAGAAGAAGAAGAAAGAGAAGAAGGAGAAGAAGAAGAGCAAGAAAGGGATTATGAGGAGGGTGTCGAGGAGCGAGAGCATGGAATCAGGAGGTCTTATGCTGAAGATGTTCATACCAAGAATGCCAGTGGCTTTGGGTGGCAAGAAGCATAGCTTCAGCAAAACTGGTAAGGTGTCGCCGTCGAAGCCTTCGTCGGTGGACGGGGACAAGGACTGTGCTGAGAAGAAGAGGGTGGAAGGGGAACGGTGGAGTAAGGAGTTCGGGGAGAGGATCAGCAGCACCGGCAGCAGCACCAGCACCAGCAGTAGCTCCAACAGCACCAGCAGCAGCACAAGCAGTAGTTCTGTAAGCAATAGGTAGACCTCTTTAACTTTTATCTGTTCTTTTTATCTGCAACATTACGGATAACTTAGATATCCTAGGGATAACCTGTGAAAAGTTCAGCAATAGTACTGAATCAATTTGAATTTTATCCACTTTTATTCTGCTATAATATGATTCAGAATCAGAAAAAATATTCAAAATTTAAGCGGAGCAGGAACAAAGAATTATTCACGCAATGGAGCCGTAGACAGTCAAGTGAAATCCAATCCACCAAAAAAATTGATCTATGGACAACATCTTTAGGGTCTGCTTGGCAATTGTGTAGGGGTTATGAGATGTTTTTAGAGTACCGGTTATGATCGGTTATGAGGAGTCCGATTTTGGGTGGTTTTTAAGTAGCGGCTTTTAAACCAGTCCAGTCCATGCTTGATTCACTAACGAACGGTTCTGAAAGTTTTTTTTTTACACGAATCAAATCAAATAGGGAAGGGTTTTAGTAGTTATAATTATATATTTTTGGTGAGGATATAGATGAAATAAAATAATAAAATTCCTCAGAACACACCGATTTTGGGTGTTTATAAAGCCACACAAAATTACATTACACCGGTTTTGGAATATTTTTTGGCCGACCAAAACCAGTGCCTCAAAAAAATTAACAAACAGAGATTTTCATAAACGCTTGGTTCAAGAACACCCCAGAACCGGTGAAAACATCATTACCAAGCAGACCCTTAGAGCAACTAAAGATGAATGAATATATAGCAACCAAATGAAAACCTTAATGAAAAAATGAACAAAATATATAAGTTACATTATTTGGGTATTTCTTCAGAGTAAGGTTTCTTAACATACTTGGTCTGATATTGCAGGCTTATAGGCAGCTGTTATCCTTTCGCACACAAAGGCAAATCAATGGGGGTGGAAGATTGAGAATGCTGAAGGGGTACCATATTATTGTTTTATCTCTGGGAAATGTTCAGTTATATGAGATGATTTTGCGAAGAGAATTGTAACTCAGAATGTATAATATTTTCTTTTGTTTCTTCCTTGGAATGCTTTATTTACCTGTGGTTTGATGATCAGAATAAATTTCTCAGGGTTATTAAGTTCTGTAATCCCTACCTGGAGTTGGTGACATGCTTCTAACTAATTTTGTAATTACTAGTTTGAAAAGCTGGGTACAGAATTTTTGGATGCATAACAAATCCTTGCTGGATATTTCATAATTTCATTGTAATTCAGATATTGAAGCCTACAGACTTCTTGGATTAAATGCGGATTTGTCGAATTGGCATAAGATACTGCAAGAAGAACTAACTACTACTGACTCAGTATTGTATGGTCATCCATAGTAAAAGTCTGGTGATTCCTCAAATAAGTAGGAAATTTGAGATTTGAATGCCAAGCTTTTCTTGCCGTCTCCGAACAACAAAACCCTCCTCTTTGTTGATTAGGTAACGTGACAATGAAGTTGGTAATTTAGTCACACAAGTGGGATCATGATGAGGTATAGATAATTATAATTGGTTCTGAACTCTCTTCTAAGATGTATGATCACAATCCAATGTCATACCACATATCTCATGTGTCAGCTCCGGTTCGGTTTACACCACATCTCCAACAAGTAATTATCATAGCCCAAGTTTATTATGGTTCAGCCATTTAGAAAATAGTTATTTGTATTTACCCTCCAAATTGCTAATTATATATCTACTCCCCTCCACCCCCCCCCCCCCCCCCCCCCTCCCAATTTTTTTTAATTAGTGTTACCTCCCAATCATTCGGATAAAGTGCAAACAAACCCTCCATAGATTTGAGTTTTTGCATTTTAAGATCCCTTTTAAAAAAAAATTCTCACATTTTTATTTTTGCTCAGTTTGTACCCCTGCCGTTACAAATGACCGTTAATAAATTTTGAAAAAAAAATTAAAAAATAACCAAAATGTCCTCCCTTTCCTACCAGTGGTAGCCAGCCCTCTCTTCCCTCCGCCGGCTGGCCCCCCTCGACCCCCCCACCCCCTTCCTCCCTCTGCTGGCCGGCCCCCTCTCCCCGCTCCCTCTCCTCCCTCCGTTGGCCAGCCCCCCCCCGTCCCCCCTTCTCCCTCCACTGACCGGCCATGCTCGACCTAGGGGTGAACGTTATTCGATTTCGGACTGAAAACCGAACCGAATCTGATCGAAAACCGAACCGAATAAGAGATTCGGTTCGGTTTAAAAAAAATCAGTTCGGTTTCGATTTTGAAAATACTAAATTTTCTTATTCGGTTTCGATTTTTTGTTTCGGTTTCGGTCCAAAACCGAACAAAAAATTTTAGTTACTCTCTCTCTCTCTCTCTCTCTCTCTCTATATATATATATATATATATATATATATATATATATATACTAAATAAATTTAGGTATATTTAACTACTATATATACTAACAAAAAGTACAAATAAATCGAATAAACCGAAAACTGAACCGATTTAATTCGGTTATGGGCCAATTCGGTTCGATTTTGGTTTTGCTTATTCTGTTTTCGGTTCAATTCGGTTTTCGGTTATTCGGTTCGGTTTGAACCGAATTAACCGAATGCTCACCCCTAGCTCGACCCGCCCCCTCCTCCCTCCGCTGGCCGACCAACCTCCCCTCTCCTCTGGTTGGCCCCGCTTGACCTGTCTCCACCATCGGAGAGAGAGGGGGGAGAGAGTGAGGGGAGGGGTAAAATCGTATTTTTGGACGTACTTTAACGGCTGTTAACGGCAGGGGTGCAAATTGAGCAAAAATGAAAATGTGAATTTTTTTTTTAAACAATGGATTTTTAAATGCAAAAAACGCAAATCTAAGGAGGGTTTGTTTGCAAGTTACCGAAGATTTTTTTTGGGGGGGAGGGTGAGGGGGAGGGGGGGGGGGGTAAATACAAATAACTCTTTAGAAGACTTCACACTCGTTTCCAACAATCCTTACCGGAGCCCAAGGTTACTAGGGTTCAGCCATTTAGAAAGGCAAATTATAAGGGCACAGCCTTTTTTACTCGGGGCTATCCAGGATTAGGGCTAGCCAGGCTTTGAGGAACTTTTACTCGGGCTGTCCAACGTTTTCACTCAGGGGCTGTCCAAACCCCACAGGCCCCCCCAAACCCGAAACTCTGTAAGCATTTGAAATTTTTCCCTCTCTCTCTTCACAAACCCTATTTTCCCTCCTCCTCCTCTTCTTCTTCTCCACGATTTCCCACTCCTCTCTCTCCATTTCTCTTACGCAATTGTCACGGTTAGGGTTTTGATCCTCATCTCCGCCATTTCCTTCGTCTTCACCATTTTCCAACATCTCTCCCTACGATGGCACGCAAACATTCCTCTCAATCAAGGTAAGAAACCTAATACGTTGTCAATTTCCCCCCAAAATCCTATTAATTTAGTTCGAACAACCCAAGTCGGTTCCTCTCGACTCGACGATGACTGTCCATGTTTCTGGCAGTCCTATGTACTGTTAGAACTGCCAGAGAGAGGGGCAGTCGACTTGTTCAGCAAGTATTACAAAGGACTGCCGCACTTTGTGGCAGTCCTATACGCATGAAGGACTGCCACAAAGTTCGGCAGTCCTTTGTAATACTTGCTGTACAAGTTGACTGCCCCTCTCTCTGGCAGTCCTAACAGTACATAGGACTGCCAGAAAGAGAGGCAGTTCCACGTGTACAGCAAGTATTACACAGGACTGTCGAACTTTGTGGCAGTCCTTTATGCGTATTGGACTGCCACAAAGTGCGGCAGTCCTTTGTAATACTTGCTGTACACGTGGACTGCCTCTCTTTCTGGCAGTCCTAACAGTACATAGGACTGCCAGAAATAGCGGCAGTCCTGAATTGGCAGTCTTGTTTGATGTTTGCTAAGTATTAATCGATTGATATTAAATATTCGTAGTCACGACCCGACTCCGAAGTCGAAGGACGTTGACGTCGAGGGTGGAAGAAAACGACCTACCGCATCGGAGCGGAAGGCACGTGAAGCTGAGCGGGTTCGCGAAAAACCAATAACGATAAGTGAACCGGCGGCACCCTCTCAGACTGCACCACGTCGAACCAAACATGTTACAAGTAAATCGAAGCAACAGAAGACTCGTCCTGATTCTCCCTCCTCCGATGAGGATTTGCCCATTGTTCCCATTGTTCATAGAGGGGGGGACGATGGTTCCGGACCTTCTGACGCGAACGCCGCTTCTGATAGAGCTGATCCGGAAGTGAGGCCAATCGGTTGCTCACTATTGACGTCCCTGCCTAACCACATATCTTACCAAATTTGGAAGGATCCGGCAAGTTCACTACCTTAGATATTTACATTTCTTTTGTAAAATAGTAGTTACATTTTATATTTATAGTTTGTTTATATTGTTTTATTTTCAGAAAAGTTCGCGTATCTTGCGGGTCATTAACCACGCTAAGATGTGCAGTACATAGAATTTTGATAATTTGAAAGAAGGTGTGAAGGCCAAAATCATCCCCACTGGGTTGCAGCATATTGCGAAACACTCGTACAAGATCTTGGATCACGCACTGATCTCTGCGTTTGTGGAGCGGTGGCATCCCGAAACAAACAGTTTCCATTTATCTTCCGGGGAGTTGACGATCACTCTCGACGACGTCCACCATATTTTGGGACTTAGAGTTGATGGTGGTCCAATGCTCATGAATTATGATACGGGTGACTTTGAGCTGTATGACGAGATGGTGGAATTGGTCTCCACTGCACTCGGTATTGAGGCAGAGAATTTTGTTAGACTCCCCGAGTTTAAGAAGTTGTACGGAGTTCCTTTGAGTTTTCTTAGGAATACACACAATGATGATGATGACGATGAAGACGATGAAAATGACAATGAGGACGACGCCAACGACGATGCAGTGGCCCGGGCATACATGTATTTCATCTTGGGAGCCGTCTGCATTCCGGACAAGTCCGGAACCTCGATTCACGCCAAATATGTTAACAATTTTATGAACTTAGGCACTGTGGATCAAATATCATTTGGAAGCGGTATACTAGCTTATCTCTACCGCGAACTTGGCGCTGCATCTAGAGTCGGATCGAAGACTATAGCTGGTTGTCAAACTCTGCTCCATGTGAGTCAAGTAAATCGTACTTTGTTTATAGTTTAAATAAAGTTAGGTCGATTAATATCTGTGTCATCTACATTTCATGTATAGGCATGGATATACGAACATTTCCCGACGCTGAAGAGGGCCACTGTTAACAAAGACTATGATGAGCAGCTACTTAGGATGTGCAAGTGGAATCCAGTTAAGATGGATAGCAGACACCCGCATACTTTAGCTTTCCTGCGTATCGCACTTGAAGATATGAACAAAAAGGAGGTGAGACAATGCTAACTTACATTTTTATTTACTTAGGATTTCATTATAGTGTAAAATAGTAACTTCTTTGGTCTTGATTACATATACTATGATGTAGATTATTTGGCATCCTTATAAGGATCTTCGAAATAGTTCTCGTCCGTTACAAGGAGTTTCACTATTTCAAGGTCTGATATCCTGTCAAGAAATTGAGGAGCCTCATATGCCAGACAGAGTGCTTCGACAGTTTGGCTACGTGCAAACTGTACCGGACACTTTGAATTTGAGGACTTTATCAAAAGGGAACAAAGCATCAACCTATGTCCCGCCGGACTACCGTTGGGGCTCTTACTTCTTCACTGAGTGGCAACGTCATGTAGTTGGTGAAACTTTACGACGTCCGGTGGAGCAGATGTGGGATTGTACTGATGAATATAGGAATTATTATGTAGAGGCCGGACATGGTATGATGTTGAATCCAGATACGCGAGGGAATGAAGTGCCGGTAGCTGCTCCTCTACCAAACAGGGCAGGCCTGCTTGACGCAATGCAAAAGATGGCAAGTAGTATTTTTTCGAATTAATGTTTACCAGTATAGTAACCTGGCTAATTTGGACCCTTAATTTTTCTTTCAGGCTTCGAAAGTAAGAAACTTGGGGAAAAGTCTACTGCTGTGCAAGGGAGAGAACTACGTCGACGTGGCTAACCAGATGCAGAACATCGCATCGGACTATCCGTTTCTCGAACAAGAGCGACGGACTAAGATGCGTCATGAGAAGAAATGACTTGTGTGTACTTGTTTGAACAATTTGTGTGCTCCTTTTGTTGAACTGTGTTTCGAATACTTGTTGACGTCTTGGTTGTAATATGCTTTGAAGACTTAATAGTTTTTGAACAATTTGTGTGTACTTGTTTGAACAATTTGTTGTAATATGCTTCTGATGTAATAGTTTTTGAATACGAAATGTCGATCACCTACAGGGAGTCCAATGTGGTTGTCAAAAGAAATGTAATGAAGAAGAAGAAAGTTGGCTTTTGCTAAGACATTTGAGTATCAATTTTACAGTTGAGTATCACATTAACAAGGACTGCCCAGAAACCTGGCAGTCCATCGTGAGTGAAAGACTGCCAGGGAACTGGGCAGTCCACTTTGGAACTTGCTGTGTACTAGGACTGCCCAGTTTCTTGGCAGTCCTCGTTCACAGCAAGTTCCAAATTGGACTGCCCAGTTCCCTGGCAGTCCATCGTGAGTGAATGACTGCCAGTGAACTGGGCAGTCCACTTTGGAACTTGCTGTGAACTAGGACTGCCAAAAAAATGGGCAGTCCTTATTTACAACAAGTTCCAAATTGGACTGCCCAGTTTTCGGGCAGTCTTTCACTCACAATGGACTGCCAGAAAACTGGGCAGTCGTAATTGGAACTTGCTGTGAACGAGGACTGCCAGAAAACTGGGCAGTCCTAGTACACAGCAAGTTCCAAAGTGGACTGCCCAGTTCCCTGGCAGTCTTTCACTCACGATGGACAGCCAGGTTTCTGGGCTGTCCAATTTGGAACTTGCTGTGAACGAGGACTGTCCAGGAAACTGGGCAGTCCTAGTACACAGCAAGTTCCAAAGTGGACTGCCCAGAAACCTGGCAGTCTTTCACTCACGATGGACTGCCAGGTTTCTGGGCAGTCCTTGTTAATGTGATACTCAACTGTAAAATTGATACTCAAATGTCTTAGCAAAAGCCAACTTTCTTCTTCTTCATTACATTTCTTTTGACAACCACATTCACAGATATAAACATCGGCGTAGGACCAAATATTTACATTTCTTTTGGCAATATGCACGTTTCTAGTTACAAAATGTGACAAGACTATATCGGTATAGACGTAAATGTTTATCCTTCTTTTTAATTACAAAATGTGACAAAACTATCGGTGATGCTCCCCACTATCAGTCAATCAATACATTGTAGTGGTCTTCCGGCACTGGCTTAGGTTCCACGTAGTTTGTTTTCACCTTGTAGGCATTGATCGCATCGGCGTACAGCGTCGTCCAAGCGATCGATTCTTCCGGAGCATGTTTACACCAGACTGGATCGGGAGGGGGAATAGGACTGTGCCCGATAAACCGCGGGATGACGAAGTGATTATAATCAAGTCCAATGGCATGTAGAGTGCACATAGTGTAGTCTGCCGGAGGAGCGGTCATTGGGAAGAAAGTGTTGTTACTTCTCTTCGACAGAACGATAAGTGGGATCTTGTACCTGTAGGCGAATACAAATGCAGTATATTGTACCTGTTAGCAAATAGATATGCAGCAGAAGGAATATCCATGTAATGTGTAGGTATATTGTACCTGTTAGCAAATAGATATGCAGCAGAAGGAATATCCATGTAATGTGTAGGTATATTGTACCTGTTTTATGGACTGTCGGAATGTCTGGCAGTCCAACTGTACAGCATTATTACATATAGACTGCCGCATAATCTGGCAGTCCTCGTTACTTCTTGGACTGCCATGTTTTACGGCAGTCCTATTTTACACTAGTTGTACAAATAGACTGCCGCGTAATATGGCAGTCCTTTCTGTTCTATGGACTGCCAGAAAGTCTGGCAGTCCTCTTGTACACTCGAATGCGTAGCAGTCGGTCGGAAATTTATCGAGAGTTCTTCGGGTGTTTTGTCGTGTTGTTCGGAAGATCCGGGTTCCTCGATTGATAGACGTGATCCACTTTCTTCCATAATTTCTACATTGGGACAAAATATAAGATTACTAAAAATAAAATAAAAAACTCAGAAATTTTGTCGTTTAGCGGACGTCATCGTACCGAATATTCTAGGAATCTTCCTTGGAGAATAGAAATGGGTTTGGACAAATGTGGGGTTGGAAAAAGTGTGGGGACCAGACCTAGGGTTTGGAGAAGAAAGAGGGAGAGAGAATGGAGAGTGAGTAAGAAAAGGAAAAAAAAAAATAAGTGTTAACTTTTATACCTATAACTTGGATAGCCCTGAGTAATTTTTTCAGTGGCAAACTTGTAAATAATGAAAAACAGTCACTTGGACAGCCCCGAGTAAAAAGAGCTGTGCCCTTATAATTTGCCTTTAGAAAACTTACTACATTTAGACACTAAAAATGCGGCCTAGTATCAGATGCCGATGACTTTGTAAGGACAAAATTGTCATCCGATGCTAATGTTGATTCTTCTACTCATTCTTAAATCTACAGACCATCAAACGGGTGGAGAATTAAAACTCATGATGAGTCTGACTCACTGAATAATTTCTAGTTGATCGCGTCGTCTTGAAAGCTTATCTCGATATGTCTTAAAGGACAAATGATAGCACGCGACTACCGCCCATTGACCTCAAGTTGCGACTTTGTGCATTTACTAAGAAAAATCTAAAGAGTCGTGCATCATGCAAAAGATTCTAGAGGAGTTTCACTTTCAATTATGCTCTCCTAACTAACATATGCCAATCAACTCCAAACCCTAGTTTAACAAAGTTCCTTCTGTCGATGAAATAAATTGCATTTGCCACTTCTAGGAGGCTCATCAATAGCTACAAACAATAAATATTCTAATACTTGTAATCATAATAAGTATATGGTGACACACAGATTGCGTGACATTGGCACACAGAGACAAAGATAGAGGTTAAGAAGGTTTCAAATTAGTACAAATAGTTAACAAGTATATTGGGGGGCTTATTGTGTGTGCAATTTTTAGTAAAAGAAAAATATTGGCACACAGAGAGAGAGAGAGAGAGAGAGAGAGAGAGAGAGAGAGAAAAAGAAAGGGAAAGGGATTAACAAGGTTCCAAATTAGTATAAAAATTTGAGTTAACAAAAAGTATGTTGAGCCACGCGAACTGCTTTTGCAAATTCCAGTAGAAGAAGAATATTGGCACATAGAGAGTCAGAGACAAATATGGAGGTTAAGAAGGTTTCAAATTAGTATAAAAATTTAAGTTAGTGGGTGAGTAAAATAATTTTTTTATCTTTACTTTCTATTATAGTGTTTGGTGTTTGTAAGGAAAGGAAACAAAATCAAGTCAATTTTTCAATAATACCCGCGTGCTACTGAGAAAGCTTATTACTCAATAATATTTTTGTCTAAAAAGTATTATGGATAAAAATGATAAATTATACTTTTGAGCAGGAATATTTTGGTAAAAAAATTTTGTAATAAATGCAGAAAAGTTGGAGGGAAAGTAATTCCTTAGATGGATGGGGGACCACTTTCTTCTCTATTTTTTCTACCTCTTGGTTATCATTTTCCCTTTCCAACTTGTTTTCTTTGGCTTCCAAACACAGAAATGGAATAACTTTCCTTTCCCAAACAAAAACTCTGGTAACCAAACGAGGCCTAAATAAGAATGCGGAATTTTCACTTTTGCGCTCTAATTCGAAGCAAAAAAAAAAACTCCGAGTTGTGACAAACAAGATTTAATAATAATAATAATAATAATAATAATAATAATAATAATAATAATAATAATAATGATAATAATAAATATTATAATTATTTAAAAAGAAAGGCAATAAGAAAGTAAAGGGGGGACTCAGGGGGAGAGAGAGAGTCTATTTTCAACATTTCTCTCTCTCTCTCTCTCTCTCTCTCTCTCTCTCAAGAAAATGAGGGATGAGTTGGCTCTAGTCTTTAAGTTGTACACCTACCTCTTCCTCTTGCTCTTCATAACATTCAAGAAACGAATCTCTCTGATCTCTAATTTTCTTTGGGGGGGTTGGTTCCTCCTCTCCTCCCTCTCTCTATATCATCGGAAGAACTCTCCTCTTCAATTCTTCACTCGTCAGAGTTTGGGGTGTTGGGGGGGATTTTCGAGCTAGGGTTTTGTTCGTTTGCTGATGGAGAGTGCTGCTGCGTGCGCGGCGAGGGCGACGAGCGACGCGCTGGTCGACCCGGACTGGGCCGTCAACATCGAGCTCTGCGACATTATCAACATCGAGCCTGGGTATAATCATCCATCTTCTTCTTGACTTCGTTCCTTGTTCCGTCATGAAACAAGCATGAGTCTATCGCTAGAGCCGCCGGACATTTGCAGTGGCGGCGGCTCTAGCGGCGGCTTGCCGAACCGGCTTTGGCAACTGCCTCGTCTTTCAGCCAGGCTCAGGTTCTTGTAGGGGCTGTTTCTCTAGGTAGCCGCTAGGTTAATTTTGCAGGCTTTACAGATCCGGCGTTTCGAATAAATGCAATTTTAGTTTTTTTTTTTTTTTTTTCCAGATGCATCTTCTGTTGCTGTAGAATAGAAATTTGTTATGTTTTCTTTTTTTTCCATTTTTGTTGTTGTAGAGTAGGTGAGGAAATGGAGTAATAAATGGTGTTGTGGCCATTTTTGGCAGCAATTTGGGGGTGATCTTGCAACTTTTGTTGCAGTAATTGGCACTACTTCCCACAAACCAAACAAAACAACCCATTAGTTTTTTTTCCCATTTACTTTTACCTTCCATTTTGTTGTTGCACGGCCATGGGTGGATTGGGCTCTGCAAAATCGGATGGGCGATGCAGATCGAGTCGGCAAGCATCTTTCTATATCTATAAGTGAATCAGAGACCATAGTGTTTATGTCTCCAAACATCATTCTTCTTTTAACCCCCTTGGGAGTACCAAAGTTTATTTTCTTTGGAGAGGGGTTTCGCCGTCACGTGCTCAACCACATTGAGTCAATTTTCATTTCATAATGAAATCGTTGCTGT
The DNA here is from genome assembly GCA_029216955.1 of Iris pallida. Classification (NCBI taxonomy): domain Eukaryota; kingdom Viridiplantae; phylum Streptophyta; class Magnoliopsida; order Asparagales; family Iridaceae; genus Iris; species Iris pallida. The sequence goes on from JANAVB010027997.1 coordinate 5,527,495, forward strand.
TGTAGTGCATATTTCTCGTACTATTAGGACATGTGAATTTGTCTTGCTCATAGTATTAAAGGATGTGTATGATAGAGTTATGATGACCATGCGAACTATTGTAGGAGATAGTTATCCGTTTCCTATTACCATTGGTTTACATTAAGGATCAACATCGAGTCCTTACCCTTTTGCAATAGTTATGGAAGAAATTACTAGACATATCTAGGAGAAGTTTCCATGGTGTATGATGTTTGTTGATCATATTGTGTTGGTTGATGAGAGTAGGAAAGAGTAAGATGCTAAAATAGAAGTGTGGATAGAGACTTTGGAATCTAAAGAATTTATGATTAATAGAACAAAGACAATATATGAAACGTATTGTGAATCCAGTCAAAGAGAAATGTGTGTGTGTGGGGGGGGGGGGGGGGGGGGACCATAGAGATGGACAATAATTACATAAGAATGATAGTTTTCAATATTTAGGATTAATCATTTGTCATGATGGAGAGATTGAGAAGGATGTCATGCGTAGAATTAAAACATAATGGTTGAAATGAATGAGTGTTTCTAGTGTACTTTGTGATTGGAAGACGCCTCTGAAGTTGAAAGAAAAATTCTACCAGATTGTTATAAAACCAATCTTGCTTTATGGATCAGAGTATTGGACAATTAAGAAACATGTCTAGAAAGTTAGTATAGAGAATGCTAAGATGGTTGAGTGACACCATATTAAATGATAAGATAAGAAATGATTGTGTCCATAGGAAGTTAGAGGTAGTCCGCAATTGAGGACAAGATGACGGACAATCAGCTTAGGTGGTTTGGACATGTGCGACGTAGACCCATAGATGGCCCCATAAGAAGGAAAAATAATATAGTAGTTAATGAGTCCGCTAGGACTACAATTAGGCCTATAATAACATGGTAAGGATATGGATCTTGTTAGCGTTAGAAAGTGTATGACCCTTAACGATGCCGAATGCAAGAAGCGGATTCAAATAGTCGACCCCATAAATTTGGGATGAAGTGTTACTTGGTGTTTTTGTTGCTGATATTGTGTTGATAATAATTTATTATGAAGGTTCCTATGTTTATATATATATATTTTGTGATGGCATGCAGGCAGGCAAAGGATGCACTTAAGCTTCTTAGGAAACGTTTGGGAAGTAAGAATCCCAAAATTCAGCTTCTTGCCCTCTTCGTGAGTATACAAGACTACTCATATATACTGTACTATTAATATTACTTGCCGATTGGTACATACTGGTTGGCTAGGATGACATTATATATATATATATATATATATATATATATATATATATATATTGGTAAAATATATTTTTTGAATACAAGCTTTGTGGTTAAATTTCTTTGGAAGATGTTTATATCTACATATTTTGTACTCTCACACAAAGAGATGGTCCACCACATCTGAACTGTCAATCATGATATACATTGTTAAACTTATGTATACGGAAAATCTTGAATTTTGATTTTTTTTGCCTATGTATTAACTATGAAGTGATTAAGATTTGATAGAATTTAAAGAACTTTTCATTTTCTTATCACTTGATGAATAGATAGATATTTTTCCAATCCTCATAAAAGTTAATCTACATGCATTTTATGTTTTTTAGATCATGATTAATGGTTTGGATCGTTGAAGCAAGTGACATTTTCTTCTAATCGTATGTTTGTTATATTTTGTCACCTTCTCATTGGACACACTGACACACCCATGACTTCATAACCCGAAGCTTTTTCACAGTTTCCTAATTACTTCTATCTTCCGTCTTACAACTGTAGTCATATTGCACAGGTTCCATAGTTATTTTTATTATATATTTTCCCCAAGAAGTTCCAAGTATACCTTTTTTAAACCATGAATTACCTGAACACAGTAAAGCTTAAAGAAATATTTTGTCAAAGAATAAGTGTCTAGCTCCTCGGATTCCATATGCAAACTGTAGGTGAAGTTGCAAACAAGCACTCGAATACTTGCTGTAAATAATCAAAGAAACACAACATGTACGACTAGGTGCTAAAGAAACAAGAAAACTAACTACTAATTCTCCAATGCGGACCGGAAAAACCCAAAACCTAGAGATAAATGTTCTCTGAAATATTTGTTGTTAAGAATTGTCACATCCTTGCTCCCGAGATACGGCAAGCTGAGTACATCACATGTGCCAAGGCTATGCAACCTACGGATACACCGGTATCCGTATCCGCGATTGTCGCATGTAAGGTCCTAGGATAGGATAACTGGGAACCAATCCAAGACTAAATACATCTATAACATATGATGTAAAATGATTTCCGTTTAACAAGAGTCACGTTCTATTGCACGATCCGGACCATATATATATATAGAGAGAGAGACACACACACACATATATACATTGTATCTGTGATCCAAAATGGCTGCGATACAACAAAATTTAAGCCTTAGCTCATTCCTCTTGTTCCTCAACCTCCTCCACGTTGTATAACAGGAGCACTTTGTCGGGAGCCGCATCCACATCCAACGAACCAATACCAAGTCATCAAAGTCATGCAAAGTCCCAGACAATAATGTTTAAATGGGTAAAGTTAGGAATGTGAATTGAAGGATGAAAGAATCAATAACTGGAGTTGGAGATGGAAAGAATAATCCTAATTCACTAAATCTACTTTACCTTGCACTCAACACTCCAATCACATCATAATTAATTCAACAAATAGACAATTCTATATGAAATACAATTTAGAGAACATTATTGGTCACCCAGAGCTATTTTATCAGCAATAGTGATTTCCTGGGACCAGTTTGTTGTAAGGATTGATCGTTGCTTAGATCGGTCCTACGTAGGTTGTGGCAGGAAGGTGTATTAATTAATCTTAATTAATACAAGATCGAGCTAAAGATTGGCGCAAGTCCAACATAGGAAAGTGAACTAAGCCTCACACACACTATCTGCAAGGCCTTACGAAGAAGCTAAGTACGAATTAACTTTGGTTGTTATTATATTGCAAAGTTTCTTTTCCATGTGATCCTAATGCTCGCTCCACCCCATGGTGCAACCTAGCAACCACAAGCAAAACCTAACTGCAACCAAATCTGCACTATTATTATCTTCTAGAAAGGTAAGGGGTCTGTGTTTCAATCCGTATGCGCGGAAGTCACGACAAGATGCGACGAGATGCGAAGACACCATACTAGAAGATATCCGCTCATCGAATAGCCTTGTAGTCAGAATAACCAGGACTTGACACATTCTAGAAAAGTTTACCCCTCTCCTAAGAATTATTAATGGTTATTGGTGGATAGGCACTAATCCTAGCAGTTTAAGATTTGAAATGCAACTAAGGCTCCACAGTTTCCGATTAGAATATGAGAGTTTGGTTCGCTCCCGAAATGTTTGAAAATTTTGGCATTCTCCTTTGTATTTCTTTATCCGAAAACCTGTCGATACATTAAAATCCATACGGAGCAACCCTCTCTGTTGAATTGTATTCACAAAGATATATTACTAGGTAGTTATTCTCACACCGGAATCCATAACCCATAATTCACAACATAACAATTATGAAATATAGTTCTAGGAAAGAAATAAAGTGAGAGGAGGCTCATCTTGCTATTACAAGCCGTAAGTACCCTACATAGCAAGCAAACACAAGAGGCACTACAATACAAGGTTAGCTAACAAAAGTAGAAAATGAAGTATAAATTAGATATGGACACTTAGACTTAAGTCATAGAATAAATTCTACAGCTAGACCTTAAGGTAAGTCTATGGGCCCATATGCGAACCCACAAAAAGATACATAAGTGCTGAATTATAAATAAAGACATCAAAACGAGTCGAAATATCGATTTTTGTAGTCTCGGAAACCAAGTATAGTGCCTTCTAACTATACTATCCTTACAGAATAGAGAACTATGACTCGTCACTCAAGGTTGGTGCTATTCTATAGACCAAAGTGCTTAATTTTGATTCAAACAAATCGATTTTGGTCAAATTGCCTAATTTTAGTCTTCGACCTTAATACGATTTAGGTCTAACATATACCATATGCTAAATAGTCACCTAACTCTCTTTTTGGACCCGACACCCTAAACAATCACACTACTTGATACCATAGGAGTGAGTTCTATGGATCCTGTAGAAGCATAGAAAATCATCCAGACTCATGCAACTAATACTCGAAGCCGCAAGCTAGAATAGTGGCCCCAAGCACTTCCTGCTCAGCACAGACGACACATGCCTCCTTTTTGTCAGAATATAGCTATGCAGTGCCACGTGTGCATATGGCAAGGCTCGTCGTGTGACAGTGTCCCGAAGAGTCCTCAGGAGTCTTCGTGCGCTAGAAGCCACGTGGCAGTGTCATGGTGGGCCTTCTGACAACATAGTCCTCATACGACAATATTCTAATGCAGCAGACAAATTCGCCACGTGCCCATGGTGTGCGATCTTAACCGCCACGTCACGTGAAAGGCATTCTCAAATCTCTGCGAGCGTCACGTGTTTAAAGTGACCGGGTTACACACAACAGAGATAACAAACCAGATCCCTTAAGATTATAACCCAGGATCCCCTGATAGAAGCCCAGGATTTTGAGGTAACCACCCCGGATCTCAGCAACGGCTTTATGCCACGTGTTAGTAGGGCCTTGACGAGCGAACATAGTCACAACATCGTCAGCGAGCCAGAGACTTGCAGCCCCTCTTCGTCGATCGGACCGTCAACGGAGTAAGGAAGACAATCACTCCATCGTCACATTACCCAGATATAAAATTTGTACCAGAGATCCTCGGTGTTAGGATCCTTCGGTAATTTTCTTTTGTTGTACTCGTGAGTATTGTACAAGTTAGTAAAACTTTACATTCCCGATCACTCGCGATGATGACCAAGGTAGCGACTCTGCTGGAGACGTCATTTTTCAGTGATGAGAAGGGAGTGATGCAGTCCGATGTGACGAAGTTGGGTTCAAACCGGTGGATGTTTGTCGTTCGCTTCGACCAACAAGCTTTCGAAGAAATGATCTCGGAGGCATCTAACCCCTCACCTCGGCTCGTAAAGCCAAAGAAGACCCACAAAACTTGGGTGGCCCAAACCCTAAAGATTGCAGAGGATGTGCTTCCGCACTTGCGGTCGGAGACACATATCCTCTTTCTGTGCATGCTTCTCTTACTTCCGCGGTTGCTTGCGGAAAGAAGAGTACCTAGCACTTGGTGTCTGACGAAGGAAACAATACGGCGTCAGGGACCAAGGCGCTAGGGCTCCTTCTGCGCGACAAAGTCGTAACGAGGAGACCAATGTAGATTCTCAGGCCCCGTGCCTACACCAGAAGGTGCATAAGAAGAGGTGTGCCGCGCCCAGACGCATGGAGCATGCGACAGTGCTCCGACCTCTTCCAAACCCACAAAACAAACTGTTGGGAGGAAGAGGAGTCAGAGTCATCGATGACCTCCGCAATGTCCTGCAGAGACCGAACACCAGAAGCATGGAACATACGACGAAACACGTCTACTCCTTCCTGTAACTTCTTCTCCTCCGGGTCCAATGGAAGAGGGTCGAAGTCCGGGGTCGCGCTCAGAGGGTTGGCAATGTCACATAAAGACAGACCTAGACAGCCAGAAGATGGTCAACCGTTGCCAACTTAGCCTTCTTCAGCTTCCTCTTCATTGAGTCAGAAGGGGACGTCGGAGGAAGAACCACGACAGACTCCCTAGCTGGGACAACAGAGGCCGTAGCGGATGATTGACGGAAAGTAGCCCTGCCCGACCTTCGGGAACGCGTAAGGCGAGAGTTTCTCTTCGGTGCCATGGACAAAGACGGAGTGGTGAGGAAGCGATGGTCACCTCTATATTTATAGAGATAGTAGGAGACGCTTCACGTACACGAGTTAAATACAAAGGTGCTAATGATGAATCCAAGCGTGTAACTGATGCCTCGATCTCCTCATAGGGTGGTTCAAATCCCCCAACTGATGGTGGTTCGAAGTTCGAGGCAAAATCTCTTCGACTACAGCAAGATCACATTAATATTGACAGCATCACAGTCAAAGCAAAACAACACAAGATATCCAGGCATCCATGCTTTTGTTCCAAGTATTCCAAACTTATTTCAAGTTTGAAATTTTTGAAGGTCTTGTAGAAGCATGGAAAATCACCCAGACTCATGCAACCAAGACTCGAAGCCGCAAGCTAGAATAGTGGCCCCAAGTACTTCATGCCCAGCACAAACGACAATATGCCTCCTTTTTGTCAAAATATAGTTATGCAGTGCCACGTGTGCGTACGACAAGACTCGTCGTGTGGCAGTGTCTCAAAGAGTCCTCATGAGTCTTCATGCGCAAGAAGCCACGTGACAGTGTTGGTCTTCTGACAACATAGTTCTCATACGGTAGCATTCCAAAACGACAGCCAAATCCGCCACGTGCCCATGGTGTGCGGTCCTAACCACCACGTCACACGAAAGGCATTCTCCAATCTCTGCGAGCGCCACGTGTCTAAACTGACCGGGTCACACGCCACCTCGGATCTCAGCACCGGCTTTACGCCACGTGTTAACATGGCCTTGGCGGGCGAACATAGTCACAACAGTATTATGTTCAGGACGCTAAGTGACAGCTCATTCTTCATGTGCCAAGACTAAAAATTGTGATTTTTCAAGTCCATACGCGAATAGCCCACCCCATTAAGGACGACTCTAGATAGGGGACATATGTTCCCATTCACAAGGGAAAAAAGGAGAGCACAGAAAGCCGAGAGCAAAGAAAGCTAGATTGTAGTCCGTAGTGCCAGCGAGCCATAGACTTGCAGTCCCCCTTCGTCGATCGGACCGTCAACGGAGTAAAGAAGACAATCACTCCATCGTCACATTATCCAGATATAAAATTTGCACTAGAGATCCTCGGCGTTAGGATCCTTCGGTATTTTTCTTTTGTTGTACTCAGTAGTATTGTACAAGTTAGTAAAACTTTACATCCCCGATCACTCGCGATGGCGACCAGATCGTACACTCAAGTACTCTAGAATCACTATCGATCAACCTAACCAATGCTGAATACAATATACAAGGGCTTAATTTGGGGTCAAAATACCTAATTTGGTACCAACACGGTATGAAGCTAACCCTAATGGTTACCTAACCAATGATACACGAATATACTAAGTCGGAATGGTCGATGTAACCCAATTGAACACTAAACATGCCGATCATAAAATAATTTAGTCAAACACGACATCTCCTAATAAATATTAAGCTATCTAAACGTTTTGGGAGTTTTCTTGGAATCAAAACCCTAAATGCAAGGTGCTATGTACAAGGGTTTTCCTCAAGTCAAAACTTAAAAATCAATTCGAGTTCCTAAGATACAACCTTAATATCACAATTTAAAGTCTAAGCAAAAACCTATCACCGTGGATACAAAACATTACAATTATGACATAGAATGGAAATGTAACAAATTCCAATTTAGGGCTTTCAATTATACAAATTGAAACCTCCAATATATGTCATGATATGGAATTGATAAATGAAAGAATAATTGAATGAATGAAGTAAAGAAAAATCTAATTTGGAAAAAAATTGGAGTGGGGATTGCCTAGATTTGCTTGGATTTCCCATTCTTCTTCTCCTTCCCCTCTTTTTCCTTCTCCTTCATTTCCTTTCCTTTCTTTTCTTTTCTTTCCTTTCCTCTCCTTCTCCTCTTCCTCTTTCTCTCCCTTTTATTTTCCTTCTCTCTTTCTTTTCTCTCCCCTCTCTCGGCAGCTCTGGCAGCTCCCGCAACCATTGGTCGGCATCTGGATAGGTGGTGTCTCCCCTCTTTTCCTTCTCCTCCTACTTCTTCCTTCTCTTCTCTTCTTCTTCTTCTTCTAGCTCTCTTCTCTTCTTTCCAAGGTAGTCAAAGGCGCAAGGCGCACTCTAGGTGCAAAGGGTCCAAATCGTCCGAGGCGCAAGGCGCACTTAAAGCGCGTCCCAACGAAACGAGGCGCAAAATAAAAAATAATAATAATATACAGAAATAAATAAATTATTAATGTAAGAAATATAACTAAATAACATATTAAAACCAACAGAAATATGTAAAAACATAATCAAGTGAACTAACAGAACCTTAATAACACTCAACAAAACTAACAATTTGTATTTTTCCTACCACACTTTTAGCAAGTTTTAGTTTTTCAAGTTCAATTATAGCCAACTTTAGCAACCGTGGAAAATGCTACGTCCCTCCCACTTGTATGAGGTAAGGGTTATCTTCCCGCCTGAAATTTTTTGTAAAAAAAAAACACATAAGGCGCGCCTTTTCTTTGTTGCGCCTTGCTAAAAGGCGCACCTAAGGCGTGCCTTGGTGCGCCCGGAGAAATGCGCCTCGCCTAGTCAGGTGCGAGGCACATATGTTGCGCCTTGCTGTGTGGCGCGCCTTTGACTACCATGCTTCTTTGTTTGTTTGTTTGTCATTTGTTTATTTAAGGTGGATAGAATTAGATGAGTGGAGAGGGGTGGATGTCATGGTGTATGGCTCAGGTTGACATTGGATATCTCATGAGCTTGGTGGGAGACACCTTAGCCTATGAGGTGTCCCTAAATAAAATAAAAATGTAAAGAAAAAGAAAAATTAAATAATAATTCAAATTAGGTTAGGGTGAGAGATTAGGAAATATAAAATAAGTATATGCATATATGCATACATATACATACATATATACAAATGTAAGATAATTATTAATTAAAAACAATAATATGAAACTGCAGCTATTACAAGAATATTGCTTTGGTACAATGTATTTCCTGCAGTAATCTAACTTTATGGGTACAACCAGTAGAATACGCGTCTGGAATGGGTAAACTAAAGCAAGAGTAGCGTCTATTATTCATTTGAGGCAAACTCCTTTATGTCTTTTCTACAGCTAACTTGTTACAAAGAAAGTGGATTGGAACATAGGGTGATTAACAGGTTAGAAACAAAAATAAATAAGATTAATGTTCCAGTAAATAGAAATCGAGGAATATATTCTTCTCCATTTTTTTTCCCTTCTGGTGAATAAATTCATGTGCATATTCAGAAACATCAAAAAACCTATAAGTGTATTTCTGAGGCATCTAATCATATCAAATGGCCTTCTTAATTTTAGTATTGAAAACCATTTGTTTGTAATTACTTGAGGCACGGTGGCAAGTACTTCAACATGCAAGATTTTGCATCTGCATATGTTTTAAGATATGTTTGTGAACAATGTGGATCAATAAAGGGGATAGCCCACCTTGCCCTGTGATAGGTAGGAATAGTCAAATGCAAAAAAAGGCTCCCCGAGGTAGTGGTTATTCTATGTTGTACTATATCCTTATAATACATACTGGTTCTTGGTATTGCTTATGCAGGTGCTCGAGACACTAAGCAAAAATTGTGGGGACAATGTTCACTTACAGATTGCTGAACGTGATATCTTACGCGAAATGGTTAAAATAGTGAAGAAAAAAGTATGTTTCATGCACATCGTGTACCTTATTGATTACATTTTACATAAATGTATTCATATGTTTTCTTATAATCATATATTCTTTATGATCTTGAGACTTCTTAATACTATATTGGGTTTTGCCTCTGCAGCCAGACTTAAATGTAAGAGAGAAGATACTGATTCTCATTGATACATGGCAAGATGCTTTTGGAGGAGCAGGAGGGAGGTATCCACAATACTTTGCCGCATATCAAGAATTGAGGGTATGCTTATTCCAATATGTTATTGTTAAAAGTGGTGCACCCTTATGTTGATAATTCCTCCGTACTATTTCCTGACTTGGTTATCATCCTGGCATGATCTAATTGTAAACATTATATCAACATAAATATCTTTTTTAGCATGCTATGTGAAGTTACAAATATTTTCATTTTTATGCAGCAGCACAATTAGGTGCTTGAAATTAAGTAAAAAAAAAAAAAACCTAAAGTTATTGAAAGTTGAAGAGCATACTCTAAATAATTTCTTTACTAAGATGTTACCCACATTACTGTATATGGATATTATTGTATCTTTTTTGTAATGCACTTATTTCTTTCCCAGCTCCATGTGATCGCATGCCATGTGTAATGTCTACTATTTTTCGATTTTTTCTAAGCTTATGTTTAGTTACGAACAGTGTTGCACATCACAATCTTGCTTCACTAGTAACATTTGAAGTTATTCTGTTTACATTTTTGCATATAGTAACTTATACGTGGTTCATGAAAGTTGGAAAAAGTTTTATTTTGGGTGGTGGTGGTGGTTGGGGGGTGGGGGTGGTGCAGGGCCGGCCCTGAGCTAATGGGGGCCCAAGGCGAAACTTCAAAAATGGGCCCTCATACATAATATAAAAAAAGTATAAATAAAACAAAATTTTGTTGTAGTCAAGATTTGAACCAATGACCTCCTAAATATAAGTCTAGCATTATAACCAGTAGACCACAATGCTTTGTGTTAAAAAAGATACATGATACATACTAGTTCTATTGTAAATAGTTCTATATTGGTGCCCCATTTCGTCAGGGTGCCCTGGGCCGTCGCCCGGCCTGCCCTGGGCAGGGCCGCCCCTGGGTTGGTGATGGTGTATACCTCATCCATGTTATCCTAGGTTTTTAAGAATTTGACTTTTTGTGTAGCCATGTTGTTTCGTGCTCGTGTCGGGCATCAATATTACATAGTCATGGTATTCCTTCATGCAAATGTTCTCCCAGCTTATTTTGATTTAATTAATTAACCTGATTGGAGGCAAGAAATGCAGATTGATTGCTCAAATGCTAGATATTTTCAATTTCAAGAACGTGATAAACCGTAGGTTCATCATAAGTGATAAGTTTTATGGTGGGATTAGGTTTCCAGTTATTCCCCCTCCACCCTCAAACTGGTTTCTCCTACTAACCACATCCCAAACCAGAACAAGTAAAAACTAAGAAGCAAAGGAGATAACTTGGTTAGCGAGGGTGTAGGGTTGGTGACACTAGTAAGTAAACTTATCCTTAACTGGTTAGTGGTCTGACCTGGAGGAAGCAGGGGTGGATTGGTAATGGGATGCTTAATTTCAAACTTATCCTAACAGGTTGGAGTTTTGGTGCATTCCTGTACAAATTAACTTGAAATGGTTTTAAGCAGCACACTTCTCCCTTTTTTCTGATTCCCTTCAAAAAAAAAAAAAAAAAAAAAAAACCCCAGCCCGCTTCTGTTTTCAGATAAAAGATGTATACATTGTACTACCTTTATAGTATGTTGCATAAGTGTAAGATGAACTTGCTCTAATCCTGATGTACAACTATGGCACTGTATAGTATATACTAATCATCTAACATCAAGGTTGTGAAAAGCGCTAGGCGCTAGTCGGGCGGGCACTCGCCGCCTAGATCCTAGTCCGCCTAGATCTAGGCGGTTAATAAATAAATAAATAAAATCCAAAAAAATTAATTGAAAATTGCAGAAAAAGTCCATAAAACCACAAAACATGCATAGTCGGACATCGGGGGGGGGGGGGGGGGGGGGGGGGGTCTAGGAGGGCGCCTAGGCGGACATCGGGCGGGTACCAGGCGCCTAGGCGGCTGCCTAGACCGCCTTTTAGAACAGTGTCTAACATCATTGACGGTGCCTTTTCCAATAAAAATTGGGATCACTGTGGGTACGTTGGGTTTACATCAGATTCATTTGATAGGTGTATAATGCAGTGAGGAAGCTAGTTTCTAAGTTTTTACCCCATGAGATAAAGGGTATCAACAGTTGCATTCTGTACTTATGATTTTTAATTTTATGACACTGTTATGGAAGGGTGTAGATCATATTTTTGAAGTATGCTTGAGCCAATGAGCATGATTGTAGCTACATGCTCAAATCTAAAGGATGACGGCAGCTTGGAGCAAACATCAAAGCCATATGCGATGCTTGTAAAATATGGCAAGCAATGAGCTCTCTGAACCACTATTACTTTTTTACCATGTGGGCGAGGCAATAAGCATGTTAAGCATGTACACTGAACTTATATCCAGCATCAGCCCAATTGAAGCATCATGGGGTCAGTCCTGGCCCTGTAAATAGGAAAATTTGTCCCATCTAGGCCGTAATATGAACTGTGGTTCCAGGCATAAGAAATATGGAGGATAGAGTGTGGCTATATTATTAGATCATTCTGTTTATATAGTTAATTCTTTATAATCATCAACCCGTCACCCACCCCTTAGTGAATATTAAGAACTTACTTGCTTAACCCAACTTTATCTGATCCCAATAAGGCATGTGTTAAAATCCAGTTGTAAGTAAAGAACTAAGATCTTAAACCCAGAACCGGACCGTTATCTACATTAAGAATATGGAATTAGCAAGTTCTGAACCTGTGACCTTTGGTACAAGGACTAAAGTTAGCCAATGAAGTGAGAGATCTATTGCATCTAGCTGAACTATAGTTTTAGAGAAGATAAGCATGTAGCACCTTCCTCAGAAATTGTTGGACCCTGACCTTTTCACTTTTACCTGAGCCATGGTTTTGGGCCCATGCTGCTAGGCACTTTTTGTGTTAATAACTGAGCCTTCCTATCTTCCTATCCTTTTGCTAAGTAACAGTCAGCAAATGAGGGATGAATATGTCTGCGCCCTGCGGAGTGTGTCCAACAAAGTTATTTTTATGTACTGTGGATGGATTTATGTTTCTGACAAAGTGATGCAAACCTGTATTGCCACAAGAAGAAAATTGTTTTTTTTTCTTCTTCTCAGTTGTTGTAATATGGCTTCAGGAAAATGCTCTTAATATGGATATCTATACTCTGCAGAACTTAATAACCAGGGATCACAAACATATTATCTGTTTATCATGCAATTTTACTTGGAGTTTCCATGTCATGTCAGTGCTTCACTTGTTTGATTAAATAATTAGCAAGATAGTCTTGGCCTTCTTATATTTCAAATAGTCTGTACAAAGATGTTGTGCTTAAAGTGTCATGTTCTTTCTTGAGTCTTGATAGCAGATGGTGACATTGTACATGTATAATTTTATTACTGTTGACAGTCTGCTGGAGTAGAATTTCCACCACGTACAGAAAACAATGCTTCCTTGTTTGCCTCTCCTCAAACTAATTCAGTTAGCGCTCCAACTGTTGCATCGACGTATGAAGATGCAGCTATAGAAGCTTCTCTTCAATCTGATGAGTCTGCTCTCAGGTGCTTTATCTGTGCATACGTAGATCCATCTATATATTTCCATACTCATTTTTATAGTGTGTTACAATTTTATTTTATTTTTAAATTTTCTTTTGATATGTAAGTTTTCTAGTACTGGAAGCATGGTACAGGCAGTAGATAAATTTACATGATATTTCTTAGTTCCTGTAGTGTATGTACTATTAAACTTATATTTATGCCCTGTAAGTTATAATCATTCTAGTAACCAAAATGTAGGTTTCCATGCTAGAGCACATATAAACAAGAAGGGTCCATGAAAAAAGTCTTGATCATTCGGATCCTTAAAAGCACAACAATTTAGTCAAATAAATTTATTTTCGTTAGGAAGTCATATTTAAGAAAGAAAACGATAACTATGTACTGTTTGATCTAGTTTGTTAAAAATAGAGATTATAGGAGATATTCACAAAGATAACTATGTACTGCTGACTTTGCTCTATACAAGTGGGCATGGTTCTAACAACGGATGGTAGTCCATGTGAAATCCCAAATAGTCCATATTGATTAAAGTTATTAGATGATGGGAATTTGTTAGGCTTATATTTGTGTGCTCGAGAAACACGGGGCAGTTCTGGCTCATGGATTAACACATCGTTGAAGTCATACAAACTGGATATGGTCAGGTTAAAACCATAATCCAAGTCAGTTTATGCTCCTTGGTTCCCCTCCCAAAGCGACAAACCGCTGTGGTGGGTCCATATTGAAGGTGGTGGTGATGGCAGATGTGAAGGTAACTATAATATTTCCCCCTCTTGTTTCTTGTTTTGGCCACCCTTCCTCATGCACCTCCATTGCTTCAGCAGTGCCGAGGCTGTGGCTTCTTTCTACCTGTACAATATTCTTTCTACCTGTGCTGGCAGCGTCTAGGTAGCCTCGGGAAGAGGGAGCAGAGGTGGCTAGTTCTTTTCCATCAAAGAGTTAGTCGGAGAAGTTCCAACTTCTAAGAGTTTTTGTTATAATTACTCTTTTACTTTACCTCAATTATATCCTTTTTCTAACTATTACTTTCAAGTTTCAACTTCATCTTTTATGTGTGCTCCAGTTCAAGTGATTTAATTCCAGTCTCATGTTCTTATGGAACAGTTTGCAGGAAATTCAAAATGCTCGAGGTATAGCAGACGTGTTTGCAGAAATGCTCAGTGCATTAGGTCCACATAACTCAGAGGTGGGTTCTTCATTTTCTAAGATTGCTTAGAGTAATTGTATACTACACATTTTCTATTGAGATAGAACTGAAAATCATCACATTATTCTCTTGGTAAAACTTATCATCCGGAGTACATTTATTCTTGTCACAGTGGCTGACTTGAGAACTATATATTGTTATGGTGCTTAAAGAATATGTTGGATTGAGAACTGCCTGTTATTGTGGTACTTTAAGAAGCATATATTGGGTATTATTTGAATCCAAATATTTCTTTACTAAGCACAATTGATTCAGTTTCCAAGTTCCTGAACCGTGGCATGCATTTTCATGGTTCCGTGAGAGAATGTTCCAATCATATATTATTTATTTTCATTTTGGTTTCTTTAGATATTAGCCCTTCAAATCTGATACATTCTGATGTAGGTCTCATAAACTTTGTTATTTTCTTAGAGGTCACTCAAGTTATAAACTTACTAGTTATAAGATCAGAGTTTGCTTGAGATTTAATAAAGTAAGCTAAAGCCTGGGTTAGCACTAACCACAGACATCGGAAGACTAAAATGTCACAGAGTTAGCGGTTAGCAGTAGCTATAAGAACAAGGTGGTGAAGGAGATGCGGGTGATATGGAGGGAGGTTAGATGTTGGATCATAGAGGATGAGACAAAGGTGGGCATAAAGCATGGAGGGCAGGGAGGGTGGAGACAATGTAGGAGGGGAATGAGGGTGGTAGAGTTGATGCAAATGCTGGTGGATGCAACAAGGATGGTTGGGAATTGGGATTGGGAAGGTTGGAGGAGGATGTGTAGGTTCTATGGGTTGGAGAGAAGATGTGGTTGAGGAGACCGGTTGAAGAAAGCATTGTAGGCTTGTAGCATTTAATGAGAAACTAAAGAAGAAAAACATTATGGCATGCAATTTTTGTTTGGTTGGTTGTAATTGGAATTCTCATGCAACATTTGTTGTTGTAATTGGAGTTGCAACCAAAATGGCTACAAAAATGCCTACAGGATTTGGTGTATATATTGCATGTTTTGTTGCATTGATGTCTCTATTTATGACCAACCAAACACCATAGTTGGTGTAAATGCGGCAACAAATGTTTATGCATTTGTAATTACAGCCAACCAAACAGCCCCTTAGTATATTTGACCAAGGGTTCGCTATAATTTGGGAAACCTCTAAGCAAATAAGAATATTTATCGGACCTAAAATCGAAATGGATAAGATTTAAGGGACGTACTTCTAAAACACTATTTTATTTATTAAATAAGCTCAAAGTCTAGCACACTTCGGTACCATGTATGTAGTGTCCGAATGTTGCACACTATGTTGCACGAGTACTGACACGGATAAGGACACAATATGGGTATTTTCAAATATGGACAGTGTAATCACCTATATTGTAGGAATACATTACGGGTACGGACAAGATACGGATACAACACCATTTTCTCGTGTCCGTGCAACATAGATTGCACTCAAAATCCTAACACTACAAGTTATATGTTTTACACTTCAAATGGTAAATCCATATTGTTATCATGATCATTTCTTTTCTTTTTCATATGAAATGTCTAAAGCAAAATTCAAACATTGTCAGTTTCCTTATTGGTGGCCAAAGTTGATGGTTTTTGTTAACAAGCTATTTAGCTTTATGCTTTGGAATGTTCCAAAATCAGTAAAATCATAGAATGTACGTGTTTCGTAAATATTTAATCATGGCATTTATATTCTCAGTATGTTCGCACAAACTATATATATATATATATATATATATATATATATATATATATATATAGCATTAATGAGTCTTTATTGGCATTTAGTGGGAAAATATTTCGGGTACAATACTAACCTACACCCTTCTTTGGGTAGTTTAATAGCAATGTATAGATATCAGCAGAGAACAATTAAGGTGCTCAACTATCTACTAGTCATGATTAATGTTGGCTTTTATGGCAGGGTGTAAAACAAGAAGTTATTGTTGACCTTGTTGAGCAGTGTCAGGTCTATCAGAAGCGTGTCATGGATCTAGTGAGCAGTACCGGGTACGTAAGTTTTGACATCTTTCAGGACTATTTTTATTGCAAGTACATGGTGATATGGCCTTTTTATATATTTTTTTTATTGTAACTACAGGGATGAAGAACTTCTCTGTCAGGGTCTCACACTGAACGATGACTTGCAGCGTGTACTCCAGCAGCATGATGACTTAGTGAAGGGTGTTCCTACTGTAACAAAAGTTACAGCAGCTTCCTCAGAGTCAGCTCATCTCATTAATATAAACCATGAGGATGATGAATTGGAGGATGACTTCTCCCAGCTCTCTCTAAGGTAAGCAAACTATGTGTTCTTGGCCTTCATTTTCTTATCATGGACAAATGCTGTTCTGGGAACAAGTCAAGGAAGACAAGATGCATAGCAGCATGAACACAATCTGTAGTCACCACATTTAGCAAACTTCACATGTATCACCTCACTCCATTTAGAGTTTTAATACGTCTATGTGTAATTGTGTACTGATTCTCTGATGTTGTAAGAGCATTGTCAGGTCATAGCTTTTGTGACAGTATTTCTGTCAGTGCTCAGTAACTCATGTTGAAAGTCGGTATCAGTATTTGATTTCCCTTAAGCAAATGCTGATACTCGGTATCAGAATATCAGAAACTTAGGTTGAAAGAGTGATAGAAAAAAAACTCAGTATCTGGATCAGTACTACTACATTGTAGAAACAACTGTATGTTGAAATGAACATGTAAATCATTAGAGACATGATTTGAAACTTTTTGCTATATAGAGCTAAGATGGTTAATGATAATCAAATCCTGAATGATCCAATGTACCTATACTAAATTGTCTTACGAAGTCAGTCAACATGTAGCCACCATCATGAAATAGACACCTGCTTTATATATGGTTAAGGAGGTAAGTTTGATTGGCTAAAAGGTAACCCGTGCCAACTTGGCCTATTTGATTTCTTCCAGATTTGGGAAACTCTTGTTCAAATTGGTTAGTAATAAATAATTGGTTATTAAATAGATTGATGATAAAACATCTTTTCCTCTTTTCCTGAGATATCACCTCTACAGGCGTGTGTATATTGAAGTCCCAGATTCTATTGCATCTCGTTTTCATGAGTTTTGTGCCTAAATGATTCATAGGCCTAAATACTTGTGGAACTATAGTAACACACTTCTGAGTTCTGTATTGCATATCCTGACAGTACCCATGTGTACTAAATCTTACATTCTTAAAATTTTGTAAATGACATAAATAGGTTTCTAACCAGTTCATATTTGATCATATGCATATTATACTAGGACTTCAAGAAAGAGTACAGCGGGCCAAAGTAGGAAGCCTTCTAATGCCAAGAAGGAACAGACATACAAAACTCAATTTCTTGTTCCACCATCATCAAAGAACCCAGTCAGTACAGATGTTCCTACATTTGACTACCTTAGTGGAGATGTCTACAAAGAAGAATCATCATCAAATGTAACTGCAAATCGGCCTTCTCCACCGGCCCTATCTATGTCCTCTTCTCCACCTTCGAAGACTCCTTCGTCTTTTCCTCTCCTGCCCAAATATGACGAACCTGTTCAAGCAACAAAATCTCCAGCAGCAGTTGTTCCAAAAGCTACTTGGGAAAGCCAGCAATCTAATTCCTACTTACCGCCTCCGCCATCAAAATATAACCAAAGGCAGCAATTTTTTGAGCAGCAGCAAGCTTTATCTGGCGGAAAGCAGTGTTTTGAGCAGCAGCAAACTTCAACTGGTGGAAAGCAGATTCCAGAGCAGAAACCTTCCACAGGTGGAAAGCAATTTTTTCAGCAGCAGATAGGTCTGATAGGTTTAACCAGTGGAAATTCTTACAATGGATTGGTGACACAGACGCAAAACTCGTCTCTTAACCAGAGCAAGACTAGCACATCATCACATCAGACACCAAATCAAATGGGTAACAAAGATGCCTCACCGCCTACCAAACCAGCCAAGCCTGAAGATACCCTTTTTAAGGACTTGGTCGATTTTGCGAAGGCAAAACCATCTTCAACCAAACATGCAGGTAGTCACAGAACTCGCTGAGTGGAACTAATTAGATATGTGCGTGCCATGCGTTGTTTATATTGGATCCATCAGGATAACATGCTAAATGAGAATATCAGACTTCTGTGGTTGCTACAAATAAGAGGGACTTTGCGTGTTGTTTGTTTGTTTAGGTCGTTTCGTTATATTAGTTGTATATGACCATTGGTTCATATCTGGATGGATGGATTGAGATATGATGGTTGTGATTACTTTAATTAAGCTTTCTTGATTGAACAGTTGTACGTAGCGGGTATCAAGCTAATTTTACTTTGTTTACTGCAAAATTGTAGCCGGTTCCGCGGAAGAAACTGTCTCTTATGTAATCTGCCCTCAGAAAGCCACTTGTTAGCTGGGTAGGTTAGGGGTGAACATTATTTGGTTTTGGACTGAAAACCGAACCGAATAAGAGATTTGATTCGGTTTTAAAAAAAATTCGGTTCGGTTTCTGTTTTGAAAATACTAATTTTTCTTTTTTGGTTTCGGTTTTGGATTTCGGTTTCGGTCCAAAACCGAAAACCGAATAAGAAAATTTTAGTTTATATATATGTGTGTGTGTGTGTGTGTATATATATAGGTATTAATATATATTGGTATATACTATATATATATGATAGATATATACTAAATATATATGTGTATATACTATAGGTTTACACTAATAAATTTAGATATATTTAGTTACTATACATATTAACAAAAAAAAGTACAAACAAACCGAATAAATCGAAAACCGAACCGATTTAATTCGGTTCGGTTATGGACCAATTCGGTTCGGTTTCGGTTTTGCTTATTCGGTTTTCGGTCCAATTCGGTTTTGGGTTATTCGGTTCGGTTTGAACCGAATAAACCGAATGCTCACCCCTACAGGTGATAGAATGGTCAAGTTTGTATTGTTGCACTTTGGAACGTATTTGAGTCCGACTCGGTCTGTCGAAAGCTCGAATATCTGGGATATAGGCCAAATGCAGAAGCTTGCGTGCTGTTGTAGGTGTTTTGTTGGTTGCAGTTGGGAGGATGTGAGAAGAATATGTGGGCAGGCTGATTGTCATTCTCATTGTCGCAGAATTTTAATAATCCTTCTTCTTCATTTGAAGTAGCAATTTGCTTGTAGTGTATAAATTCTCATGACATCCGCCAGATGGAGAAGTATGCTGGACTGTTGTTGATTATTGGTCAAAGCCGTACTATAATTAATATATATATATATAATTAAATTGATAACTGCTGTAGTACTGATTAATTTAGACATGGTTAGATGCATGGTGATTAGAGTCCAGACCAGCATATGGCAGAAATATGAGGGAAGCAACCATAAGTACTAATCAGGTGGGTCAACAACCAGCTGAAGATCCCCATGCTTTTGAAATTGGTCATTCTGCCCAGATTTGATGCCACACCACATCTAACAACTCCAGATGATAGTACATATAAAATGGTTTCCTTTTGTGACCCGAGTTTGTCACCAACTACAAAAGGATGATGGATCAACTCCGGTTTGGATCTTCCTATACGACTTCAAACTCATCTTTTTTCGCATTGGTTCTTCTTCATCTATATGTATGTGCAAAGTGATATTGCGTAAACAAGCAAATACGCGGCATGTTTAGAAGTACCAAGCGTGAGGTAAGCAAGAAAGAGATGGAAGTCATTTAGTTGTAACTATAATAATAGGATGAGGTTAACAAGAAAGAGACGGGAGTTAGTATGTTAATAGGATTGTTATTAGCTTGCCAAAGTAGCTTTTTCTTCTCATTTTTTTTCTCTTTGTGAAATATTTATGTTTAGTTGTTTGAAATTTGACAACTTTGAATGTAGGTTAAAAGGTTTGCTTTAACTTTACCCTTTTACTTTGATTTTTTATAAGGGCACATCAAAAGTTGATCAAGGTTGTCCCATTCTTAACTTTTATTTATTTACAAGTTTGCCACTGAAAAATTTACTCAGAGCTATTCCATTCTTAGGTATAAAAGACAACTCTTTTTATTTATTTTTACTCTCTTATCCTTCTTCACAAAAAGAAGAACAAGGAGAACAAAGAACAACAACAATAATAAGAAGAAAGAAAACAAGAATAATTTCTCTTTCTCCAAACCCTAGTTTTTTTTTTTTTTTTTTTTTTTTTTTTTGCACTCTTCTAATTTCTCATATATATTTTTTCTCCAAACCCTAGTTTATGGATGAAACCCTAGTTGTAGAAGAAATTGGGTTATCAAATTTATCAAATCTATTAATCTATTAATCAATTTTTCTTCATTAATAGAAGAAATTATGGACGAAACCCTAATTCTAGAAGAAATCGATTTGTTGAGCAAGTTTATATCAGAACTGCCATAATTTCTGGCAGTCCTAAAAGTATTAAGGACTGCTAGAAATTGTGGCAGTCCTGAATGAAACTTACTGTACAACAGGACTGCCACAATTTCTGGCAGTCCTGGCAGTCCTAGAAGTATTGAGGACTGTCAGAAATTGTGACAGTTCTGAAAGGAACTTGCTGTACGTCAAGTACATTTTAGGCCTGCTACAATTTCTGACAGTCCTAAAATCGAAATGGCCGAATGAAAAAATATATGTTAGGATTTATTTCCATCTTGATAATATAGAAATATACATTTTAGGGTTTATTTTCATGCATTTTTTTGTGAGAAAGAATGAAATAAACATGTTAGGGTTTATTTTCATGCATTATTTGTGAGGAATCAAAATGATGAGAATGAAAATTGTGGAGAAAAAAATTAGGGTTTTGATGAAAATGATGGAGAAGAAAACTAGTGTTTAGAGTGGAGAAATGGTGGAGAAGAAGATGTATAGTTTGGAGAGTGAGAAATGGTGGAGAAGAAGAAGAAGAACAAGAAGAGAGGGAGGAAGAAAGATAGGGTTTTGGAAGAAAGAGAGTGAAATTTTCAAATGAGAGTGAAATTTGGAGTTTGGGAGGGGTGTGGGGTTGCGACAGTCCCATGAGTAAAAAAATTGGAATAACCCGAGTAATTTTTCCTCAAACATGGGCTAGCTCCAATCCTGACTAGCTGTCACGACCCAATCCCAATATAATGGGTCCAGTCAGATCATGTCCCGCCTGCACCGTTGTGAGACGACGACAGTAAGCTGTATCAGGCAGTGAACACAAGCAGATAAAACTAAAGCGGAAGGAAAATATTTTATTAACCTGGAAACTGGTCTGAAAAGAAATAAATACAAACAAACAAGTATTCAATTATTACAAGGTTTATTTGCAACAACAGAAAAAATAACTAAAGTGCATTTAAAACTTTGGGGCTCCCTGATCTGGTTCAGCTACCTCATCAGGGTTCGGACCAGGTCCGTAAAAGAGCTATAGGCGTAATCTTCGTCGTCGCAGTCACCTAAAAATGTTGGATTTTCAGTCAGGAGTGAGCAAGAAACACATTTCCATATCTAACATTCTAAATAATAAATAAATGAAATGCAAGACAGTTTTGAAAAACATTATATATTTTTGATAAATAATAATAAAAGACAACATGCAATATCTCAGGAACTACAATGATGCAATTCTACAATAGTGGTTTGAGTATATAACAATATATGTGATCGGCTGGTTAGAGACAATATGTATACTGGCATTCTGGCCAAAACGACAGTATACGGTACGGCTCAACCCACCTGTGCAGTAGGGCTTAGCACGAGAGAGACAATCGATAAACAATGGCTTTGGTCACAGACGTTATACTACTCCCCCAATCAATCCCCGAGTCAATGAGCCAATAAGCAAATTAAGGCGATCAATCAATCCATCCGTCGATATGGAGTCCAAGAGGGATCTACTGTGATTCAGTGTCACTACCATAAATGATTCAACTGATGCAGTACATTTACTATTAAATAAAACACAGACATGAAAGATATGAAACTTGCCTTGAGTGTATCCCCGACGTGGAAGCGACAATTAGAAAGTAATCTCTAGGGTTTACGAATCCGAACCTACAATAATCGTAACACCAGATTTAGCAGCTAGAACTAACTACACTCTAATCCTTAAGGGCAATGCTAACTAGTAATTAAGGCTAAGTCTGGCCGGGTTGAAAATAACGTAATTTTGTTATTAACAAAGAAAATATTTATATTTTAAGAATATGTTGATTGATTATTACTAAGTGACAAAATAATCGTTATAGTGAGAATACATGTTTTTATCGTAATAATTAAGGGTAAGAAAATAATTATTTAATCGTATTATAGAAATTAGTATTTTTATGTAATTACCAATTACGCGAAAATACGATTTTACCAAAATCCATTTTTGACTATTATTCACAAAATAAGGAAAGTAATATTTTAACCGCATTTAACAACTTAATATTTTACCAAAATTACGATTTTCCTCCAACTAATATTTTTTTTATATTTTAGTTAACTAGAAATCATTTTCCGGTTATTATTACTAAAATAATTTTTTTCCCAAATTAATTCAATAATAAGTATTTTAACATTAAAAGAATTTCAAACTCTTTTTATTTATAAAAACTAATTATTTTAGCTAGTAAAAACATTTATAGTAATAATCTCATTTTTCCATATTTTTTAATAAGCCAAAATACACATTTTTCGACTATAACCACCAAAAACTATTTTAAAACCAAGTATATTATCTTTATTTTTTTTAATAAAAGAACTAATTTCTAATTAAAACTATATATGATGAACATAGTATTTTAATAAAAACTTATTACTAAAAGTCATCATTGTAATAATTAATAAATAAATCCTTTTTAATAGCAAAACCTCATTTTAACTATTTATTTGGTAAAATAGAATAATTACTAACTTTTATAAATTTTTGGGAAATAATATAAATAATTACTTTTTAGCTATAAAAAATACTCATATAATTTCTAAATGCATTTTTGATATAAGAATCTTTTATAGACAACTATTTACTTATAGAAAATGTTAATACCAATTTATTACCAATAATTAATTACTCTTAATAATAATTAACCAAAATGACAAATATTCCAAAATAAACTAATTTGCTATATAATTATACCTTAATAATTTATAATACTAATATTTATTAAAAAGTCACTAATACACTTACAATTATTCATTGATAATTCTAATTCCTATAGTTCTCTATAATTAATAATTAATAACTATTACATTAATTAATTAATTAGTCTACACAATAATTCATAATTAACTAACATAATTATTTAACTAATCCAACTATAACTTCATTCTGTCAATTGGCCGGAACAGAGAATAGTTTCTGTAAGTAGGAAGTGAAAGTTTCTGGAACAGAAATTTACCAAAAGGTTGCACGAAGGAGCACCGAGGGGAGGCCTCGGACTCGGAACGGAACGCCGGAACATTGGAAAGGAGCAGGACACGGACACGGGGGTGCGGAACGCGAGGACACGGGGGGTCGCGAGCGTGTGGGGACGCGCTGCCAGGGCGCTGGCGGGCGCTGGGGGGTGCGCCGGCTGCTGTCAACGTCGGGGAGGTGCTATCAACGTAGTGGGGCCGGCGGGGAGGTCGCCGGCGGCTCGGGTCGCCGGGGTGGCTCGGGTCGACGGCGCGGAACGACGGGGTGAGGGGTCTAGAATCGACGGTGCGGCGAGGTGAGCGCGGCGGTGGTCGCAGATCGGGGTTTGGTGGAACGGTGAGGGAGTTGTGAAGCTTTTGGTGAAGAAGGGAGTTGTGAAGATTCTGTGATGTTTCTGATGGAGAAGAAATATTTTTGAGTATTATTACCTGAAGGAGAGGAATAGGGGTGAGTGGCGGGTAAAGTGGATCCTGGGAGGACTAGGCCCAGGGCACGGGTTAACATTAGTTAAGTCAAACGGGTTTGGGTTCAGGTTGGGTTGGTAACGGGTTTGGGCCTAGTTACATATTAATTAAATACACCAAAAATATGGGTCTTACACTTGCCCTGATCAACTTTTGATGTGCCATTATAAAAAATCTTTACTTTTCCAAACATTCCATCTTAGGCCTCGTTTGGTTCGCGGAATGGAAGGGAAATGAAATCAATTCCTTGTCATTTCCTTTCCTTTGGGAAACTTTAATTCCTATTGATTTTCCTTTCCGATGTTTGGCCATGCCAAGGAATTTGGAAAGGAAAGTGAATACTTCATTGTGGGAAAGTGATTCCTTCCTTGGATGGATGTAATCACTTTCCCCCCTAATTTTCCTTCCATTGGGAATCACTTTCCTTTCCTCCTCAATTCCTTGGGCGTCCAAACATAGAAAAGTAATCACTTTCCTTTCCCAACCGGGAGATTCCGCGAACCAAACGAGGCCTTATATATTTACAATTTTGTATATAAACCTTTGGTTTAGTTACTTTTATTAATTTCAACCTTGACTAAGGGTCTACTTGGATTGAGAGGAAAAAAATAAACAGACTTAAGTGGAGTTAAGTGAAAAAAAAGTTAAACGATGGTCAATACATATAACTTTGTTTAGATTAGAGAGAGATTTAAATTGACTGTGTTTAATAAATATGATTTGGATTGAAAATTTTGAGTGGAAAAAAGATTAATAAAAATAAAATATTTACAAAAACATGCCCCCCAACTTCTTGACATTGATCTCTATACAGTCTTCGAAGCAGGTTGAGCTAGCACACGAATTGACACCAAACCAGTGATATTTTCTTCTCCTTTTTCTTTCTCTTCCTTCTTCTTCCTCCTCAGTCTTCTTCTTCTTCTTCTTCTTCTTTCAGCAAAAGTCGCCAAAAGCACAGCTTCAAAAGAACGTGCTTTGGACCTACAAAATCAAACTAAACCACTTGGACCCCACCAAAACGGTTGGTTGGAGAAGTTAGTCCAACCCCACCCAACCAAACACATTTTCAATCTTTCATGGTGCTGACTAACGGGTTGGATCCTAAATTAGGGAACAAATATCCCCATAGTGCCATAGTGGCACTTGTTAACAATACTTTACAATATATCTCTACTAATATAAAGAGGCTTCAAAACGATTCAAGATTGAACCGTCTAAACCTTATCTATTTCATCAACCATTTCTGTTTTTAAAAAAAAATTAAATAGTTATTTTTTTACGTAGTTTAAACTAAAATTAAAACCTAAAATCCTCCTAACTGCATAAATATATATGAGTACTAAAATATTTTAAAATTTAAATTATATCTAGATTAACTAAATAATGTTATATAACTAAACACATATTCAAAGGTTTTAAAATATATCCGTTATAATCATAACTAAAATATATTCAAATTATATTTAAAATATTTTAATATAATTTAAAATTTTATATTTCAATCATAATGTCGATTTTTTTTGGATAAAGGTGCGTAACTAGTTAATATAATTTGTGAACTAATGAAGTATTAAACTTAATACAGTTGTCAAAATTTTTTTTTTTTTTTTTTCCCTCCCTTCTCTGGACCTATACGTGCAGTGGATCCAATAAGGAATGAATATTTCTGCAATCCGGTCCATTGGTGGGGTCCAAGTGCCACCAAACGTCAGCAAGAGAAAGCGACACGTGGACCCAACCCGCGTTCGCGCGCCATAATTCCTCCCCCTCCTCTTCTTCATCCTTCATTTCCGTTACGGACTCCGACCACCCCCTCCCCTGTCCTCAAATTGCAAATTACGGATTCTCCAAAGGACCTAACCGCATAATTTCCTCCCCTTTAATGGACGGCAACGAAATTTTCCGTTAGGGTTTCCTCCATTAATGGGATGCGTCTGCTCCGTCGACGCCGACGCCGACGGATCTCCGCCTCTAATCCTCTGCCGGCAGCGGAAGCAACTCATCCTCTCCGCGGCCGACCGACGCTTCTCCCTCGCCGCCGCCCAAGCCGCCTACGCCCGCTCCCTCTCCTCCGCCGGCGACGCCCTCCGCCGCTTCGCCCACGAGAACCTCGTCGCGGTCCCGTCCCCGCCTCCCTCCCCGGTGGTCCGCCTCCCCTCCTCCGACGGCAAGCCCAGCTCCGGCTCCGGCACCTCCCTCTCCCACTCCCTCTCCCTCGGCTCCCACATCCACTTTGAGTCCGACACGGAGCCGGAACCCAGTCCCGAACCCGAACCGGAGGACTCTCCTCCTGCTCTGAGGAAGAAGGATCCAAGTCCCAAATACAACTTCATGAGGCCTTCCTCTTTGATTCCGACGGTCGTCTACGAGGACCCCTACTATTCTTCGTACGGATTCTCGATGAATTCGCCGGAAGCGGAGACTTCGGGGCCCCGGGAGCCTCCGCCGATGCCGGAGTCGGCGTCGGCGTGGGATTTTTTCGATCCTTTCGTCTGTTATGACCAGTGCTTGCCTGATAATTGTCATTATTATCCTCGGGAGCGGTTTTCGGGTTCCTCGAGCAGTCCGGATTCGAACGAGGTCAGGGCGAAGGAAGGGATTCCGGATTTGGAAGACGATTCGAACGAGATCAGGGAGAGGGAAGGGATTCCGGATTTGGAAGACGATTTGGAGCCGGAGATCGCGAAGACGGTGCCGGAGGTTAAGGAGAAAGGTTTCTTCGAAGGGAGCTCGAAGAGGGTGCCGCCGGCAAAAGAGAAAGGGGCAGCGGAAGAGGAAGTGATTGTTTCCGAAGAGAAAAACAGTGAGAGTGGTGGTTCCGGGAGCAAGGAAGAGGAAGGAGGAGGAGACAATGTGGTTTTGGAGGTGGAGGCGGAGGCAGAGCGAGAAGAGGAGACCTCGTCTGCCACGGAAGAGAGCGAGCCTGGCAACATGAACTTGGCAGCTGTCCGGGGGACGAGGGATGTGACGGAAGTGGTGGCGGAGATTAGGGATCTATTTTGGGCTGCGTCGGACTGCGGGGAAGAAGTCTCGAGGATTCTAGAGTACGGCAAGTTGAACTACCGGTCCATGAGTCGGATTTCTAGAGGTGAGTTGTTTCAATTGATTCACTCAGTATGTTTTCTTTTAATGTAACTCTAATTATAACTTTGAAGAAATGGAAATTAGGATAGATGGGAAGTTTTCTAAGCATACCATAAATCATCTACAATTTTATGTAATATAGGAAAGTGTTACTTATCGGAAATTCCTGAAATGGAAAATCAACAAATTTGCTAAAGATAGTGCTGAAAACCCCATAGTTAAGTTGGATCCTCTTGGGGTTTCCTAGATTCTTTCAATTCTTACCAGCAATATTTACCCGTGCTCGAGAAAGGTACTCTGTTCTATCACTGAAGAAGCAGTGTGTCGTGCTATCATTCTTAATTGTTCTGCCGGCGATAACAGAAAACTATGATCTTCCTTTTCAGAAAATAATTTGGAGCAAACTTGCAATTATTTTTGTAAGAGTGTTAAATTTTGTTTTACCTGTTACTTTTTATATCTGTGTGTCTTTATAACAACAACATTATGCAAAGGAATTATAAGTAAATTAGGAATTAATGTTAGAATGGAAGAAAAGTTTCAGAAAAGGTTTATAAGTATGTATAATAAGTGGAAAATTCTATGATTATATTTTATCACAAAGTGTGAATCCTTGATGTATTGCTTCTCGTGAATTTTTATTTCCATTATGTTTGCTACGTTATTATATTTATATGCTGATATAGTTGAATTCTCTCCCTAAAATTTGTAAAGTGAAAAAACAAGTAAGATAATTATGATTTCTGTTGGTAAATCTCCTGTACTGATTTTATTTTCAGAATTGTGGTCTTGCCTTCTGTTTAGGGAAGAGCTAGCAAACATAAAATAAAAAATTGTAGAGTTTGTATTCTTACAAAAATTGCTGCAGTCATCTCTTCTAGGATTTTGGAGCCTATGGGTTTGTCTATGTTGACATCTTCCCGCCTTTCATTGAAGCTTTCACGCCATTCTGCTTCGAGGAAGAAGGATATCCATGCAAACATTAGGAAGGACAATGATACGAAATGTGGCAGTCTTTCATCAACTTTGGAGAAGTTGTATGTATGGGAGAAGAAGCTTTACAAGGAAGTTAAGGTACACAATATATTATGTATGATATAATCAGTTTTCTGCCACTGGGATGCCTTTTCTTATGAAGCCACATGAATGTTGTTGAGCATTTATTAAGGTTTTTTAGAAAGTGGTAACCGTCACGAATATGTAGCACTGATATTTATACTCCCTTGAAAAGAAATATCCATGCAGTAGAAATTAGGCATGCTTATATGATTTTAGCTCTACATTCTTGCATTTCTGAAGCACAATGCTTACTTTATCTATTAAATGTATGTATTTATGAAGCATTATGGATGATGGATAATTATTCAAAAATTGAAATATAGTGTCCGTGCTTAGTTATCGTATGAATTCAGCCTACATAGGTGAAAGTTAATGTATCAGTATTGCTCATGTTTGAGAAAGAGTGAACTGATCTGCGAAATTTTTATGTAACCAAGGAAAATATTGTGGATAAGCTGTTATGTACTACTTTTGTAGGCACCTAATTATATTTCAGACTTGTATAGTTGATTATCCTGAAACTAGCTTTATTGGTGCATCCCCAAAATGTTGTAATGTACAGCAACAAAACTAATCAACTTTCTAATTAATCTTCAATTGAGACAGTGAACCTGGAAAATAGGAAAAGGTTCTAGGTTGTCATACTCTTCTTTGCACTTTCTCGAAGTGTATACAAGGATGCTAGCTTCTTTCTAACTCTTGTTTAAGGTCTTAGAAAATTGGTAAATATGAAGAATAATTGTGTCTGATCATACTGAAGTCAAAGTTAGCAAATTATAAATTTTATTATGGAGTCTAACAATTTTTTTTTTCTATCGTGAAGAAGTTTTATAAAGAACTACTATTATTAGAACCTGGAGAATATATTGGACAATTAGTGATTATGAAAGATAATTGTTCCTAATCATGATCAGTAGTATGGAAACACAATGCTTTTGTATTATAAAGATACATTTATAAATTTATCTCAAGATCAGTATACCGTTTAAAATACCTTAGGTGGTTGTGCTAGGATGAAGAAAAACTACGAGTCCTATATGAAAAAAAACGGAGGCACTTGAGATCTTTGGACAACACGGGAGCTGAAGCCTATAAGATTGAGATAACTCGGTTATCGATGAGAAGGTTGCAAACAAAGATAAGTATTGTTATTCAATCAATGAATGCAATTTCAAGCATGATGCACAAGATAAGAGATGAAGAGTTGCAGCCCCAACTTACTGAACTAATCCGAGGGTATGAAAGCTCAATTCTTCCACAAACCTATTACTAATTATAATACTTCTACATGGATGCACAAATGTGTAACTACAAGCTCAGAAGATTATACTATTACATGCAGGTTTATAAGAATGTGGAAATCCATGTTGGAATGCCATCAAAAGCAGTTGCTAGCTACATTTTCTTGCAAAAGCCATAATATCAGGGCTAAAACTGGTTCCCATGGAAATTCTGCTGTGGAGGCCACCATGGAACTAGAGCGCGAGCTCCTGAACTGGTATTCTAGTTTCCAAGACTTGAGTACTACCCAGATATCGTATATTGAAGCCCTAAATGGATGGTTATTGAAATGGCTTCCCCAGGAACAGGAGGTAACACCTGATGGGATCGTACCTTTCTCCCCAAGCAGGATCGAAGCTCCTGCTGTTTTTATCATCTCTAACGATTTGTATAATGCAATAAGAGTGATTTCAGCAATCAAAGTAGCAACAACGATGCAATCCTTTGCTCAAAATGTGCATAGGTTGGGGGAGATTCAAAAGGAGGAACAGCATAAAAAACTAAAGGCAGAGTATCTCTGCAGAGATTATGCCACTAGGCTTAATTCTCTGCAAAATGGTATCGGGTTGCATGGAAGTCTAGATGTTGTGTCTGCCACTGGTAACGGCCAGGTTCAACGTGATGATCGCATGCAGGCACTAGACTTGATGAGGAAGAGATTGGATGAAGAGAGGATCAGACATGAAGAAATTGTGAAACAGGTCCAACAAGCAGCTTCTTCCAGCTTGTGCACTGGTTTAATTCCGATATTTGAAGCATTGAGAGATTATACATCAGACACGCTGAGAGCTTATGAGGAAGTTAGATTCCCAGCTGAAGGTGGAGGTATTTAAACACCCAATTGGAAGTTCATTCTGAAGTCAGATGAGACCATTTATATGATTTCTGATTCAGCCAAGTGATTATATTGGGCAGCGTTCAGGGGAAAGTCCAATGGATATGTACAGAATTCATTGATTGGTTTATTGGAAGGTTTAGCAAGTTTGAGGAATTAATAATGGTTGCCCTCAGTGGTGGCTTCGGATAACAGAAATCGATCTTTGTCGACTAACTGTTGTAAGTTAGAAACTGATGAGCAGTTTTGCAGGTGATTTCTAGGGTTTAGATTGGAGCCTAAATATATGGAGGTCAATTACTTATAGAAAGTAGCAACCCAGATGCAAAGATTTTGTGTAGTAA
Organism: Iris pallida; assembly: GCA_029216955.1. NCBI lineage: Eukaryota > Viridiplantae > Streptophyta > Magnoliopsida > Asparagales > Iridaceae > Iris > Iris pallida. Next base: position 5,558,269 of record JANAVB010027997.1, read on the forward strand.
CCATACAAACAACAAGAGCTCTATGCTCCTTCCTTCTTAGTTGCAGACTTTTGCCTCTTTTCCAGCTCAGTTTGTTCGATGGCACAAATTTTGTACGAACCAGGCTGTGGATGAGAAGAGAAACATGGCATTGTTTGAACCTGTCCCTTCTGTTGATTGCTGATGCTAATTATAGAGATGGGTGTGATCCAATGAGGAATTGATCATCAATTTTTGACACTGATCGAGTGGCAGCATTGGCGTCTATGTTGATTTGTTGTTAGCTTAAGGAATTAAATTCTTTGAATTGAATTTGTTTCTAGATGCTACTGTTAGCAGAATTGTATGTCACATACAGAAGAATTAACCACAGATTACTAATGAAGATCTATTCTTACATTTATACAAATCAATGGCTCACTATTTTTTTTTGGGGGGGTGAACCTACTCAAAGTACAATTCTGTGCTTTTATAATTAACACAAATTCTGTTTTTACGTTTGCTTGTGATATCGACAATCTTAATTAGATCTTTGGTTCATTTCGTATCTTGATGAAATGAATGGTACTTCCTCAACATTTGTGTAACCCTGTAAAAGGTGGTAAAAACTTTTCTCTTCCTTTTTCCTTTTCTGGATAAGAGAACCTCAAATTGGAGATGTAAATACATTACTATATATTTTTAGGAAAATGTTAAGAGCACTACAAAAGTTAGTAGGAGATAATACATTTTTGACAGTCCTGTACATATTTAGGACTGTCAATTTTTTTTGTAGTTCCTGCTATTTTAGGTCTGCATATGGACTGTCAAAATTTTGACAGTATATGCATAGGACTGACAAAATTTTGTTAGTCCTATCTTTTCACGACTGTTAAAATTTGGCAATCCTAAATATATACAAGATTGCCAAAAGTGTGTTCTTTTAGTAATTTTTCTAGTGCTCTTAACATTTGCCTCAAGACATAGTCAATGGCTTTTCATTTTAGCATACTTCATGCTCAAGGCAGCCTCAAGTTTGATAGATGACTTTTATCTTTTTATTGGACTATACGACTGCTTTTAACTCGATCCCTCGACCTCTCGGTCCGCATGTCTCTACCATCAGGCTAAAACCTCATTGGCAATATATATATATATATATATATATATATATATATATATATATATATATATATATATATATGGGATCCACATCCCTGTTGGGAAAGAAGCGCGGAAATCTTTTCCCAAACCGGAGAGTACCTGCGAGAGGACCGAGCAATACAAACGCACGAACCCAAAACAACCACACAAAACAATCCACGCAGACACAGAGAATTTTTGACGTGGAAAATCCTTGCGGAAAAAACCACGGGACGATCGGAGTCCAACCCTGAGAAGCCTCCACTAATGGAATAGAAGAATTACACCCTCTACAAACTCCTCCCGATCCAAATCGGATCCCCACAACACTCAGAAGTAAGAACAATGATTACAAGGCTACGAAGAGCGAGAACGACGAGTAGAGATTATCCGAAACACGATCTCCTTCGAAAACGACCTTCAATCCTCCGTCTTCCCTCCCGAAGTTGTAATGGCACTCTTGCCTCCTTCCTCTCTCTTTCTTGTGTGTTACTTGCGATAATGTTGCATAATGAATTAGGGTTGAGAAAACTCAACTTAACCCCCCAATCCCGCAACCAACCTGGACCGTTGGATTAGATCCAATGATGAAAACTCATCCAAATTCCCGCATCAGCCCCGACGACACAGAGTTCGGCCAGAACTCTGTGTCGAGCAAACAGAACCTAGCGCCACAATTCTGGAATGGCCAGACCGAGTTCGGCCAGAACTCGGCCTGGGACCGAGTTCGGGCCGAACTCGACAGACCCAGTCCAGAACCTCCCTTAGGAGCAGCAGCAGCAGTAGCAACTCCGCGTCGCCTACTTCCCGAGCTTCTTCGACACACGAACGGCGCTCGTCGCACTCCGGGGTCTTCTCCACATAGGTTGGGAACCCCACCCACTCCAACAAATCTCCCCCTTCACAACTATGGGGAGGATGTCGTCATCCCGACGACCTGCCTGCAGTACTCAAACTTCCATCTTGGTAGAATCTTCGTGAACATATCAGCTCCGTTTCATCTGTATGAACCTTCTCAAGCTCCGCGTCCTTATTCTCAACCACATCCCGTATCCAATGATACCGAGTCTCGATGTGTTTGGACCGGCTATGAAACGTCTGATTCTTCACAAGGTGGATAGCACTCTGACTGTCGCAAAGCAAAGTGTACTGCTCTTGCTTCAGTCCCATTTCCTGCAGCAGCTTCTTCATCCACAACAGCTCCTTGCAAGCCTCCGTCGCCGCAATGTACTCTGCCTCTGTCGTCGACAAGGCAACACACTTCTGCAACCGCGACTGCCACGACACCGCTCCTCCCGCAAACATCATCACGTAGCCCGAAGTCGATCGCCTCGTGTCTACATCTCCAGCCATATCAGCGTCGGTATACCCAACCAGCTTCGGCTCGTCACCACCAAAGAAAAGTCTCCAACCAGCAGTGCCCTGAAGATATCGTAGAATCCACTTGACCGCACTCCAATGTACCCTTCCAGGATTTGAAAGATACCTGCTAACCGTACCAACTGCATGAGCAATATCTGGCCTCGTACACACCATAGCATACATAAGGCTCCCCACAGCTGAGGCATATGGAACCCGCTCCATATCTTCCTTTTCGTCCTCGGTAGATAGACACTGTTCCTCAGTGAGCTTAAAGTGAGCCGCGAGGGGGGGGGGAACTCACTTTCTTCGACCCGTCCATCCCGAAACGCTGAAGTACCCGGTGAATGTACTTCTTTTGGGACAAGTGTAGCAGCTTGGACTCTCTCTCTCGGCTGATCTCCATCCCAAGAATAGTCTTCGCTGCGCCCAAATCCTTCATAGAGAAGGCCGCGCCCAGCTGACGCTTCAACTCCGCTATCCTAGTGGCATTCCGACCCACTAATAGCATATCATCAACGTAGAGCAACAAAATGATGAAATCATCCTCGGCAAAATACCTCACAAATGCACAATGGTCCGACGTCGTCCGTGCATAATGTCACCCTCATTTTTCGTATTTCGTATTTATACTCGTATCTGGATTTTTGGCATGTATTTTTTATTGTATTTTTTTATTTTATTTTTCTCAACTTATGGAATTTCGGTATTTCTCGTATTTTGGGTTTTGGGCTTGGCTCGGTTTTAATTGGTTTAGAATCGGTTTGGTTTAGTTTATGTGTTGGAACACCCTAGCCCTATGCTACACCCTCAACCCACCACAACTCCCCCTCTTTATAACACCACCTACCACTCTCTCTCTTCATTACCACCACCATTAATTTCCTTCTTCTTCTTCTTCTCCTTCCTCTACACAACTCTCCTAACCCTAGGCAAGTGCACCTTGCCACCACATGAGAACCCTCTTTTATTTGTCCATTTGCTAGATTAGGAGATGGGGATCAACATTAGAACTTGGTGTTTTGTGATTTGAAGTCTCCTTTGCTCTAGATCTAAGTTATTTCTATTTTCGGATTTTGCATGGTTTGATCTCTTTAAGTTGGATTTTCATGGGTTTTGGTGTTTCCATGTGGAAGAGCATTCAGTTTCACCCAAGTTGGAACCTTGGAAATCTGGATTTGGAGTTCGGATGGCTAAGTTATGATGCTTTGAAACCTTGGGTTCATCCATGGTGTTCTTGCTGTTTGGAGAAGACAGTGAGCAGTGGCAGAGCTTCTTAGCTTACGCCACGCAGCCTTGAGTACGCTTCCTGTTGGAAGCGTCTCCCTTGAGCGCGCGTGACTTTTCACGCAGCTGCTCCCTTGAGCGTGCGTGACTTTTCACGCAGCTGCTCCCTTGAGCGTGCGTGACTTTTCACGCAGCTGCTCCCTTGAGCCCTTTGTTTAACCCATTGGCTCTTGGAGTTTTAGTTTTATTTCTTTAAGCTTGGCTCTTTTATAACCATGTCTTTTGATATTTTATTAGATATTTTATGCCCATTTTATATCCTTACGCCTTTTGTCATGAACTTGATTTTACTTAATGTGTTTGGAATGACTATTGCACATGGCCTGGTATGACAAGGAACTAGCATAACACGACAGTGACCCGTAGTGGTGCGCTCTCGACATGGTCCACCTGGCATGATTTATCTTGATAACTTGATAAGTGGCCCGTGGCGGCGCACTCCTGACTTGACATGACTTGATAACTTAACTTGACTTGCCTTGACACCGTGGGTAGTTCTTTCTTGCTTGCTTGTTAAATCCACTTGTCCTGTCTTGCATCATGTCTAGGATGGGACTCCTGAGTACCACGGTCAGGAGTACCTACTAAAATGGATTAAGGCTAATAACTAGAATAACACAGTAGTCATGAAGAGATGACACAGCTACAGGCAATCCCGTTACCTGGGCGCTCCAGGGATTTGTAGCCTGCCGTCGAGTAGGGCGCATTTCCAGCACACTGTCAGGTGTTGCACCCTCTAAGTCACCTAAGGGTACATGCGTCTCCTGGACGATGTACCCACCTGAATTCAACCCTAATCTTTCGTCCTGGGTAACCTGGATGGTCTGCAGGACTTGTGGCTGTGGAACAATCTCACTGCATCTTGTTAGTAATTAGGCCTGTGATAACCCTAGTTAGTTAAAGTAGTAAGCCGTAGGATCTGTTTGGCCGTGATTGATTGAATGAGGTATAACCAGTCTAGTCATGTCTTGATCCCATGCAAGATTGCTTCCTGTCTTGATTACTTACATTACTTATCTTGCCGATAAATGGTGGGAAACCAAGCTCTGTTCAGATGAAGGGTTACAACCCCGGTCCTTGTTTGGTTTACGGGTTGTAACCTGGCTATCAGAATAGTTCCATGGTTATCTCGTCGTATATCACCCTGTCATGTTTTCGTAATTTTAGTTTTAATATTAGATTTCTGTGCTGATTGCTGGCTTTTGTTCTTATTTCGTGGCCCCCTTGTGGCACTTGCTCTTTCTGGGGTTGACCCAGCTGGTTTTGTGTGGCCAGATTTCGGAGCAGCTCCCGAGAATCTACCAAGCTTCCAGCCCAATGGTGAACACTAGACGGAATCCGGGCCAAGAGTGGGTTTTCTATTTTGTTTCGCTCACTCTATTGTAAAAATTATTCTTTTGAGACGTTTAGCCGACGAGCACCTGTTAGCTCGGAGCACTTTTACTTACTGTCTGCCTACGGGCTGTAAACATGATTGACAAATCCTAGGGTTGATCATGTATGACTAAACTCTTGCTAGTCCTAACATTTTGTAACGACTAGCTTCATGATCAGCTGAATATGTAATATTTGGGACGCCTTATTATTGTATATTTAATGATCATACATCTTGCGACTTTACTTGTGGTGATTGAGACACTAGGCTTGTTCATGACCATAAGAGACTGTTGGCTTGTAGAAAACCCTCACATATCTAGACAGCCGTGATCGTATATCGAGGTGGTTTCCATTTCAATATACGTAGCTGGCTATGTCTGCCCCCGCTCTCCAGTATTCTGGTTCTGGGGCGTGACACATAACCATGCTCCCCCATAAACGACTCGAACTTCCTGTACCACTGCCTCGGAGCCTGCTTCAGACCATACAAGCTCTTCCTCAACCGGCAGACCAAATGTGACTTGTCCTTCTCACAGAATCCCTCTGGCTGCTCCATGTACAACTCCTCCTCAAGATCACCGTGGAGGAATGTCGTCTTCACGTCCATCTGCTCGACCTCCAAGTCGAGACTGGCTGCTAATACTAGCACCACCCGAATAGACGAATGCTTGACGACAGGCGAAAAGATCTCATCATAATCCACGCCTTTCCGCTGACCGTAGCCTTTGACTACCAGCCTCGCTTTGTATCGAGGGCGAGTAGCATCATCCGTCTGCTTCACTCTGAACACCCATCGATTCTTCAAAGCCTTCTTGCCCTTTGGCAACCGTACCAGATCATAAGTGGAATTGGTGTGCAAGGAACTCATCTCCTCCTGCATAGCCTCCATCCACTCATGCCTGTGTTCGTCTTCCATAGCCTCTGCAAAACTTTCGGGCTCTCCCCCGTCAGTCAATAGCACATACTCATCTGGTGAGTATCTCGTAGATGGTCGACGATCCCTGTCACTCCTCCTCAAAGGAACCACTGGTGCTGGCTGTATACCGACAGCCTCCTCCCCTTCAGGAACTACCTCTCCGGCATGCTCATCCTCCTGAGGGACACCCTGACCACCATCAGCAGGCTGATGATCAAGGTTGGGAGCAACTCCATGTACTGGCTCCCCCATAACTGGATCCTCTGCGATGTCCTCTGGAAACTGCTCGAAGCGAAATGACTCTAACTCAGGCAATTCCTCAGCTTCAGAAGGCGTCTCGGAATCCTGAGTGTTGGTCATGGTCTGATCCTCGACGAACACCACGTCCCTGCTTCTGTAGAGCTTTCCTTCCACTGGGTCGTAGAGTCTATAGCCAAACTCATCCCGACCGTAGCCGACAAAGACGCATCGCCTCGTCTTCGGCTCAAGTTTGGTCCTCTCGTCCTTCGGTACATGCACGAAGGCCTTACAACTAAATGCCCGCAGGTGATTGTATGACGGCTCTTTGCCGTACCATACTTTGTCAGGCACATCACCCTGCAAAGGAGCACTAGGAGACAAATTAATAACATAAGCAGTTGTGAGAAGAGCCTCACCCCAATAACTGCCCGACAAGTTTGCTTCTGACAGCAAACACCGCACCCTCTCCATCAGTGTCCTGTTCATGCGCTCCGCTACACCATTGAGCTGAGGTGTCTTTGGCGGAGTCTTCTGGTGTCGTATCCCTTGCTCTCTGCAATACGCATCAAAGGGACCGATGTATTCGCCGCCATTGTCGGACCAAACACACAACAACTTCTTGCCCGTCTCCCTTTCAACAGAGGCCTGAAACTCCTTGAAAGTAGGCAGCACCTGATCCTTGGTCTTTAAGGCATAGACCCAAACCTTCCTGGAACAGTCATCAATGAAAGTTACAAAGTAAGAAGCACCACCAAGAGATTTTACCTTCATAGGACCGCAGACATCCGAGTGAATCAACTCGAGCAACGCCGGCTTCCTCGAACTTGGATGACTTTGGAAAGACACCCTATTTTGCTTCCCAGCTAAACAGTGCGTGCACTTCTCCAACTTTGTAGACTTGAGCCCCGGAATCACCTTCCTGTTCACCAAGTAGCTCATCCCTGTAGAAGCATGGAATTTCACAACCAGAAAGACCATGCGCCAGACACTACATGCGCCAGGACTCGCACAGAACACTTCACAGCAAAGTCAATAACCATGGACATTTGAAGAAGGACTTTTTATTTATATATAAAAGTCTATTACATGTCTAGAAAAGGTTGTACAAAGGAGAATTTCTACAAAGGAAAGATCCTAAGTCTACAGCCAGCGGCCACCATGCGCCTTCAGTTAGGCGCAGCAGTCATCATGCGCTGCCAGTCACCATGCGCTGTCAGTCAGGCGTAGCAGACATCATGCGCCTCCAACCAGGCGCATCCCACCATATCTTCAGCAGCTCAGTCATGTGCATCCAGCTCAGTTGTGTGCATCCCTTCAGCAGCCCAGCTATGTGCATCCCTTCAGCCAAATTCTTCCAGCCAGGCTCACCTGGCCGAGCAGAGCCCAGTTATGTGCCGCTCTTCCAGCCAGGCTCACCTGATAAGTGCTTCGCCAAGCAAAGCATTTAACCCTCTGGCTGGAACCAAGGAAGAGAAGAGCACCGCAAATGCTGTGGCCAGGGGAAGGCTTCGAAAGAGCCTCCAAAGCCGAAGGAAGACCGTGATCGAAAACCGCAGCTAAAGGAGCAGCTTTCAACACGATCAAAGTGGGGAAACCCCACTTTGAAGGAAGAGAGAGCCTAGCACCGCCATTCCGATCTACGGCTCTTCCGGAATAACGGGGACAAGGCCCGAGCATCCCTATCTTTGGATGCAACAGGCACCTTCCGCCTGCCTCGGAAGCCCTCGACTCCGTCTTTTGGATGTAATAGTCACCTTCAAGAGCATCGAAGACAACACAGCGTCTCATCTTCACCCTCGGGAACACTTCGTCAATAGAATGCACCCGCATGTTCAAGTTCATGTTGGAAGTACGTGAGGGAATGAGAAGCAAATCTTCTCTCCATGCCACTATTTATAGGCCGGGCAGATCAAACCCACGCGCCAAGTGGATGACCCTCCGAATTCCGTGCAATGAATTTACATTAAATGGATGAACCGGACGCCTCGAATTCAGCCAAACGGCTATTTATAGCACTCGAAGAGCGAGACAGCCGCATCATTAAAAGACATGTCCGATGCGCCAGCCAGACAGCGCATCACACGGACGCGCCCTTCGGCATCAGGCGCATCACACAGACGCGCCCTACAGTACTCGGCGCATTACAGAGGGTGCGCCCTCACACATCTCCATAACCGAGTGGAACACCAACCGACGCGCCCACTCAGCTGTCCATCGAACGTCACCAACATTAAATGCTGAACTGACAGAGTTGGCAGCACGCCTCCCAAAGTCTGAACAGTTGACAGCTTTATTCAGAAAACGAAGCGTCGGCAACGTCAGCATCATCATGACTTTATTTCGACGGCTACTGCCACGTGGCCACTCTACCATCAGCATGCGCCTCTACGGCCATGCGTCCAAATCAGTATGCGCCTCAAAAGCCATGCGCCTCAGACTGCTCTCTGATCCCGAAAGACAGAAGGAAAGTCGCCTGCATGCGCCTCAAAAGCCATGCGCCCCAAATGGTTTGTAACTCCTAAAGGTTATGAGCCGCAGCCTCCTCCTGCGCCCAATCCAAGGTGCAGCTCACCAGATCACTTCTCTCCACCAAATTCGAGATCTTCAAACCATGAGTCGACGACACGTGTCTTTTGACTCAACTCATCCAAGATTTCAGCAACGGAAAGATCTTCTCTCTGCTACGTGCCGGCTCACAACAGCAGTATGAAGAGTTCTCCCCCTCGATCAGGGCGCAGCATCCGTGCGCCTCCATCAGCAACCTCCACGTGGCATCCCCACACCGGCGCATCCTGTATGCGCGCATGAGCAGCCAGCCTGCAAAACTATAAATAGAAGGATCATCTCCTTCACACACACACAGAGACTCAGAACAGATGACTCACAACACAGAGAGAATCGACAACAGAGAATCACCGAGAGGCAGTTCTAGACACTCAACGTCTTCCTCCTCTCAGCAAGCTCCAGCACCCAGAGCAATCAACACCTTCAGAGAACCGATAACCGTCGTCAGCCGGTCAACGGAGTCAACGCATTACCACTCGCTCCATTGGCACTAAGGACCCAGCTTAAACAAAAGTGTACTCCTAGGACTACATCTAAGTCCTATATTGTATCACTGTTCTGTTTGTATTAAGATTTCAATCAAAACAATTTTAATGGCAAACAAGCTGGCGACTCTGCTGGGGACTTCTTTCTCCTCTACCGAGAAGGTTGTGTCACAGGCCGACGACGTGAAGGTGGGCTCCTCCCACAAGACGCTGGTAGTGCGCCTCAATCAACAGGCGTACGAGGAGTTCATTTCTGAAGGAAGTGCGAGTCCTTCGAAGCGGCTGTCGAAGCCGAAGAAGACCCGCGCAGTCTGGGTGCGCAAAGTCGACGCCTCGGGCACCACTGTTGAAGGGGATGCGCCCGTCCAGCCTTCCCTTCCTGCTGACGTCCTCAGCAGTCAAGGTGCGCCCGCTGATGCAGCGCATCTCTCGGGGAAGCGTGCGGCTGACCACGTTCCCCAGCCATCTTCCTCTCAGGCGAGGAAGATACGTCGACGGAGCAGGGGCGCAGCCAATGCCCCGCGCATCACTTCTGATGCGCCACAAAGAGCCTCTGTCTTTGACAGACTCACTCGCTGTAATGGCGAGGAGAATTTGGATGCTGAGTACTATGCGCCTCAGCGGGCTGGTACGAAGAAATCCAAGGCGGCACGGGCCATGCGCCACAAACGTGCTATGCCAGCAGCCGGCCAGAGGCACGCGCTTACGATCACGCGCGCTGCCGATGGCAAGCTGTACAAGGTTGACTCAAGTGCTTCTGCACCAACAACGAGTCGACCTTCAAAGTCCTTATCTCGCTTGGGCGCATTCACTGCGTGCACAACCAAGCCGAGAGAGGCAAACTCAGTGGTCTTGAACTCCCGCGCCTCCTCTGGTTGTGCGTTTGAGGTCCGTTCAAGTCACTTCAAATGCTGTGGTTCCCCCACTACTGATCGTGATGCCTGCTTGGTATTAGATCAGGGGGCGCAGCACTCACCCGACCACCCCGGCGCTTGGCCCTGCCATGCGCCTGAGAGGGGTGTGAGGGTAGCACTCTCCTCCAACGACCTGCGCAACGTGATCACTCACAAGCGCCGGTCAGGAGAGTTGACCAACAAGCACGATGCGCCTCTCACGGGGCACACTTGTGCAGTGGTCACCATCAACTGCTGTTGCAAGACGGCAGTACCGCCAAAGCAGTCGGTCTTCCAACGGCTACAATCATCGACACCCCTCCGACATCGCCTTGGGACGAAGGTGTCAGCAGAAGAGGAGCTAAAGGTTGCTTCATGTAACGTGATCTCCAACTCCTCATCTGTCCGGAAGACGACTGCCAATTCCTCGTCTTCATCCAAAAGCCAGCCGAGGAAAACCAAGGCAGCTGTCTCGACCTCTGGAGTGTTCGAAGGCACTCGGTCGAGGAAGAAGTTCTTAGAGGAAGCTGGGGGCAGCCAGACCCTTGTCGAGCCTCCTTCCGAAGACGAAGATGTCCAAAGCACAGCTGCGGCGGATCTTCATCAAGGCGAAGATGGCCTCCCTGAAGCCCCTCAAAATGACGATGTCCTCCAGGACACCGCCGGGGGTAGTGCTGGAAACGAAGAGGCCCTTCAAGACAGAGCTGAGGGCAGTCAGGCCCTTGCAGATGCGCCTGTCGAAGACGAACTCCAGAATGTGGCTGGGGGTGGCCAAACACCAGGAGAAGTGACTCCCCCACATGAGAGCGAGGCTGAGAGCGAAGCCTCAACTGATCCATCCACTTCCGGCCGTGTCATGACAGTATACATGACCGGGGGTGATCTTGAGACTGATGCGCCGCCACAGGACATTGTCCAGCGCATAGACTCGCTAGAGGGAGGACTCAAAACCCTCTCTGCCTCAATGCAAGCACTGACTCAAGCAGTGTTTGAGATGCGGTCGGCCTTGATCAGGACACCTTCAAATGGTCCCGACCCAGGAGCCAATGGAGAGTCGAGTGTGCCCCTCCAACGAACACCCTCAGACACAGAAGCACCTCGGACGTCGGAGCCCTCAAACGCTCCACTCCAGGTGGTACCTCCTTCCCCGACTCCTAGCTCCACGGAGGACGTGGTCGAAATGATCAAAGATCTGCGGGAGCGCTTCGAGTCCAAGAACAGGCAGGAGGAGCGCCAGAGGATGGGCATTCCCCAGCCTTATCCCCTTGAGTGGAACAAGGTGGTTTATCCCCCAAAGTATAAACCACAAACACTCACGCCGTATGACGGGAAGGACTCTCCACGACGGTACCTGACATACTTCCAGTCGCAGACAGGGCATCTTCCGAAGGAGGACGCGCTCCTCACCAGCATCTTTGTTGGGGCCCTGAAAGGGGTGGCGTATGACTGGTACTGCAGCCTCCCCGATAATTCCATATCGTCCTTCGACGACCTGACACGCCTCTTCCTCGACCGCTTCTACGACGGTGGGAAGGACATGACAATGGCGTCTCTCATTGAGATACGCCAGAAGGACAAGGAAACGGTTCGGGCATTCATCGAACGCTTCCGTCAGGCCTGCTTCAGGCTACCTCCAGGCATGCCAGAGCATGCGCTTCTCTCCGCTTGCAGTATGAACATGCTGCCTGCAGTAAAGCTCTGGCTTAACTCTACTCCCCCTCCCGACTGGAGCTCCCTAATCATCGAAGCTGAAGCTGCAGAGAAGAAGGCGGCCAATGCACGTCTTCTGGGTGTTAGCTTCCCCGCCTTTGACGATAAGGGGAAAAAGTCCGCAATCAACAACTCCGGACGAGAAACAAAGGGAAAACAGGCATTGACTGTTAATGCCTCGAAGGGCGCATCTGCGCCTACTCAAAAGCCTCCACTGGCACCGAGACCCAAGGAGGTTTATTCATTCAATGATGACGACACCCTGCAACTCTTTGAGATACTGAAGCAGGGTGACAAGATCAAGCTTCCGGACCCGAAGCGGCCCGATGAAGTCGGGAAAGTGGACAACCCGAGGTACTGTCACTACCATCGGTTTGTCGGACACCCGACTAAGGACTGCTACGTCCTCAAAAATTACATCCAGCGCATGATCAATGCGGATGTAATCTCCGTCGACTATGAAGAGAAGACGGTGTCAGCTTTATCAAACACCATGTCATTTACCGTTTCGGAGTACCCAGGCGAATCATTCATGACAATGGTCCCCAATTCATCAGCCACATTTTCAGCAGGTTCTGTGACAAGAATCGCATTCAAAACGTGGCCTCAACCGCCTACAATCCGGCAGCAAACGAATTAGCCGAGGCATTCAACAAGACTATCGTTAGGCTGCTCAAAAAGGTCGTGTCATCCAACAAACGCGACTGGGATGAAAAGCTTGGCGAATGCCTTTGGGCCTACCGCACAACGGTACGGACCCCAACAGGCAACACTCCATTCTCCCTGGTCTACGGGAGCGAAGCAGTACTGCCTCTCGAAATACAGATACCTTCGCTCCGCGTGGCAATCACAAACGATCTCACAGAAGAAGACAATCAACGTCGTCGTCTGCGGGAACTGGAGGCACTTGACGAAAAGCGTCTCCTAGCTCAACAACGCATCGAACTTTACCAAGCCCGTATATCACAGGCTTTCAACAAGAAGGTCAAGCAAAGAACTTTCCAAGTTGGCGACCTGGTTTTAGCAGTCAGAAGGCCAATGGTGTTAACTCACAAGACACCAGGGAAGTTCGAGCCCAAATGGGAAGGACCCTTCATCATTGAGACGGTATACTCAAACGGTGCTTACCGCCTCGCCAAACCCAATGGGGACTTGTTCATGATGCCCATCAACGGCAAGTTCCTAAAGAAGTACTATTCTTGACATCCTCCAAGACATGTATTTCCCCAAATAACCTCTTTTCACAAAAATCAAACGCTTCCGAAACCCAGTTGTTCCGTGGCATCCTTCCGTAGAAAGATAACCACGTCCACATTACCTCTGAGTTGTCTCTCTACATCCTACAAAGCGGAACCTTACATTTCGTGAGCTTACGCTATCCTTCATGTTTACCACGTCCACATTACCTCTGAGTAAACATCCCGTACAAACAACTCCTGTGTTGTCGTACATTGATCGCAGAACTTCCATGTCCACATTACCTCTGAGTTGTTCAGCGTATCCCCCAGGATCATTCCTACCATGTCCATAAATACCTCTGAGTAGGAAGATTCTATCATTTGAACCTAATGATTGCCATGTCCACATTACCTCTGAGCAAACATGTTGGTTCCTTCAAACTTATTATCTGTACCTAAAAACCAAGGTGCGCAAAAGATAATAGGTCCACATAAATCATCAAGTTCATGAGATCAAAAATGAACACATCACAAAAATAAAAGAGATAGTGTATTTCTTTATTTTTCAAAGAAGGGAGTACAGAAATATGCTATTTCCCCAGCAAGAGTTGCAAAAACACATAAAAAGAAGAGAAGCTACAGTCCCCGATCCTCTCCAGGGTGGGATGAGAGCTCTCTGACTCGACGTCTCAGGTCGGCAGTGCGAGTTTCCACAGTCGCCTGGACTCGCAGCTCGGCTTCTTGACGCATTAATCCGACAGCCTCAGCGGAAGTTTTACTCTCATACTTCTCATCAAGCTGTCGTCGCTGCTGAGCCAAAGCAAGGGTCCGCTGAGTAAGAGTCGCTTCCTCCTGCTTGAATGCCACGTGTTCAGCCAGGACACGATCAGCTTCTAGTTGAAGTTGGGCCCGCTGGTCTTCAAGACGGCACATCTGAGCATCAACCTCTGCAATGTTAGCGTCCACCGCAGCCCGCTTCTCCGTCGTCTTCTCCATAGATTGAGACAACTGCTCCGCCGCAGCCTCAGTCCCAGCCACTTCACGCTCCCAACTGCTCACATCGGCTCGATAGGAAGCCTCGATTTCAGCCATCAACTTCCCTATCTCTGCATCTATCAAGACAGAGAGGTCATTTCGTTGGATGTGCTGCAGTTTCGCGAGCCGCTCGTCCAGCTCAATCACCGAAACCTCCAGAATTTCGGCCATATGGTCATGGCCTTGGTGAACGCGGATCAGCTCGATACAAGGCATTGCCAAAGCTTTTGCTGTCGCAAAGCTCCCCTTGGCATCCATCACTGCAGATACTCCTTTCTCCAGCATTTTGTACACTCCCTCGACGAGGAACTTTACATACTCGTCGGCATCCGCCAGCACCTGCGGCGTCATAGCAGGAGTTGGGGGAGCTACTTCAGTTTGCGGACCGGAGGAAGATCCGCCAACCTCGATCTGAGAGGTTTGAACCTCGGCAGCAATAGGCTCTTCATCAACAGGGGCCAGACTGCTAGCCCGAGGAGCCGAAGGAACAGAAGGAGCCGGCACATGCGTCGTGATAGTACCCCAAGTGGAAGGAGCAACAGAGGGTTCCACACCCTTACCCTTCTCAAGCCCGGAGAAATCACCGACGTCAACGGCCACCTCTTCTACCCCCGGCGTTCTATCAGCATCAGCTACCTCCCCCGGCAAAACGGGGAGATCAACATTTATCTCCTGGCCAGCCCCAGGAGACAAGACCGGCAGAAGGGTCTCATTCTTCTCAAGTCCCTCTACAGGGACAAAATCTGTCGCTACCGCCTGATCGGTAGCCATCTCTATGTCCATGGTTGAAGCCAAGGAAGGATTTGGCAATGATTCAGCCGACCTCCCTTCATCATGACCAGGAGGGGAATCAACCCTCTCCTCTATCCTTACCGCTTCTGCTGCCCCCGTAACAGACTCCTGCAGCTCCGGAGCGATGTCATCGGAAGATGATGAACTCCATTCCTCTTCATCACCAGGAAGCTGCGCACTTGCTAAACCTTCGATATGTGAAGCCTCCGCTGTGGCCTTCATCACCTCGGAAGCTGCTGCACCCTCAGGTTCCCTCCTGACATAACCCGGGGATACCGGAACCTCCACGATGACAGTATCCTCCGGATCTTCCTCCATGAGAGACATCATTGTCGGCGGGATACGCACTCCAGACGAGCTCGCCATCTCTTCTCGCCTACTCCCACCCGACTTTGGGGTACGAGGTTTTCTTTTTAGCGGCTCCTACAAAAGAAGATGGGGCCTCGTAAGTGGCGGAACCAAAATCAGATTTAGTAGGATGTCCTTACCTCTTCGGACGCCGAATCCGATGACACCGTCGGTAACGATGCCTTCTTCTGCTTCTTCGACACAAGAGATTCAGCCCCTGTATCTGCACATCGTTTCGATCGGTCGCCCGAGGGTTCTGCTTGTGATGCGGAGGGGGCACTCCGTTGACCCACCCCTGACGGACGATGCGGCCGGGCCTTCACTGGCATATCCCCAGTCGCTGCTAACTGGGTGCCTGCGATAAGGCTGGTCTCCCTGTCATATCCGGAGGGCGGGGCAGCCATAACACAGTAAAATTTGGCGGCCGAGTAAAGAATGGGCGGCCGCGGATCGGGGACGGGCAACGTAAAATGAGCTCCGGTACATCCGGCATTATAATAATGCCAAGCTCGTGCACCATCCAACAAACTTCCAACATACCCCAGGGTATTACTGGGGTTATCCAACATCATCTGAGCATAACCAAATTGTCGCGCAAAGCGGCTCGGCAAGTATGGTTCCAGGTAGCACTGATTCCTGTTCCGGTACACCAGATGGGACGACCGGATACTTTGCAACCAGCGGAATCCCCATTGAGGCAGAGTGGTGGTACCTTTGCCCAGGTCCCTTAAATCCTCGTTGGCCTCAAAACCCAAATAGATGGGACCAACTTTGGTGATCTCCCAACCCTGAAGAAGGGATAAAACCTTTCTACAAACCGGGACACCAGTATACGACCAGCTCCTCCGATGGAAACGACGAAGGAATGCATCTCCAGCCTTATAATCTCCTTCCGAGCCTGGGCTCATCACACTGGGATGATGCAGAATCAGCCATCCCATCAAATAGTGAAACGGCAATTCGGCGCGCGGGAAGTTATTTTTTCTGCCTCTATCATAAATCACATTTCCAGCAAACTCTCGCAAACCTCGCTGCAGGTTACATACCATTGCGGGGAGGAGAGCCAAGCGCCGGCCGAAGACCAATTTTACGGCTGGCAGGATTAAGTTTCGAGTCACCCTCTCGACGGCACCAGATCCACCTGCGAACACGCAATCCCGGAGCCATATCATCAGATAGGCGACCAAAACCGCCTTGGATGACATTGGATAAACAAGGTGCCAGAAGCAGCTGTAGGAGCGTGCATCTGACTGCTGGTCTTCATTTCCTCGGGGATTCTTCTCCCCTAACGTGCTCATTTCGGACAGCACCTCGCTACGAGAGAGCGCCGGCGGAGTAGAAAACTTCGAAGAATCCTCTTTGTCTTGTCTAAAGACATAATCTCTCCAAGCGGTTACATGGGGCTGCGACCCGCTTTTATCTCTTCTCTGCACATAGTAATGATGACTCGCCACTTCCTTGAAGACGGCCGTCATCTCATCAGCTCTGTCCCCCAGGACCTGAAGTTCCTCATTGGTTGGAAAGTACTCTTCATAGGGCTCCGACCCCCAAGGGAGTTTAGACACCTCATACATCTCATGAAGTGCGAGCCCTAATTCCCCTACCGGAGTAAAGAAGGTCCCGGTATGGATATCAAACATCTCCAGGAGTGCGAGGAACATGTGCCTATTAAGGTCAACACCCGCCTGGGTAGCACGGATCGCGGCAGTCAACCCGATCTCTCGGAGCTCAGTCCGAAACCGCGACAAGATCCAGAGCGTCAGTTTATCCCATTTGGAGACGTAATGGCACCAACCCTCCACCCGAAACTCTCCTGTCGGGTAGGAACGTTCCATCAAAAACATACGATGTGTAAAAGTCGAAGCACTATAAGCAAACGTATCAATGGGTACATCACTGTAGAGGCTCCCAGGACGTAAAGTCCGCCAAGTGTAAGAAGACCCAGACCGTACAACGGTCAAAGCATCCCGTTGGTCGGAAGTAGAATCAATTTGGATGACACCAGTCACCGCTCCCCCCTGAGAAGGGGTAAGCTCCCAAGATATCCTCCTCTGGGAAACAAGGCGACAGAAAGACGTCAAAGGCCACTGACGTTCAAGTTGCTTAACAGTCATATGCACTCCATTCGCAGTAAAGAACCAGTCCTCCTTGACCTTCAGTACTGACGAGTCAGTAGAAGTGAGACGGTCTCCAAATAGGAACTCAGGCTTCAGGAAGGTCACTTTATCAGATGTGGAAGGTTTAATGACTCCACGCTCCATCATCCGTTTGAGGAACCAATACTGCTGTTCACGGATTAGGGTCATTCTCTCAGGAGGCTGATCCAGCATAAGAGCATCTTGAGCAGGGTTTATCACTTCCTCGTTATGCTCTACTCCCATTTGGTTGAAGGCAGCCTCCAAGAAAACTTCACTCAAAAGCGGGATTGCCATCGACACTAGTAAAAGATCAGAAAAAGTCAGAAGAGAACACACAAATGTGTCTAAAGGAGAAAACTGCGGCGCATCATCAGGGTTTGAACCCATGCGCGTCAGCAGTATAGCCTCGGCGCATCATCAGGGTTTGAACCCATGCGCGTCAGCAGTATAGCCTCGGCGCATCACCAGGGTTTAAACCCATGCGCGTCGGCGGGCAAAGACCGCGGCACATCATTAAAGACTCAAGGCCTATGTGCGTTGGCGTACGGACAATGAGACTTACCAACCACCTCCGGCCGAACTTCGACAGGCCGACGGGGAACGACAGCCGCCACAACTTCCGCGGACTCCTTCGCTTTCTCCTTCCCCTTGCCGGCAGCACCGCGAGGAGTCTTGGGAGCCATTCTTTCGAGGAAGGAGAAGTTAGGGTTTTGAAGAAGAAAAGCAGAAGCACAGAGAAGAAGAACCCTTTCTCTCCAACTCTTACCTATTTATAGGGCTTGGTCGCACGCGTGAACAGATGACGTGTGATCTCAGCCGTCGCCTCGGGTTCTGTGCAGGGATAGCAGCAAATAAAACCAAAAGATCATCATTAATCTTTTCGGTTACCGAGGCACCATCATCATTAACTGAGAAGAGCATGCGCCCGAACAGGCATGTGCCCAGAAATCATGCTCCCTGAACTCCATGCTTCTTATTCAAAGTATTCCAAAACTTATTCAAAAGTTTTGAAAACTTTGAAGGGGGTCTTGTAGAAGCATGGAATTTCACAACCAGAAAGACCATGCGCCAGACACTACATGCGCCAGGACTCGCACAGAACACTTCACAGCAAAGTCAATAACCATGGACATTTGAAGAAGGACTTTTTATTTATATATAAAAGTCTATTACATGTCTAGAAAAGGTTGTACAAAGGAGAATTTCTACAAAGGAAAGATCCTAAGTCTACAGCCAGCGGCCACCATGCGCCTCCAGTTAGGCGCAGCAGTCATCATGCGCTGCCAGTCACCATGCGCTGTCAGTCAGGCGTAGCAGACATCATGCGCCTCCAACCAGGCGTATCCCACCATATCTTCAGCAGCTCAGTCATGTGCATCCAGCTCAGTTTTGTGCATCCCTTCAGCAGCCCAGCTATGTGCATCCCTTCAGCCAAATTCTTCCAGTCAGGCTCACCTGGCCGAGCAGAGCCCAGTTATGTGCCGCTCTTCCAGCCAGGCTCACCTGATAAGTGCTTCGCCAAGCAAAGCATTTAACCCTCTGGCTGGAACCAAGGAAGAGAAGAGCACCGCAAATGCTGTGGCCAGGGGAGGCTTCGAAAGAGCCTCCAAAGCCGAAGGAAGACCGTGATCGAAACCGCGGCTAAAGGAGCAGCTTTCAACACGATCAAAGTGGGGAAACCCCACTTTGAAGGAAGAGAGAGCCTAGCACCGCCATTCCGATCTACGGCTCTTCCGGAATAACGGGGACAAGGCCCGAGCATCCCTATCTTTGGATGCAACAGGCACCTTCCGCCTGCCTCGGAAGCCCTCGACTCCGTCTTTTGGATGTAACAGTCACCTTCAAGAGCATCGAAGACAACACAGCGTCTCATCTTCACCCTCGGGAGCACTTCGTCAATAGAATGCACCCGCATGTTCAAGTTCATGTTGGAAGTACGTGAGGGAATGAGAAGCAAATCTTCTCTCCATGCCACTATTTATAGGCCGGGCAGATCAAACCCACGCGCCAAGTGGATGACCCTTCGAATTCCGTGCAATGAATTTACATTAAATGGATGAACCGGACGCCTCGAATTCAGCCAAACGGCTATTTATAGCACTCGAAGAGCGAGACAGCCGCATCATTAAAAGACATGTCCGATGCGCCAGCCAGACAGCGCATCACACGGACGCGTCCTTCGGCATCAGGCGCATCACATAGACGCGCCCTACAGTACTCGGCACATTACAGAGGGTGCGCCCTCACACATCTCCATAACCGAGTGGAACGCCAACCGACGCGCCCACTCAGCTGTCCATCGAACGTCACCAACATTAAATGCTGAACTGACAGAGTTGGCAGCACGCCTCCCAAAGTCTGAACAGTTGACAGCTTTATTCAGAAAATGAAGCGTCGACAACGTCAGCATCATCATGACTTTATTTCGACGGCTACTGCCACGTGGCCACTCCACCATCAGCATGCGCCTCTACGGCCATGCGTCCAAATCAGTATGCGCCTCAAAAGCCATGCGTCTCAGACTGCTCTCTGATCCCGAAAGACAGAAGGAAAGTCGCCTGCATGCGCCTCAAAAGCCATGCGCCCCAAATGGTTTATAACTCCTAAAGGTTATGAGCCGCAGCCTCCTCCTGCGCCCAATCCAAGGCGCAGCTCACCAGATCACTTCTCTCCACCAAATCCGAGATCTTCGAACCATGAGTCGACGACATGTGTCTTTTGACTCAACTCATCCAAGATTTCAGCAACGGAAAGATCTTCTCTCTGCTACGTGCCGGCTCATAACAGCAGTATGAAGAGTTCTCCCCCTCGATCAGGACGCAGCATCCGTGCGCCTCCATCAGCGACCTCCACGTGGCTTCCCCACACCGGCGCATCCTGCATGCGCGCATGAGCAGCCAGCCTGCAAAACTATAAATAGAAGGATCATCTCCTTCACACACACACAGAGACTCAGAACAGAAGACTCACAACACAGAGAGAATCGACAACAGAGAATCACCGAGAGGCAGTTCTAGACACTCAACGTCTTCCTCCTCTCAGCAAGCTCCAGCACCCAGAACAATCAACACCTTCAGAGAACCGATAACCGTCGTCAGCCGGTCAACGGAGTCAACGCATTACCACTCGCTCCATTGGCACTAAGGACCCAGCTTAAACAAAAGTGTACTCCTAGGACTACATCTAAGTCCTATATTGTATCACTGTTCTGTTTGTATTAAGATTTCAATCAAAACAATTTTAATGGCAAACAATCCCCTTCTCGCTGATATGGCCGAGCCGCCTGTGCCACAACTCGGTAGATGCATCACTGACTGCGTTCACCTCCTTTGCCCCCTCTGCGCTCCCCTCCATATAGTAGAGACCGGACTTCTTGCTTCCTCTGGCAATCACCATCGAACCCCTGGAAAGCTTCCACTGACTGTTCCCGAAGAGACTGAAGAATCCCTCATCATCCAACCTTCCAACCGACACCAGGTTGAAACGGATATCAGGGACATGACGAACATCCTTGAGAACAAGAACCGTACCCGTCTTCGTTCTCAAATGCACATCTCCAACGGCAACCGCCTTCGACACATCTCCGTTGCCCATCTTCAACACTCCACAGTCGCCTGTAGTGTAAGTAGCAAACAATGCCCTGTT